>PVHX01001476.1:0-104524 GCA_004024805.1 Geosciurus inauris | reverse complement strand
AAATCCACTAATCCAGCTGCTTGGGTGGGTGGAAGAGAAAGAAAGAATTTGTAAAAAACTCTTTGTTCAAAATAGAATAACTTTCTGAAACCAAAAACAGAACAAAAGCAAAGGAACTCTAAATAACAAGTATTATCAAGATCTTAGTGTTATTTATGAATTGTTTTGTATAAATGCAGTTGGTTTTTTTCTTGTACAAATCTATGAGTATTTGGGTTTTATATGTGTGTTTTTATTGCTTTTGTAAAACAAAAAATCTAATTAATCAAAGAATATACTGTCATTTATAATATATAAAGGGTCCAAACATGGAGACTACTGGACTGGTGATATGGTAGAAAACATGAACAGCTCTCCACAATCCTTTTGTGACTTCTAAACTGAATTTCATCTCTTGCTGAAGAACTGTGGGTTTTTAGAAGTTCCTGAAACCCTTTTCTCAGGGTAAGAAGTATTAAAATGGCTTCCCATGCTAAGTACCAGGTAGGGGATATTTATGCTCTGGTCATCCTGGTCATTTGTATGAGTGCTTTGTGTAATTATAAGAATAGAAAATTCTAGAAACATTTGGTGTTAAAGACCTTGAATTCTAAATGAGTCTTTTGGGGGGAGGGGCAGTACTGGAGATTGAACTCATGGGCACTGTACCACTGAGCCACATTCTCAGCCCTATTTTATATTTTATTAAGAGACAGAATATCACTGAGTTGCTTAGCACCTCGCTTTAACTGAGGCTGGCTTTGAACTTGAGATCTTTCTGCCTCAGCCTCTTGAGCCACTGGGATTACAGGTGTGTGCCACCATGCCCAGCAATTGAGTCTTAATCCTAGAAAATACTTTCTAAATATCCTCTGGTAGGTAGTTTAGCTGAAAGTCAAAGCATTGGAGAAAACAGGTGAGTTACCCTCCTATACTAAAAATCTTCCCCATTTTCAAGAAGCAGGCCAGGTGATTTTGATGCAAGTGATTGATCATAAGATCATACTCTGGTAAAAAAACTATTAAGAGGGGAAAGAATTAGTATTTCATAAATAAACATCTGATACTTATCAAATACATATGATCAGTCATAATAACCTTATGAATAAGTATTCTTATTTCATTTTTGCAGATAAGAAATGGAAGCCGAGAGCATTTCATAGCTGGTAAGTGGTAGATCGAGGTTTGAAATTCATGTCCTTCTGGTTATTTCTTTGCCTACACTAAAACTTTTTTCTTTTGCTAAAATGTCCTTCGAGTCTGAGTAACAGGAAATTATTCCTCCGTGGAACAAATATACAACATGTTTTTCCTTTGGCTCATAAATTCATTTTGGGATTGAATGATACCTAGACAGCAGCATGCAGAGTCCTCTAGAATAAAGTATGAAAAAAGTGGGATGGCTGAGAAGCATCCTTCACCAACAACCGCGAGCCTCTCTCAGGTTTTAAAGAATGAATCTTCGTCTCTTTTAATTTTTGTTTTGAAAATCAGATATTTCTCACAAAAGAAAATCTGAAAGAAGTTTGCAATAAAGCTTATAAATCATGATTTGTTTTTGTTTCTTTTTTCATAACCCAATCCTGTTAGTTCTTATCCATGTTATTTCTTATTCTTTATCTTTGAAAAGTAGAAACTTGTGTTTTTGTCTTCTTTTATAATGGTTTTCCATTCTTTCTTATGACCAGATGTAAAATTAGATTTAGGGCATCATAATTATGCCATAATTACCATGATCATATTTTTCTGCCATTTAAAATTAAAACCAATTTTGATTTTCTCCAGAACTTCAGCAGATGCTCTCCTTCTGTAACTTGGGGATCAGCATCGTCGCATGCACAAGCGCACGTGGGCCATTCTCCTGAGCTGCCAGGGGCGTGTCCAACCCACTGTTTCACTGAAGCTAATTATTTCCAAGAATTATCATTTTTATTGATAGTTCTATTGCAGAGCGTAATTATTCTCTAATTACACCATGAACTGTTGTATTTTCACTGTTTAGAAACTTATCTCTGCCAAAAACTTCATTTTACAGACAAGGCATAGAAAACCAGAGAAGAGAAATGACATTTTTAAGGTCACTCAGCAAGCCAGAAACACGGGTGAAGTTAGATATTTTTATCCCCAAATTCCTTTTATTATATTGCTCTTACTTTCTCTGGTAAGTCTTATGACCTAAGACTGGAATCTTAATTCTAGTCAATCATCTTGCCTAGATTGCTTTTGAGTGACAGATTAGAAAGTATAGTGGAAAGAGGCTGAAGCTCACCAGTTCTGGAAAAGAAAAATATCTTAGTGTCTCAATGGAGCCTTATAAGATGAGACATTACTGCTTATGTACAATTAAAAGTGTCACTGCTTTCTTTTCTAGAGGTTTATTGGCTAAAAGCAGAGAGGAACATGTGTTCCCAAGCTGACATGTGCATGTGGAGAACCAGGAATGACTAGCTAGAGATTCTGAAAGCAATGTGACTATTTACAAGTGAAAACAAAGCCATTTACTAATACAGGATTTTTTAGGGATCCAAAATAGACTAAGCATTAGATCAACAATTAGTCCAAGTGCTGGGTATGTTTTATTTTCATTAAAGCTCGGCTTCTGACCAAAGATTACAGAGCTAGCTCTCAGTGTGCATATTTATTAAAAAAGAGAAGTAGAGGTAGACAGAGACAGGCAGAGATCAACTTTCTGGGTATAATCTTCTGGATTAACTATGAAGAAGGAGCCAAAGGAATGTGTACTTACTTTACTTGTACATCAGGTTTCTGCATGGAGATAACAGCTTTTCAAGGGATGGAAGGAAGGGGCCGAGGGATGGAGACTCTCTCAGCCCTTGCCTTTTCCCATTACCTATCCCCGTCTCAGTCCTTCCATAAAGACCAAGAAAAGGCCCCTCTGTTTCCACTTATACTAAGTGTGTCTATTGCATGTAAGGGGAGGGGGGAGGAAGAGATGGTGGAGGACCTACATTTTCTGTTGATGAAAGTGATTTTCCCAAGAGATGAGCACATCCCAGACCACACTATACATTAACCAACCATTGGTATCATAGTGTTGCTTTGGAACTAGGAGTGACTTGCCACTCATTTTAGCTGTCATACCTCTCTATTAAGTCTCCACTCTGCAGACAGTTCATTTCCAGGTCATATATGAAAGAGGTACCTCTTGGTTAGTGGTGAGCAAAGAGTGACAGCTGACAAAATACTATATAGAGCCATTAGCTTTCAGCCCACATAGGGAAAAAATAATTTTAAAAAGATTTAAAAAGGATATTCTAAGTTAAATCAAACTCACTTGATCTATAAACTCTCATTCCCAAATTCTTGTGCCAAACTGTTTCTTTCAAAGATAGAATTGCTATTTCAAATCTATTTTCAGATAAGACAATGTACAATACTTCTGGATTTTTTGTTTTTTATATTCTGTGGCTTTAAATCTACTGATTAGGGGAGGAGGACAAAAATATCTGTTAAAAATAAAGTTCAAACCTTTTTTTATTTTTAAATATTTTAAAATTTTTGATAGAACTTTATTTTATACATTTATTTATGTGCAGTGCTGAGAATCAAACCCAGTGCCTCACACATTCTAGGCAAGTGCTCTACCACTGAGCCACAACCCCAGCCCATAAAGTCCAAATCTTAAACTGATTAATCTTAGAGGAACCTTAAAGATTATCCAGCTGTGTTTTCAAATTGATTAAATTCAGTCTGACTCATTAATAGATATTTATCATCTTATTTTTCAGGAACTTATTGGATGAATTAAAAATGTTAAACTTGTCATTATAAGATAAAACTCACTATTTATAAACAATGCAAATGACAAAAATTCCTGTATCTTGATGGCATTATGAGGGTGAATGAGATCATGTACGTGTGAAAAGAACTCTGTGTAGTAGAGGGTGCTTTACGCATACGAGTTCATGTTATCATTTAGACACCATAGACAGCGTTGCTCCAAGACGAGGAACTTGCTAGAAACATATGGGATGGTTGAAATCACACCTTCAAGCAAACTGGCAATTTTACAGCTTTGTAGCTATAAGAAGGAGACCATGTAGGCACACTCAGAGCAGACTGACCCAGGAAGTGTAACACTGTAACCTAGGACAGGGAGGGAGAGACAAATGTCTCTCTTTGTATTTTAAGTCGGAGTTGATCCCTCATCTGAATAGGATCAAATGATAATACAATAAATATTTTAGCAATTTTTACGTAGAAGTTTTTGGAAAGGTGATTGATTTTTAAATGAGGATAATATTTTATTTTTTACTTGAGTTTAGACCTAGGACTGGTCTGTTTCCTGGTGGGGCCAGGAGGCACTGCTCCCAGAGGAAGAGGTCCCTCTGGGATACCGATCATGTAGGTAGACACTGATCATGGAGGTAGGTCACCCTGCAAGGTTGGAGAAGATGTCTGGGGACTGAAACTTGACTATGTGGAGGGAAAGAGCATTGCTATTCTACAAGACTGGAAAGGGGGTTAAGTGGAAAGTGCCACCACAGGAGATGGTGACTGGCAGAGTTGGAGAAAGGGGAGGTTTTTAACCCAGGGAAGTTCAAACACCAGGAAGGGCATCACAGGCTCCACGGAGCCTAACCTTTGGGTGGAGAGAGCTGAGAGAGAGTCACGAGAGCAGACCAGGGAGCTATGCTCTCACTCACATCCTCCTCATTTCCACCATCATTGACACCACACTAAAGCACAGGTAAATTCTATAACTTTAAAGGAATTGAGTTCTTTTCTAAAGAATTGGGGTTTTTTTGACCGTGTCGTTTTCATTGGTGCATTATAATTACACATCACACTGGAATTTGGTGCTACATCTTTGTACATGCCCTCAGTACAATAATATACTGGGTCAATTTCATTCTCCAGTACCTCCACTTCCCCTGCCCTCCTCCCTCCACCTGGTCCCTCTCTTTATTCTACTGGTTTCCCTTCTATTTTCACAAGATCCTTCCCCCGCCCTTTTTTTCTTTATAGAAAAGAATAGTTGAAACCATCTTCAGATTCATGGGTATGTTGATGGTTTCCTTAGCATAAACTGTGGAATTGCCTCCTCCAAGACTTGATGGTCCCCTTACTGTTGAATCCCAGCAAACATGGGTTAACAACCTCCTGACCATAGCCCCTCTGGGATAAAACAGGATCCAGTGACTTTCTGTCCTCACAGGGAAGCAGTTTTCACAAAAGACAGTTTGACAATTTAATGGGTATTATTATGCTCATTTTATAGATAAAGAGACAAGAGAGCTAAAAAATGATGATAAATTTCACACAACTGAAAAGTGGATTTGGGATTAAGCACAAATATTAATTAGATTAAGTATCTAATCAGTATTTGATTAGATTAAGTATCTAATTAACGCTTGTGTCTCCACCCCTCCACTTTATATAATGTACCATTTGCCTTTTGAAATTCAATCAAGTGCTTTCCTATCAATATGGCCCATGGAGCTTTCTGCCAGACAAGAGTAATGAGACTATGTTTCTCTGTTTCTTCCAGCTATTTAGTGATACCACAATTTCTTGTGCTTGTTGTTCCCATAGGTTTGATATATTGTACTGATATTGCCTATTTCTATATCTGGATCCCTAAAAGGAATATGTCCTGGGGTTTATCTTCCTGGGTCAAACTTGAGTCATTTTTTTCCCCAGGAAACACAGTTTGCCAGGTACACAGTAGGAATTCAGAAAAGTTTTGAATGCCTGTTCTGATAAAAAGATGCCTCTTCCTTGGGCAAGTACTGAAGTAGAGAATTGAGATTGTGTCAAAGTTCCTCAGTTAGCTATGAGGTTTTGAAACTGCTTGAGGCAACTATAAATTAACCAGACCAGGGTGTCTCACACTAACTGCGGCTCTCAGACATTTGATAACGCTGTGTCCCTACAGCACTACTCATTTCCTTTGGAAGAGACATTTAAAATGGTTTTCTAGGAAAAATCACAGAAAAACGATCACTCTAGTCTCTTTACAATAGAGTTGCTCATCTGCAGCAATGAACAGTCTGGCCAGGGATAGATGAGCAGGACAGTCTGACCCAGAGAGACCAGGCCAGAGATAGTCCTTTCCTTAACAGACACCCTTTAGCCTTCTTTTCCAGTGATGGCCAAGGATCACAATCACCAAATAATAATGCCAGGGTTTCTTTTCTTTCTTTTTTTCTTCCATTGACATTTCCTATTTTTCTATGTCACCAACAAAATGGGGAGAAATAAAAGTAAATGGCTTTACATTTCTTGAAAAATTGCTTGTATCAGACACTGCACCTGACATATTGGGTATGTTGACACATTTAATTCCACAACAGCCCACGTGGACGGCTAGAGAGGCTGTGCTTGTCCATAGTCAGACACTGCTTAAAATATGCTTGTTGGATAAATGAATAAGGCTCTTGCAGCCTACCTTAGCCTGATATTTATAGAAAAACAAACCTGAGACTAGAGTTTGCTGAGGGCTGCAATGCAGAGAAAGGAAGGGAAGAAAGAAAGAGAAAGAGAGAGAGAGAAAGCGAGAAGGAAGGAAGGAAGGAAGGAAGGAAGGAAGGAAGGAAGGAAGGAAGGAAGAAGGAAAAGCGTAGGAGCAGAAGAGGAATAGTAAATTCAAGGGGAGTGACACCAAGCTAGTCACCACTCTGAAACCAGTGCAGCTGGTTCCCTGGTGTTATGGGATGCGTCCAAAGAATCTATTCAAAATGCTGTGTTTCAGAACAGTCTGTCCAGATAGTAGGACAGGAAAAGAATAATTTCTCATCTGATTCCTTCCTGCCATTCATGTCCCATTGACTAATGTTTACCTGCCATTAGCCACACTTCTCAATTGCTCCTGTCAGGCAGGGTCTTTGGAAGACACAACCATCCTCCTTTGCAAGTCATGCATGGGACTACTCAATTTACAGCAGCATCAGCACTAGCAGACAGTTGGGCCCATGACCCTTGTTAGGTTCTCTCTTGTCAGAAAGCAAGTTTTCTGGCCTCAGAAACCAAAGTCAAGATGTAGGAGAGGATACAGAAGCATCATCGCATGATTTAGGGTGGTGTGTTAATGAGTCTAGCACACAGTCCTAAATGGCCTTTCTCCTGCCCAGGTCCCATAATCTTCTCAAACCTAGATGCTCAGCTCTTCATGTTCGTTCTTTCTTTCTTTCTTTCTTTCTTTCTTTCTTTCTTTCTTTCTTTCTTTCTTTCTTTCTTTCTTTCCTTCCTTCCTTCCTTCCTTCCTTCCTTTCTTTCTTTCTTTGTTTCTTTCTTTCTTTCTTTCTTTCTTTCTTTCTTTCTTTCTTTCTTTCTCATGGACTCCAGATACTCAGTCTCATTTTCTCTCCTTTTAGCAGCTGCTACCAATATTCTCCCCCTTAGGAAGTTAGAAATTCTCTCTGCATTTTATGCCTTGCAGATTAGTGGCATACTGCTACTCCAGGTGCCCCCACTGCCTCATGGCCACCTCTCCCATCACCGCTGTCAATGACAAGGGTCTGACCTCAGGAATGGCCAGTGGGTCTGTCCACTCCCATGGGCTCAGACTACTAGTGACAGCCTGGAGTGCTGCTTAAGAACTATCTTGATGTACATATACACAATGGAATATTAGCATCAAAACAGAATAAAATCATGACATTTGCAGGTAAATGGATGGAGCTGGAGAGTGTCATGCTAAGCAAAGTAAGCCAATCTCAACAAAACAGGGGCCGAATGTTTTCTCTGATATGTGGATGCTAATCCATATTGGAGGCGGGGGCATGGGAACTTTGGATGGGGCAAAGATGAGGGAGAGGAGGAGGGGACAAAGCAGTAGGACAGACGGTGGAATGAGACGAACATCATTACCATAGGTACTTGTGTGATTGCATGAATGGTATGACTCTACTTCATGCAGAACCAGACAAGTGAAAAATTCTGCTCCATTTGTGTACAATGAATCAAAGAGCTCTCTAGTGTCATGTATAACTGATTAGAACTAACAAATAAATTTTTAAAAAAGAAGTATCCTGGGGCCATGCTCATTGGAAACCCTGTTGGCATTGTTTGGAGCTGCTTCTTTTTTCTTGGAAGGAGAGTGATGACAGCACATGGATCAGACTGTGTGTGTATGTTATAATCCCTCATTACAGACCCATTATACTTTGAATTTTATCTCTTATCACTTATGGAAAGTCAGTCAAAAAAGATAAAAAATTTTACACATTAAAAATATTAGGAAATAATAACATTTACAAGATTTTTAATATCATGATTCCTGGTCCATAGTCCTTACCCTTTTTTAAATTAGTGAATTCAGGTATAGGCAAACTTCTACCCCTGTATTTTGGGAGGACTCACTGACAGCCCTTGTAAACAATAATATCATTATCACTCTTTTAATAGAATCTTCAGCAAAAATGCTTGCCCCGATTTCCTCCAAGAGAACTCCCATGTTAGCCATGAAGCTAAAATCAAATTGAAGCAGCAATAATCCTTAGTCTCAACTGAGTAATTTGTAACTTGAGACTTCCATTTAGAGACATCCTTAGATCCCAAAGATTCAGGGCATGTCTGCATAGTCCTTGACTGAAGCAGACAGGAAAATACTGATACAGGCTAAACGCCAGGGGTGCAAATGAGTAACCGTGAAAGTAGAAGATTCTGGATATATGTTGAAGGTAAAGCCCATACAATTTACTACTTGATCAAATAAATGTACGTTAAGGGAGAGAAAAACAACAGGTCTTTGGCCTGAGCAATTGAATAAATAAGCAAAATTTTAAAAAATCAAAAAAAGAGGGCTGGGATTGTGGTGCAGTGGTAGCGTGCTCGCCTAGCATGCGTGAGGCACTGGGTTCGATCCTCAGCACCACATAAAAATAAAATAAAGATATTCTGTTCACCTACAACTAAGAAAATAAAAAAATACTAAAAAAAATCAAAAAAGAGATAATATCAATCTAAAATACCTTAGATTATAATTAGTGTTTCTTCCACCAAAGATCTGAGCTCACCAGTAAAACAAATATATATATATATATATATATATATATATATATATATGCATACACATATATATTTACATATATACAAAGAGAGAGAGAGAGAGCTGTGGATATATAGATGCATAGTGAAGATGATCAGAGAGTTGTTAGAGTGATTAATGAAATAATTCCATTAAGGAATTTCATTAAGAGCCCCTAAATATGTCATTTTCCAAATGCCATTTAACATGTCCATCGCAAAAAAAAATGTTTATCAACATAATGATTCTAAGGAAAGTATTTCTATAGAAAATGAATAATTCTGATGGGGAGGACTCCGAGAATGCATACTGAGGATTGAAAGAGAAACAAGGTACTTATAAAAGGTCTGAAATTCTGTAAATGACAAAGTTGGGGGAAATTATGAAGACAGATCTGTTTACAAAAGAATTTCATTAAAAGTGCTCATATCCCACTGACATATCTTATTGTCTTAAAAATTTTAGTATTTCCTTACTTGTTTACCTAACTGCTTCTCCTAAAATTAAATATTCCTATTAAAATTTCACTCAGTTTCAAATGATAGCTTTCAGTCAAAGAAGAAATCTGTAAAGGAGAGAGACACAATTGCAAAGAAGATAGATTCCAGCTAATCATGTTTTAAAAAAAAAATAAGGAATAAGCAGGCTAGGTTCACCAGAAAGGTTAAGGCAACAACAATAGCATAAAGTCAAGGACCAACATTATACCAACATGAAACTGACCCAGGAAGAAATGGAGAAAAGTCAAGGAGAAAGAGAAATTAAAATAGTAATAAAAATAATGGCAATAATATTATCAGAGTAAAGAGATTCAAGATGATAACATATCCAAATAACAGTCAGGGGAATTATTTCATGGACATTAACTATTTGATAACCAAATGTTAAACCTAATTTAAAAATGAGATCCATATAATATGCATGACTAAAACAAGTGTTAGCCCCAAAAAAAAAAAAAAAAGGAACTAAAGGAAATGTACCATGGAGTACAGTAAAAACTCAAATATTTAAAAATGAGCAAAGAAATTAAAAGTCATGGGGGTTATACCTAAGAGACTCAAAATCCATTTTAAGTTTTATAAGAAAAATAAATAGATGCAATGGAAACAGAAGATAATCAACAAATTTATAGAATGCTTTCCTGAGTTCAACAATACCATCACTTCTGAATGGCATGGTGTGTGGAGAGACAAAACTGTCAACTGATCATGGAAAGAGTCATTGAGGGACATGCCTACAATTTTTCTGTTCCCAAGTGAATGTGGATATAGTTTTCTCTCAGTTCAGGACCTTAAAGTGAGAAAGTGAGATATGCAAGGTTCATAAGAAATGGAAACTAAAAATGTCTTAAGTCATCATCTTCTCTAAAAATAAAAATCTTAAATTCACATAATGCATGCAGGAAGTTTATCAGGAGATATAGGGAAATGTGAAATGAGCAAAGGAAGAAACTGTCCCATGATATGCTTAAAACCAAGACTTCAGCAAAGCCCTATGGAGAGTTTTAAACCTGAGATGGCATTTTATAATTGCCTCAAACTGCAGCATGAGACGAGAATTTTGTATCCCTACATTAGTTAACCATTACCTAAAGTATTTCTATAGCTGGAAAATAGCAAAAGAAAGGTCTCAGCTGCCAATCTTTAGGAGCTGGAGACATGGTATATTGACTGTACAGAAGGGATCCAACATGAACACCAGAGTATCATCACAAGCTCTGTACAAGTTGTGTTCTTCTGTTATAGCCAAAATTCATAGTGCCAAAATTGTTTAGGAGGTTTCTCTCCATTGAGTTTGAAGTCATGAATTCCAGAAGACTGGCATCACTGACTGGCATTAGAGTGAGACCATACCAAGATTTTCTCTTTCACTCGCTTATCCCTGAGATTCCACTGTGCTTTTTGGCAATGGTAAATATTGTGTTCTGGGAACATAATTTTACCAGTGATAATTGCTTTAGGGGGCTGGAGATTAGCTTGTTTTCCAAATTTTCTGTGTGTGGGCCAGAGAACATCTGTATGTACTGATACAAAAGGTTATCTACAATAGTTTCTGAGAAAAAAAAAATGTGTCTTTTATTAACTCTTTAAAAAACAGTCAGAGAACTACTTCCAAGAAAATGGAATGGACCTACTTTCCCCTATTATTTGTGCTGAATACAATTAAAACCTTATTCATTATACACAAAGCTTGCATAAAAATGATCTGAAAGAAGATGAACTTGCTAGAAACATTGGGTCCTGATCAATGATGAGGTGGGAAGTTCCCTGGATTTTCTTTTTACTTCCTATATATCATACTTGGAATTAAAGGAGCCAACATACTAGAAACAACAATGGACATAGATTTTTTTTTAAAAAAAGAGACTCCTCAAAAGCCTTCTTTCTCTAATCAAAGGATAAGGAAAATAACAGCTTAACAAGACAGAAATATTCTAGATAATAACTACTCTATTCAAGGCAAATGCTACAGAAAATCTGATCTTAATTGAACTCATGCCAAGCAAAAGCTGAGTTGTGAAAAATACTAAGCAAAGGCTGAATGGTGGGTCTCTTCAGGTTGTAACAAAATGTCCCAGCAATGCTTCTGGGGTGGTATCAGGACAAATAGGGAGTTTAGACTTTCATTCAAGCCAGCCACTAACAAGGCCATCCCTATACTGCCGTGGAGACTCTGCTGGGAGCTAAGGCCTGTACACAGCCCAGCAGTGACAAGAAGCCTCCCTGTGGGGCATTAACACAGGGCCAAACTGGAACCCTGGACTTCTGCCTCCACCTGGCAATAATGAGGCAGTATAGGGATGTTCCCCACCAAGGTAATATGAGAAAAATCCAGTTAAAAAAGATTTAAATAAGAAATCCAGAGGGTCTTATATCACAATGCAAAAATGTCAAGTTTTAATTGAGAATCAGTTGTCCTACCAAGAACCAAGAATATCTAAATGATTGAAAGACAATAAGTACCAACACAGAGGTGACAAAATGTCAGAAATGCCTAACAAAGATTTAAAGCAACCATCCTAAAAATGTTTCAATGAGCAGTTACAAGCACACTTGAAAAAAAAATTAAAAATGAAAACCTCAATAAAGGATTAAAAAGTCTCATCAAGAAAATAGAAGACACAAATAAGAAGCATAGAAGACCAAATAAAAAGAAAATAGAAGACCAAATAAAAAGCACAGTACTAAAAAGTACAATAACTGAAATAAAAAGTTTAATAGGTGGGAAAAGCAGGAAAATAATAAGTAATACAGAAGAAAGAACAATGAAGATTAGCTAATCTGAGCAGAGAAAAAATAGAGTTAATAAAACATTAGAAAACAGAACTTCAAGGTCCTATGAGAAGAGAACAAAAGACATAGATTTTTGTCATTGGGAAGAGAAAGAGGTGGGGGCTTCTTAAATAAATTCCAGCTGAGAACAATTCAAATTGGACAAGAATTAAACCAAAATATTCAAGAGACAGAGCAGATCCCAAACAAGACAAACCCAAAGAAATACATGCTCAACATCATAAAATACTAAGATGAATACAAAGAATAGCTTGACATGGCCAGTGAGGAACAGTAAAGAAAACATGATTAAGTGACAGCTGATTTCTCATTGGAAACCATGCAGCCCTCAAGGAACTGGCACAGTATTTTTCAAGGGCTGAAAGTAAAGAAAAAAGGGGCAATTAAGACATTCTGAGATATATAAAAGTAAAAAAAAATTGTCACCAGGAGACTTACCTAAAAGTATAATGAAAAGAAATTTTTTAAACAGAAAGAGAATATGTTTTTAAAAAATGAAGCATTGGAAAAGAGAAAGAACACAGTGTGCAAAAACATGAGTAAATTCTGTAGATTGTACTTCTCTTTTTGAGTCTCCTAAAATGTGTTTGATGAGTGAAGTAAAAGGAATATAATCATATGAATTCATTCTCAGTTTGTGTAGCTAAGTATTAAAGGCAGTGATATTATAAATGTGTGAAAGTAACAGGACATACAGGGAGATAAGTTTTTTATACTTAGGTAAAGTGATACCCCAGTAGAATGATAAGCACATATAACACAGAGACTACTAAAAGAGCCATATTCAAAAACATTAGGGATTCATGAAATTTAAATTCTAGAAAATCTTCAAGTAACAAACAGAAGAGTAGAAAAACCTAGAAGGGAAAACCAGGTTGAATGCAAAATAAAATGTGGACATAAGTCCTAGCATTAGTAAGTATACTAAATGTAAATTTTCTAAAAAATATCAATGAAAAGTGAGTGACTGGCTGAGAGGATTAGAAATAATGACTCAACTATGTCTTGCCTACAAGACACTCACCTCAAATACACTATTATAGGTAGGCTAAAAATAAAAGAAATAGAAATCAAGGAATGTACTATGCAAATATTTACCAAAGGAAATTAGAAGAGTCTGTATAAGTATTATATAAAGTATACTTCAGATCCTTTAAGAAAATTATGAGAAGAGGACATTGTAGATTAATAATAGAGTATATCAAACAGAAAGACTTAGCAATCTGAAATGCACAGGCACCAGTCAACAAAGCTCCAAATCCATCAAGCAAAACAAGTAGAACTTTAAGGAAAAATAGACAAATTTAAAATGATAGTCAAAAACATAACAGCTTTTCTCAAAAACCTATAGGATGACTACACAGAAAATCAGCAAGGATGACTCAGAATTCGACATTACCATCAATTAATATGATTTAATCAACACTTACATAACACTCTGCCCAGTAAGAGTGGAATACACATTCTTTTCAGGGCCATAAAACATATAATGAAATGGACCATAGCCTGGGTCATAGAACAAACTTCAACAAAATTTTTCTTTTAAATTGCAATCATGTAGTGTGTATTCTCTAACACAATGGAAATTTAATTAGAAATCAATAACTAAAAGGTCACAGGACAATTGGAAACAAAGGAACAATCTTCTAAATAACTCATGCCAAAGAGTAATTCTCAAAAAAAGTGAAAAAATGCATTGACCTGAGACGTAAATGAAAATATATCAAAAATTTGTACAAAGAAATAGCAGTGACAGGACTACATTTATAACACTGAATGAATAAATTAGAAGAGAATAAAATCTTACATAAAAATTGTAGAATGGAGTCAAGAGCCTAGAAAAGCAGAGAAAATAAGCCCAAAGCAAGAAGAAGGATGGAAATAATAAATATAAGAGTGGAAATTAGTAAAATTAAAACAGAAAAAAAATTCAAAAATCAATGAAGCAAAATAAATAAATAAATAAATAAACTGAAAATAAACCAGGAATAACAAATGAGAGAAAAGAAAAAAAAAGAGGAGACACAAATTACCAAAACCAGGACAAATTTTCAAAAAATTTGAAGACATAGGTGAAATGTCTACCACAACTCAACCTTATAAAATAGATAACTGAGTGATCCTATAATTATTCATAAAACTGAATTTGCAGTTTAACTCTCTCTTATCCCTCCCAAATCTTAGACATAGATAGTTTTAATGGACAACTCTCCCAAATGTTTAAGAAAAGAAAAGTACTAATTCTACCCTGCCTTTTCCCCAAAAGGAGATGAGAACACTTCCTAATTCATTTCAGAAAGCTAGTATTAACTTGAAACAAAAATAAAGACAAAACCAAAATGAAAACTGCTGACCAATATACTTCAAGAATTTAACATGATGAAGATTTGGGCCTACTTTTTCTTTTATTAAGCGTAGGATCTCTGATCTAATTCCTAGGTCCTTGATCCACTTTGAATTGAGTTTTATGCATGGTAAGAGATAGGGGTTTAGTCTCATTTTGATGCATATGGATTTCCAGTTTTCCCAGCACCACTTGTTGAAGAGGCTATCTTTTCACTAACGTATGTTTTTGGCACCTTTGTCTAGTATAAGATAACTGTATTTATGTGAGTTTGTCTCTGTGTCTTCTGTATTGCACCATTGGTCTACATGTCTATTTTGGTGCCAATACCATGCCACTTTTGTTACTATAGTTTAAGGTCTGGTATTGTGATGCCTCCTGCTTCACTCGCCTTGCTAAAGATTGCTTTGGCTATTCCAGTTCTCTTGTTTTTCCAAATGAATTTTATGATGCTTTTTCTGTTTCTATAGGGAATGACATTGGGATTTTAATTGGAATTGTGTTGAATCTCTATAGCGCTTTGAGTAGTATGGTCATTTTGACAATATTGATTCTGCCTACCCAAGAGCATGAGAGATCTTTTCATCTTCTAAATTCTTCAATTTCTTTCTTTAGTGTTCTGTAGTTTTCATTGTAGAGGTCTTTTACCTCTCTTGTTAGATTGATTCCCAAGTAATTTTTTTGAGGCTTTTGTGAATGGGGTAGTTTTCCTAAATTCTCTTTCAGAAGATTCATCACTGATGTATAGAAATACATTTGACTTACAGATATTGATTTTATATCCTGCTGCTTTGATGAATTCATTTATTAATTCTGGAAGTTTTCTGGTGAAAATTTTTTTTATCCTCTAAGTATAGTATCATGTCATCCTAAAGTGCAAGAAATAGAATCAAGATTCAATAAATGGGATGGGTTCAAACTAAAAACCTTCTTCTTAGGAAAATAAACAATCAATGAGGTGAACAGAGTCTACATTCTGGGAAAAAATTTTTGTCCCATGCATGTCAGACAGAGCACTCATCTCTAGGATATCTAAAGAACTCAAAAAAATCAACACTGAAAAAACAAACAACTCAATCAATAAATGGGCTAAGGAGATGAACAGACACTTCTCAGAAGATATACTATCCATCAACAAATACATGAAAAAATGTTCAACATCTCTAGCAATTAGAGAAACACAAATCAAAACTACTCTAAGATTTTATCTCACTCCAGTCAGAATGGCAGTTATCAAGAATACAAGCAACAATAAATGTTGGTGAGGATGTAGGGGAAAAGATACCCTCATACATTGCTGGTGGGACTGCAAATTGGTGCAACCAATCTGGAAAGCAGTATGGAGATGCCTTAGAAAACTTGGAATGAACCACCATTTGACCCACCTATCCCACTCCTTGGTCCATACCCTAAAGACTTAAAAATAGCATACTACAGTAACACAGCCACTTTAATACTTATAGCAGCAAAATTCACAATTGCTAAACTGTGGAAGCAACCTACATGTCCTTCAGTAGGTGAATGAATACAGAAACTGTGGTATGCATACACAGTGGAATATTACTCAGCATTAAAACAGAATAAAACTGTGGCATTTGCAGGTCAGTGGATGGAGTTGGAGAATATCATGCTAAGTGAAGTAAGCCAATCCCCAAACACCACAGGCTGAATGTTTTCTCTGATTAGTGGATGCTGACTCATAATAGGGGTGGACGTGGGGAGCATGGAGAAATGGAAGAACTTTGGACAGGGCAAAGGGGAGTGAGGGATAGGAGGGTACATGGAGGTAGGAAAGATGGTGGAATGAGATGGACACCATTACCCTAGGTACATGTATGGAGACACGGATGGTGTGATTCTACCTTGTGTTCAATCAGAGAAAAGAAAAATTGTGCTCCATATGTGTACTGTGAATTGAAATGCATTCTGATGTGCTAAAAATATAAAAAATATTTTTAAAAACATAATAATAAAAGAATTTAGCTGTAAAAATTCTTAGCCAAATTTAGCCAATAAAATTCAACAACACATACAAATAATTACACATCATGGCCAAGTTAGCTTTATTCCAGGGGAAAAGACTGCCTTGATATTTGAAAATGTATCCAAGTATTCCCACTTATTGCATCTAAAGAAGAAAAACACATTATCATATTAATCATATACTTGGAATGATACAAAGAAACTGGATTGTGCATACATTACTCACACACACTGGGAATGTGTTGTCCACTAGAAAACAGCTTGACACTTTACTTTTAAAAAACAGAACATTCAAATCCCATGTGACCCAGACATCATGGAACTGAATGTTTATAGCAGATATCAATATTTATGTTCACATAAAACCTATACACAAATGTTTGTATCAACTTTATATGTGATAATCTCAAACTGCAAACAATCCAGATGTTCTTCAGTGTATGATAGATGAAACAAAATGGTACATCCTTACAACTGAGTACTATTCAATAATAAAAGTGAGCTATGATGCCAACAACCTGGGTAAATCTCAGGGCTTAAGAAGCCAGTTCTAACAGGTTACATACTATGTAATTCCATTCCTTTAATATTCCTGAGATATAGAACTATAGAAATGGAGGAAGAATTCATGATCGCCAGGGGTTAAGGAGGATTGTGAATGGAAAGGGGTAACTGTACAAAGACAGCATGGGGAAACTTTGTGGAATGTTCTGCCTCATAACTTGTCCTATGTAAATAACCTAGCTGTGATGGTCTACCACATTGCAAGATGCTGCATTGGGGGAAACTAGGCAGAAGACAAGCAGAATCTCTCTGATTTATTTCTCAAAACTTCATGTTAATCTATTACTATCTCCAAACACCCAAAAAAATTAATTAAGGAAAAAGTCAGGCACAATATAGTCTTGACATGGAATTATTTTCACTTTTGAGGCTATGAGAAGAAAAGTTGAGTCAGCTTCTGGGAAGAAATAGCCTTCCTGTGTCTGCTAAGGAAATTCTAACTCTAGAGGGTGTTAAGAAACCCTCTAGCTAAGAACAAGCAAGATCTGAAATTGGATGTGAATAAGTTTTGAGCTTTAAATTCTTGAAAATTTAACTAAGGAGAACTGAATTTTAATTGTAATTTGTTTGACTCTTTGTACATGAAAATTTTGCTTTGAATGTTCATTTCTTCCAGGCAGGGTATAATGGTTGAGGGTAAACGAACAAGTTTATACATAAGTTTGAAGAATTTGTATTAACATCTTATTGTTGTAATGTTTAAGAATATTATCTTAATATTGGCCTTCATCCCAGTGCCAACCCTTTGATGTGCTATTGTGATAAATATGAATGGATTTAGTACATGTTGGGAAATGCGACATGAAGAAACTTTTCATTTTGGGGTAAGGAGTCTGTGTTGGCTAATGTGCCCCCATGGTTCCTGCAGAATCTCCAGTGGAGCTGTAGACGGTGTTGGCTAAATGTTTCATGAGAAGAAGAGTGGTATTGTCTCAAAGAACCACTGCTCATCACTTCCCTAACAGATAGATACACCTTTTTCAATAGAGGATTTACGGGTAATCCCAGTGAGTTAAGAAAACAGGCAAGTGTACAAGGGATGAGTTTTCTCATCTCCTAAGATTTTCATGAGGAATGATTTTCTTTACATGTACCCCAACAATACTCTATTTATCCTCTTATTCCCCTCTCCTGATGTGCAGCTGCTTATCTGATGGGAAAACTTAGAAGGAATAACTGGACATTCCAAGCTCAGGAGTCAGAGCACATCTTCCCTTTTGCTGTTCATAGAAAGTACATTCCACTTCTTTCCCACCCTGGCAGCACCCCATGCTGCTCCCATCTGTATTACAGGGACTTGGTGGGTCTGCCCAATTAGAGCATTTCATTTTAGCAAGAGTGTTAGCCCTTTGTTCTCCACTTTGGCCCTGATTGGTAATGATGGGTTTTTTTAAAAACTCTATTTGTAGCAAAATGAAATTAAACCCCTATCTCTCACCTTCTACAAAACTCAACTCAAAGTGGATCAAGGACTTAAGCATTAGACCAGAGATCCTAAACCTACTAAAAGAAAAAGTGGGCCCAAATCTGCATCATGTCAGCTTAGGAACTGAATTCCTCAACAACACTCCTAAAACTTAAGATGTAAAATTAAGAATCAGTAAATGGAATGGTATCAAATTTAAAAATTTCATCACAGCAAAGGAAACAATCAATAATGTGAAAGGGAGTCTACAGAATAGGAGAAAATCTTTGCCATCTGGACCTCAGATAGAGCATTAATCTCCAGGAAATATAAAGAACTCAAGAACTTTAACACCAAAGAAACAAATCAATAAATGGGCAAAGGAATTGAACAGGTACTTCACAAAAGAAGAAATATGATCTATCAACAAATATATGAAAATAGTTCAACATCTCTAGCAATTAGAGAAATGCAGATTAAAACTACACTGAGATTTCATTTCACTTCATTCAGAATGGCAATTATCAAGACTACAAGTAACAATAAATGTTGGCAAAGATGTAGGGAAAATGTACAATCATATATTGCTGGTGGGACTGCAAATTGGTGCAACCAGTAGGAAATGCCTTAGAAAACTTGGAATGGAACCACCATTTGACCCAGTTATGTCATTTCTTGGTGTATACCCAAAGGATTTAAAATCAGCATACTACAGTGGCTTGGCCACGTCAATGTTCATAGCAGCACAGTTCACAATAGCTAAGTAAAACCAACTTCGTTGGTGCCCTTCAACAGATGAATGGATAAAGAAAATGTGGTACATATACACAATAGAATATTACTCAGCATTTAAATAGAATAAAATTATGGCATTTGCTGGTAAATGGATGGAACTGGAGGCTATCATGCTAAGTGAAATAAGCCAAACCTTAAGAAACAAAAGCCAGATGTTCTTTCTGATATGCAGAGGCTGACTCACAATAGGTGGGGAGAGGAAGGAGTAGAAGTCACTAGACTGGACAGGGGATAGTGGAGGTAAGTAAAGCGGGGCAGGAGTAGGAAACACAGTAGAATGAACCAGACATTCCTTTTCTATGTTCATGTATGAATACATCACCAGTGTAATTTCACATCATGTACTACAACAAGAATAAGAAGTTATACTCCATATATGTATAATATGTCAAAATACATTCTATTGTCATGCATAACTAAAAAAAACAAATAAAAATAAACTCTATTTGTCATTGGGGAGATTTCTCAATGCCTTCAGAGCACAGATAATAAAGACATTCTGTTGAGGTGGTTATTTAGGCCTGAATAAATAAAGTAGGTTTAAAATGCTGTACTTGTTAGTTATGGTTGCTGTAACAAATTCCACAAAGGGTGGATGGGGTGGGGATGAGGCAACAGAAATTCATTTTACTCGCAGTTCTGGAGGCTGGAAGTCTAGGATGAAGGCACAGGCAGGTATGACTTCTTCTGAGACCCCTCTCTTTGGCCTGCAGATGGCTACCTTCTCATGGAGTTCTCATGTGGTCTTTGTGAACACACATCACTGGTATCTTATAAGAGAACTGACCATATTGACTTAGGGAACCACCCTTAGGACCTCATTAAACCTCAGCTACCTCTTTAAAGGCCCTGGCTCCAAATAGAGTCACTTTGAGGATTAGGACTTCGATATGTGAATTTGAGAAAAACAATGTAGCCTATAACAGATAGATTTAAAAAAAAAAGTTTAAAGCAGATTTTAAAAAATAGAAAATCAGCTCCAAGTTATTTAGAAAATATATACTTAAAAGTAAAAGGGAAAGTTGAAAAATAAAAGGATGAGATAGTGTCTTTCAACCAGCAATGGGAAAAAAAAAATCAAGTTTATAGTACTATAGTAATATCTAGTAATGGAATACAGAGTAAACCAAACCAGATGCTGTGACAGAAAGAAATAGCAGGATCCAGGAAGGATATTCTTATTTGTAAAAAGGAAACAAAACCATCAGTAAGATAAAATAATTCTGAATTCATATCTAGCAACATAGTCTTAAAATATACATGGCAAAATTCCTCAGAAGTACAAGTAGCAGTAGACCATTAAAGATCATAGATATTATCTCAGAAATTAACATTTAAAACAGCCTAATAATTGTTGAAATAATAGAAAAATTAACCAATTAAAACATATCATCTCCTATAGTGAATGCTTGTCTTAAAATGTGTATGGAATTAAAAAAGACCTAGGAGTCACCAAAGTAGTATTGAAGAACAAAAAATTGGGGGAGAATGAGGTTTGGATTAGCTCAGTGGACACCGAGATTTGGTGTAGGAGAGACAGTCTTGTCAATGGAACTGTCAAAATGGTATTGGAACATGTTGTTATGTATCTGGAAAAAAAAAACATGGTTAGATACCTTTTATATAGTACCCCTTAAAGCCCTACTTGCAAATATTTACAACCTATAAAAGAAAATCGAAAGAATATATTTATTATTTAATGTTTGGGAGATTATTTTAGAAAAATAAATCAAAAGGTTAATAGGTATGTATATGTTAAAATTTAAAAACACTACAAAACACAACAAATAAACTAAAATCAAGAGATTAATAGGGAAAAGATATTTGTGAAAAGATATTTTTTAAGAAAATGGATCATTAGCTCAGATGCATAAGACATCTACATGTCAATAAAATATTGATAAACTGAAAATATGGCGAGCATGAGAAAAGAAAAAAATGGGCGAGCATGAGAAAAGAAAAGTTCACAAGTGAGGAAATCTGCATGGTCAATAAGCATAAAAGTAAACTCAATATTGATAGGAATTGAATAAATGAGTATTAAACCAATGAGATATTCACTCTCAGAGAAGAATATAAACAAACACTAAGAAAATAGAGGAAAGGATTCTATTCTAATTATAAAAGTGTAAATTGATATAGTCTCTTTTAATTAATCAATATTTGAAAAGAAATGTTTATGCATAAATTTAATATACCCAGTCATTCTGTGTTTAGATATCTGTTACTATGAAAATCCCCATGTGTGGATCAGCAGGTAATTAGGACAGCATTAGAACATTTACTAGGAAACATCAAGGATGTTAATAGAAATCATCAAAGGGTGTTTGTAAAGTAAGAGGACTTAGGGCCAGGATTGTAGCTCAGTGGTAGAGCGCCTGCCTTGCATGCGTGAGGCACTGGGTTCGATCCTCAGCACCACATATAAATAAATAAATAAAATAAAGATATTTAAAAAAAAAAAAGTAAGAGGACTTGGAGGAAAGACCTAGTATGTGTGTATGTGTGTGTGTGCAGAGGCCAGTACAATGACAGAATTGTCATTCTTTGCAAGAAAGATCAGAGGCCAGGTACATCAGCATATAGTGTTTATAAAAAATCCAGGCTCTGAAAGATTAGGATTCTTCAAGTCTAATGCAAATCTTCTGTGTTACTCCTACAGGTTGCTCCCATGGAAATCAAGGGGAAAGGGAACTTGGTGCCAATAAGCTAATTCACATGCAGCTTACTGTGCCATGAGTAATAAAGTCCTTTGTCTCTGACTCAGGAGTCTCTGAGCTTGTGCCAGAATTCGTGAAACTGATAGGCTGACTTGTACGCTTACAAATAAAGTGAGTAAATTTCCAAACTGGTACCAATTCTTGAAACAGACTTGTGCAAATTAATGGCTGCACAGTTTGTAATTATTAAAAATTAGAATCCAGTGCAGTATAACATAATTAGAAGGATGCATTTTAAAGTTGTGGAGTATAATACAGCAGTTAAACTGAATGAAATGAATAACTATGTTTAATCATATGACTGCTATTATAGTCAAGGTGAATTGATTGTTGACAATTTTATGTGAATCAACCCAATATTTGTATCAACACAAATAGACATGAGAAACATAAAACTGAGTTTTAAACTTCATAAGAAAGCAATATTTGCAAATGATTAAAATGAAATTAGGCTCTTTCTAGTCTCATGGATGGAATAAAATTTGTATTCTACTCCATTGTAACAGGAGAACAGACTTCAGGATAATAGTTGCCCTTAGACCAAATGGGATGAAAACAGGACGATGATGTTTAGATTTCCATTGTATCTATAAAATTATAGTTCTAAAACAATGAAGGTTAGAATATTGTGATATGCTAAACAGTTTAAATGTATATGGGTATACTTGGGGAGTTTTTATGAAGCTCCGAAGCCTCCTTTGCTGTGTTATGACTGCACTGTTTTCTAATTAAAATACACATTAAAATACAGAGAAGATACTGAGGTTCAAGGTGGACACCACGACCTGGAAGACATCCCTCTAGAAGAGGCTTTCTAAATCTCTATAGGGAGCAGAACTCTCCCTCCTCTGTTTTCTCAGAAGGCCTACTTTAATTTATAGGGCAGAATTTTTTCTTCTAGAAAATGCATTATGAGTCTCTCAGAAGGGTCTGCCATAGAATTTTTACCATGTATCATTAAATGTCATGCAGTTCAACAGAAGGAAATTTTTTTTTCTCATAATGAGAAATGCAAAATCTGGGCTGGTTTCAGTTTTTTCTTTCTTTTAATCCTGAGAAAACATCAATGAGTTCATATACTGAAAAACATCTTTAAAGTGCAGGTACTATGTGCCTGCTAAACTATCTTTCTATTGTATTAGTACATCTTTTACTTCTACCTTGTTTTTAATTTTTCAGTGTTTATCTCTGAGATCAGTGGGAGGTACCAAAATGAAATAAATGCAAAGAATTATAAGTGTTTAGAGTTTCAAGAGATTTTTGCACCTGTGATACAATTCTATAGATTAAAATACATGCTTCTCTCTGGGTTGTAGCTCACATTTGAACTCACATCTCCTGAGTCAGTCCAAAATGTTCATTTTAGAATTCTAGGTTAAACTAAGAGTGAACATTTATTGAGGGCTTACTGTCTGTCAGGAACTATTTTAAGTTCTTTCCCCAACTCATCTCATTTAATTCTCACAGATCTCTGAATTAAGTACTATTGTTTTTTCCAGGTTAAAAAAAAAAGGGAACCAAACATTTGTTTTAACTTCACGTAATACGAGGAGCTAGCAGCACCTTCTTGCTTTGTGTTATCAACATATTCTGAACCCTGGAATCTACCCAAGCTGAAAGAGTTTGAGGGAGCATTAAACCCTGAGAAAGGAAAGATGAGATCTGTCAGTGAAACTGGTGAGATGAACATGCGAAGCTGTTGTGGCTTCATGATTTGGTTATTATGGAGTGGTTTTAGCATCAAAAGGTACCTTTTAACTCATATTTGGCAAAATGCCTATACCACCAGTGTTAGTGGTAATAGAAGTTCTCGGTTGTTAGAACTCAGTGCAAATTCTTCCCTACATGCGGCTTCCAGGAAAGGAAAGCATGTGTTATTACCAAGTATACTTAATTTATTTTACAAATATTTCACAAGCCTGTTTCCTGTGATAAGTATTATAGTTACAAATATGAATATCACAGTCCTTTCTTCAAGGAATTTATAAACTAGTGGGCGTATGAGTATGTTAAGCCAGTAATTGCAAAATAAAATAAAAAAGGATATTTCCTTCAATGATCAGAACTTCAAGACCTTTCTAGAAAAACGACTGCCACTAATAATTCTTCAAATGGTTTTTAAATATATGTATGTATATATATATATAGGTAAGTATATATATATAAATGTATATGTATATATATATGTATAGGTAAAGTGAGTGATACAGGTAAGAGAAGACAATACATACAAAACCTTGTGATGATTTTTATTATTGTTCTTATAGAACCAATGGCAAATATGTCTAGAAAAAATAATGGAAGGCCAGAAGAAGGAATGTTCATCTCCCCCTGGGGAAGCTTGTACAGATCTTCATATAAGAGGAAGTACCCCCCCCCCAAAAAAAAGAGGAAGCCACGAGCCGGGCGTGGTGGTGCACACAGCACTTTGAGAGGCTGAGACAGGAGAATAGCAAGTTCAAAGCCAGCCTCAGCATTGGCGAGGCACTAAGCAACTCAGTGAGACCCTGTCTCTACATAAAACACAAAATAGGGCTGGGGATGTGGTTCAGTGGTCGAGTACCCCTGAGTTCAATCCCCTGTACCCCCAAAAAATTTAAAAAAAGAGAGAAAGCCACTCGGGAAGACAAATTGGCAAAGAATAATTTTAGGCCCATGACAAATATTCAATGAATGTTAGCTGCTATTATTGTTAATTATTAAGGAAAGTGCATCTATAGGAAGTTTTGAAGAGTAAAATGAAGTCAAGGAGCCAAAACGAAGTAATTTCAGGCAGATAAAGAATTTTTTTCAAATTCTGGGGGATGTACTCCACTGGGCCAGTGTGAAATGAACAATGATGCAGCCTTGCTGGAGGGTAAGATGTGAATGAGATGAACCTGGAGAGGCAGGTGAGCCACGTCATGGAGGACACTGAATGTCAGGCTGAAGAGCTGATAGCACACCCTACCAACTGTGGAAAGTCACTAGTAGGTTTTAATATTTTAGGGGCATGATCAACTTCACATTTAAAGATTGTCGTTTGGGTAATAGTAAAAAGTTTAGTGAATGGTAAGAGGCAGAGAAAGTGCATGGATATCTGGTAAAGTTAAAATAACCAAGAACCTACAGAGTCCCTACAGAGTCTCCTGTGTGACTCAGACTGGTCTCAAACTCATGGGTTCAAGTAATTCTCCTGCTTAAGCCTCCCAAGTAGCTGGGAATACCAACAGGATCCACCACACTTCGCTGACAGCTCTATTCTGAGATTTATACCTTAGAGAAAAGCACACACAGTAGAGCATTTGTTCTGTTGTTGCAACATTGTTTATAATAAAGCTAGGCACAATCCAAACATCTGCTGATAAAGGAATAATTATAGGAACAGTACAATCTAGTGGAGGAATTAATAGAATATTATGCATTTAAATGAATCAGTTAAATGCAAGTCTTTTAGCAAAGGCTAATCTAGGAAACCTGAGTTTAAAAAAAATATTGGACAATGTTCAATACAATTTTGTGCCATTTTTCAAACATTTACAAAACAATGCTGTTTATGGGCTCATATAACTCAAGCAAATTCATAAAATAGGCCTGAAAGGAAAATCACCAAATGCATAATAGCTGTTATATCTTGGGAGTGAGATGGGGCAAGCTATTGGAGAGGAACATAAAACTTCAAACTTGCCTTGGAAGTTCTATTTTTTGATTTGTCAAATTTTAAAGCAAATGACAATATATTTGCATTTGTGATTTACAACATGTAGGGGCATGGATTTTACATTTAAATAGTTTCTGTTACTTCAGAAAAAATTTAAATACTTAAAAATTTAAATAGCATATGTTTGATTTTATTTATGGTGTGTGTGTGTGTGAGAGAGAGAGAGAATGTGAGTCTGTGTGTGTGTGTGTGTGACATCCAGGGGCTCCTACTTCTCTCTCTAGCTACTAGTGTTTAATTATACTGAGACATGTTCTCTATCAACTCCCAAATGCAGGAAACAGCTGAGAGTAGGAGGAACAACTTTAGCAGGAGCCCAAGGATAGGGAGTGGGGAGATGCACTGCACATCACAGGCTATCTAATCTTTCAACTACCAACGAGGCAGAAAATCAAAGAAGACAAGTACCACCAGTAGTGCAAGAGGAGAAGACCAAGAGGGCTGCAGGCATGGGGTGGGTATGACTGCCCAAGAGCTGCAGCAGGAATGAGTCAGGCTTGAGTTTCAGGGAAGTTGGACAGCAACTTCATATCTCTCAGCAAATAGTTTCACTTCATCTCCTACCCTCTTTTACAAATGGCCTCAAAACTGTTCCTGAAGAAGGGATGGAACACGCTTTCTGTAGTCACATTGCTGCTGCTGTTATTGAAAATAGAGACCCTTGTGGGAAAAGACACAACAAACAGGTAGCACACAAAAGTATGAAGAGCACTCTCTCTTAGGTGACACGTGTTTCCAGTTCAATTCAAGTCAGCCAACACTTTAGGCTTCCTTAGTGGGAGTGCTTTGAAAATTGTTCTAGGTGTCAACTCTATGGCGACACTCTTTACACTCAGGACAGTGTAGGGTCTATGTACTGGATAGGAAGCAGGTAGTAAGAGCAGGTGGATTAGTGCATTCCAAAGTGAATTCCGGTGGCTGAGCAGGCTGAGGCAGGAGGATTGGGAGCTCAAAACCAGTCTCAGCAACTTAGCAAGGCCCAAGCCACTTAGCAAGAACCCATCTCTAAATAAAATATCAAAAGGGTTGGGAATGTAGCTCAGTGGATAACCCAGTGGTTAACCCCCTGGGTTCAATCCCCAGTACCAATAAATAAATACATAAACAAATAAATATTCCAAAGTGGGAAGTTTTCACAAGTGTTGCAAATGAGTCATGAGAATAGGTGTAGTGTTTGTATGTCCCCATGGTTTTAAAAAAGTGAAAGTTTCAGGAAGATGATGTTAGAAGAAAGAGGAGACTGGAATGAGAAAACCAGTAGGAGACAAAATGCACTATTGTGAAGCATACAAATAGTGCAGTTCCGATACCCAAAGAAGGTCTATATTGAGGAGGGGAGTGATAGATAGTCTGAGAGTTGAGTAGAACTTGTGGAGTGCATAGTCCTAAGTGTCTAGGTAAGAATTATGGGTCTTCTACAATAGGCAGTGAGAAGTAATTCAGAAAAGAATATTTGAGTGTGATACTTTGGAACATTTCTTTGGCAGCCTGGATCCACTAGCTACCATATGCAACTTCTCCATTTGCAACTTAGAAATCTCTTCCATGGGAGCAAGCTGTGGTAGCCAGCTGAAGAATAAGACGCAGAGGCTCAGTCACTGCACTGCACTAGGGGCAAGTGGCCAACTGCTGCATGTGAGCGAAGCCATCCCAGATCATCAAACTACCAGCTGACACCCTCCCCGCAGTTGACTGCATGATCTAAGGCAATGCAGGCAAAAAGAACCATCTCAGTAACCCACAGAGTTATGAGCTAAATAAATGATTGTTGGTGCTTTTAAGCTGTTATGTTTCAGGGTATTTAGTGACATAGCAATATGAATCTGCACAGTGTATTCTTATTTATTCAAGAATGAATTAAAATATTTCAATATTAAAAGCTGTTTAATATGTGTAACGGTAGCTGCAAGTCTTGCAGATGACAGAGTTCCATAGATGATGGACACATTCACTTACACTTATCAGACTCCTTTCTACAACCTAATGCTTCTTCTCTGAAGTTTTTGGGAAATAGAATCTATACTGTTTCCTTCTCTTCCTCTTTGATGATCTAATTGTTGTGCATTCACTACTTATTAGAACCTTTTCCAAAAGAGAGGAAATAAAGTAAAGAAGATTAAATCACCCTTTCCCCTTCCCTGCAGCCATTCTCCTCCTCTTCCTCTTCCCCATCTTCTTCCTCCTCCATCTTCACCTTCATGGACAGGATGCTCCCATATAAGGCTTGAAAATTAAAGATGTGAAGATAGTAAAACTAAATTTGTAAATTTTGTGCTAAGAAGACCTAACTCAAGGGCTGCCCCTTCAACTTTTTCCCTCTCCCCATCTAAATGGAATCTTTTCCCTTTTGTCACTCCTAGCATATTTGGTTTGCTGAACCTGTGTTGCACTTATTAACAGATGGACTCTCTATCCCTCTCATTTGGCTGAAGCTTGTCATTAGCAAGGGAATGTAACTTTGCAAGGTATCTTACTCAGAGTCCAGTGACACATTGATTGAAAAGTGGAACAGGAAAGTGGAAACATTTTTCTTGCATCCATGAATTCTTACCTGAGGGCCAGAGGACAAGCTGTGCTCTTTAGCTAATCTTGACTGGTGAAGGATTCTAAAAGGACAACATAGCAGGCCTGAGGTTGCTATCTGTAGGGCAAATGTGGCCCTTGGCTGGTGTCAAGGGACTTGGATTTCAGGGGGGTTTCCTCTTTCTCTGATAAGAAAGAATACAATGTGTTTAACTTGTGTGAACATTATTTGCTTTATCGGAACACCTACCTTTTCTTCCTTTTTTCTTTTAGGGAGGCTGGAATTTTGGTACATGCTAGGCAGAAGATTCCTGAGTGACTAGCCCTTATAAAAACCCTGGATGCTGGGTCTCCAGTGAACTTCCCTGGAAGACAACATCTTACATGTGTCACACTCATTGTTGAGGGATGAAACACATCCCTAGGGTTCCACATGTGTCTGGTTTCTTCTGGTGCCACCCAGAAGAAAATGTGCCTTTCCTTTGGCTATTTTTTCTTTACATCCTTTGGTGGGATACATCCCAGCAACTCCAAGCGTATTCCTGTGAGTCTTAGAAAATCAATCATTGAAGCTGCGGTGGTCATGTGGCCTCCTCAATGAGGACACCAATGATAGAAGTTCATCTGCTGGAAAATAGGTCATGCGTCTGTGAAGGCTGGCACACCCTTAGAAGAATGTGACAGATTTGTGCACAGTTGTGTAACATAGCTGATGAATAGCGGTCAGGAAAACAGAAAAAGATGTAAAAACCAAATTCTATTTTAGAATAGTTTTTAATATCAACTTCATATATAGTTACAACATTGACTTTAATACAAACAAAAAAGACCTCTCATGGAAGATTATGTGGTTACTAAAGATGATTTTGGATGAATGAATGGGCAGAAATTTATCAAAATGAAAGAAAAAATATCCATTATTACATTTTATCCCATCATGTCTACCTTTATAACCTTATAGTTAATTTAATTCTGTAATAGGATGTTTAATATTAAGAATGAAAACTTTTTTCTAGTGTTAGAACTATTCAATCTTTGATGAATTAAGTCAGAGAATTTATTCTGAAAGCTGTTGCTTTATTAGTCATCTATTACTGTATCAAAACTACTTCAAAACATTGTCACTTCACAATCTGCTGCTCAGGATTCTGTGAGCCAACAACTTGGGCTGGTCCCAGCTGGATGATTCTTGGCTAGTCTTGCTTAAGGTCATTCATGTGCCTGGCAGCTCACTAGAGAGTAGCTGTTCCAAGATGGCCTCCCTCCCATTGCTGGCAAATGGTGCTGGTGTTGATGAACTGATGTCCCTGCTCCACATGGCTTCGCTTCTTCCGGGCAGGAAACCAGGAGTCTTCACAGGATGGCGGGGGCCTTTCTGAAGCACAAGAACAAAGACTAAAATCTCCTGACTGAGGTGTGAAAATTGCTTGGTGTCACTGCTGACACATTCAGTTGGTCAAAGCAAGTTACAGGGCCAATTCAGATCACCAGGGTGGGGAAATGGGTATCACAACTTAATGGGAGAAACAGTCACTTTGCAAAGGAATTTGTGTACCAGGATATGAGCAATTGCTGAGGCCTTCTTTGCAGACTCCATGCACACTCAGCTAGGGGTGCTTTGACTAACTCAACACGGCATGCCCCATGCTGGTTCGTCTGACTAATTGATGCTGAACAGTCATGAAAGATGCTGAGTTTAAATTGCGCAAAGTTCATTCTTTAAAGTGTTGAGAGTTTTCACTGTGACTGCATAAACATCTGTCTGATAAATGTTCTCTATTTTGATTATTTTTTCTGTCTTTTCCCAATTCTGTGCAAAGTGTGAATGTCAGCTGTAATGACCCTTCTCCAAGAAAGATTGTGGCACCAAAGTGTGAGGGTTTGTTTTCACATCCCTGACTTTTTGTAAGAAAATTGAAATTTCAAGTTAAATGTTGCATTGAGATTCATCTATGTTACCTAATCCATAGACTTGATGTGAAGTTTGAATCTGAACATGTAGATTAGGAAGAACTGTGGTTACCCTCGAGCAGCTTTCAACCTAAAGGAAGACACTGACACACACATACTTATCAGTACCACAGTGGAATCTTGTCTTTCACAGTCCCCAGCTATTTTGGGTCTCAAATTGATCCATGATCTATGAGTCAATACTAACTTCAGTGTCCTAATGAGAGAGCTCTTAGTCCTAGCCTGAATTGCCACAATTCCAGACTTTAACTATAAAGATCTTCTACTACGCCTGCATAGAGCATCATCCACACACTCACAGAAAAATGATGATCATAAGAGGAAAATGGACACATTCCAACAGGGAATGAAAAGATGAATGTGATTAACATTTAGTTTGATGAAGCAATACAGGCCAGGGATGCATCGTAAATGTCCATTCTCTTTTTGTATTCTGTCTCTATAAGTGGGAGCTCTTCTTCTTATAATGAGAGTTTTACATTATATAATCTGGTGGTTTCCACTGAGCTCTAAAATTTTATGCTTACAGTGTAGGCACCTAATTGGCATCACAATTTCTAACAATAGTGAGTCAAAGCTGTTCCCCACAATCTTTCATAGTAATCTACCCTTCTATGAAAATAGTGGCTGAATCTCAATATATTTGTATCTTATCTATTCTTTTGTAATGACACCACCCCTATTTCAATAAAGTTTATAAAGAAAGGCATTCGTTTAACAGTCAATGATGGATGCACAATAGGAAAACCAACCAAAGTCAAAATGAAGAAAAAAAAAATCTACACCATTTTGAAAATACCTGCAGAACCTATGTCAAATAGATTTCACATAAATATGGCACTCTGCTATTCTAGGGAATGTGCTGATGTGGTGTGCAAATCTTCGTCCTCTAACCTACTCTGAAGTTTTGCGGGGTTCTCCTTTTGTGATTCTACCTCCATCCTCTACTTCTTCTGTCATTAAAAAAGTTATTATTATCTGTGAAATCAAGTACCTGAAATTCTTTAATGTTTGCATTTTATTACACATTATACATTTCACATAGGTTTAAGCAAACCATTACATTTGATCTCCAAACAAAACTCTAAATGGTTTTTATGAATAATGACATGAAGCCTTTAGTCTAAGTCTAAGAGCTAAGTCTAGCCGAAGCTTAGAAAGCAGGTCAAGGCAACTCAGACACCACACCATGAAAGCAAAGTTTTTCCTACTACATAATACAGGGATAATTCTTTTATTTTATTTATTTATTCTACTTAGGTATACATGATAGCAGAATGCATTTTGAGTCATTGTACACAGATGGAGCACAACTTTTCATTTCTCTGCTTGTATGTGATGTAGAATCACATCATATATGCTGTCATACATGAAGCTAGGGCTATGATGTCATCTTATTCCACCATCTTCATTGACCCCATGCCACAGGGACAATTCTTGACAGTTGTGTAATCCTTCTGCTATTTCAGACAGTATCATTTACCAGTTTCTTTGCTCTGATATTCAGGTAGAAAAAAAAGAAAGAAAGAAAGAAAGAGAGAGAGAGAAAGAAAGAAAGAAAGAAAGAAAGAAAGAAAGAAAGAAAGAAAGAAAGAAAGAAAGAAAGAAAAGAGAGAAAGAGAGAAAGGAGAAGAGAAGAGAAGAGAAAAGAAAAGAAAATGAAGCAGAAATATTTGGTGATGGCTGGGCCACTTTAGTGCTCATTTTCCCATACGTGGACAGCTGGACAAGCTGGACAAAGCAGTAGCTGCCCATCAAGGCTGTTTTGTCTGGCACTATCAGATCTATTGACACCCAGTCTTATGCCAACTGGTGCTTGCTCTTGCTGAGCCACTCTTGGTTGGACAGGATGATGAGGGCACAGTGGTTGTGCAATACATGCATGAACTTCAGTCCCTTCGTGAAGCCAGGTTTAACATCAGGACGAGAGGGCAAATCAGATTCACCACTGAACAAAAAGTTGACTTTGAGTTCGTAGAGCTAGAACCTGGGTTACCTTCAAACACACCAGTTTATGAATCCCATGTTCTTCACTTCTCAACTCAGACAGATTGCTAACCTCATTTGGGTTCAGTGCCTACTTATACTGCACCTTGAAAATAAAATAAATGTCCATGAAAATTCCCTCCCTGTGTGTCTGGAACTGATTCAGCATGAACCAAGCCAGAAGCAACCTCCATCCTGAGTCAAGTGCAATCTTTAGAGAAGAGATCTCTGGGGTCATTTGGTATTAGGCTTCAATTACCTAAGACATTGGAAGGTATTACTCTGCATTACACTAATTTTAGAGTTTCAGGAAAATAAATTTATTTCAAAATTAGAAGGAACTTTCTAACACTCAGAGCACTGTAAGGATGGAAAATTGATAGGCCACAAGAGATATACCTGAGAAGAGGCTCAGAACCCCCTCTATGGATGTCATAAGAAGGAAATGTTGCATTTCTACTCTTTGGTTTCATCCTTCATAACACTGGCTATTTCCTCTTCCAACAATATTGTGTAGAAATAAAAGTGATCAACATATATCCTCACCCTAAAGAAGCAGTACCCACATTTCAAGTCAGTGCTTTAAAAGAGAATGAGAAAATACATTGTGAAAGTTAGTAGCCTAGGAGTGAAAACCTGCAACTAGACATCACAGATATACTAAGTATTAAGTAACTGGGGAAGTATAGTGAGTTTCCCTAACTAGGGTGAACCCCTTTGAAGCAGGCAAAGCAACTTCACATTTAGCTCATAAACAGCTCCTTTTCTATGTAATGCATTTGGTCTATATTTGTTTGCTAAGGTCGTCATAACAAAATACCACAAGCTAAGTGGCTTAAATGATAGACAAGTGTTGTCTCAGGATTCTGCATGTTAGATGCCCAAGATCAAGGTGTCATGAGTGTTGGTTCCTTCTGAAGATTGTGAAGGAAAATCTTCTCTATGCTCCTTCCTTAGCTTCTTGGGGTTTGCTGGCAACCTCTGACATTCCTCTGCCGGGGACACATCATTTTGATCTCTCCCTTATCTTCTGCTGGTGTTCTCCCAGTGCATGTGTGTTTGCGTCTGAATTTCCTCTTTTTTATAAGGACACTTGTTGTATTGTATTAAGGCCTTCCCTAGTGATGTCATTTTAACTAACTGCATGTGCAATGACCCTCTTCCCAAATAAAGCCACATCTGAGGTACTGGGAGTCAGGACTTTACTATGTGAATTTTAGGTGGAGATAATGCGACCCATAATAGCACCTGGAGAATATTCAGTGTTTCCAGCATCAATGCAGCTAAAAACAGACTGGGGAAACTTGAGAGTCATAAATAACTTGATGGAACAAGCTCCACCTCCACCAAACCCAGATCCCCTCAACAACCCAAGCTTCCCTGCCTATTTCCATGTCCAATGTTGCTGTGACATAGAGCACAGGTGGGGGAAAAACTGAGGAGAGAGGACACTGTGTTAATAAGTGACCGCTTAAAAATTTTAAATCCCATTGCTTGATTGGATATAATTAATTAATTGTCAAGAGAAAAAGTAGAAAGTAAATAGCTAATATTTACTGGTTCCTTTTCTGTGTCACCTATTATGTGCTTCCTTGACCAGGGGGAGAACACCTACCACGGCAGAGGGGCTGCTGCTCATACTCTTCACACAGAAGAGGAACTCAGTCCTCCAGCAACCTGTCCAAGAGCCTCTGCTTGAAAAATACAGATTGAAAAGAGATCCATCTGACTCAAAAGCCTAAGTCCTGTCCTATTCTGACTCTCCCTTCTCTTCCCAATACGATTCAAATAGTAGGATGAAGTAGAGATTGGTGAAGATGTTTGTTTATGCATCTGTACATACAACTAGTAGTTTTTTTCAGTGCTGAAGATCAAACCCACCATTAAGCATGGCAAGCAAGTGCCCTTCCACTGAGCTACACTCCCGTACACTAAAACCAGTACATTTTAAAAATGGAAGGAGGGTAGGAAAGGAAGTGAGAATCCATAAAAGGAAGGAAGAGTTCTTACCAGCATATGTTTTAACTAGATAGTAGTTAGATGGGTAGTTATTTATAACGCGCTTTCTTCAAAATAGCTGTGGCTATTGCCACTCTCAAGTAATGCGTGACAAGAGAACAATTTAGAAAATTCTATTTCCTAGAAAGGCACCTGGCCCCTCTTCTCTGGAGGTGTGACGAAGAACACCAGATGTGCTGAGGCTAGCCTGCTCCAGCATCCTCCCATGGGTCCACCTCTGTCCCTGAAAGGGACAATTATTGTAGATGAGTTATTTACCTAAAGTTGGTATGTAAGTTGGGTCTGGCTCTCTAGATGAAGTCTATGCCAGTGAACAGTACTGCTGAGTACCCTGGTGTGCTTACTTTCAGACCCAGTACTCTATTCTGTCTCTGGATCTCAGAAAATAGTTCTATGAATGTAGCTCAGTCAACCATAGTGAGAGTTTAGAAATTCTACCATGTGTTCCCCTCTGGGACATCACTAGTCAATGTGCTACTCCTCAAATAGAAACATGCTGAAATTAACCTCTCCCCACGTTTTATAGTCTTGATGCTGATGTTGCCTACTTTATTACCATAGTTCTCCTTTCAGCAAATGATGTGTGGAAGATTCCAAAATGCCAAACCGAGTTTTCTCTATGTCCATTTTCATAATCTATAAGTTTATCTGACATTCTCTGAACATGTGTACCTAGAGAATTTCATGTATTGAAATTTGGGAGATATATATATATATATATATATATATATATACTCATTACACAAGAACTCTATGATGGGCATTACTCACCCCACACTGCAGAGGAACAGAAGTGAGTCAACTTGGGGAAAATGCCAAGCTATAGAGCTCTTAGTAGCTTATAGTAGTGCTCTTAGTAGCTTATAGCATTTCAGCAGAAGGTATATGGCTAATTTGGCCTTTTATTCAACAGAAACCTTTACCCTGTGTTAGTGATGAAGAAAGAAGAGTAGGTAATGCAAATAGGGCCCTGTTTCGTGGTATTTTAGTCTATCCAAGAAACAGAACATAAGCACATTATCGTGTGAATCACCAAATGGTCAGAATTGCTATAAACAGACTGTGAAATGAGAGTGACTAAGCCAAGGACCCATCCTGGTCTCCTGGGAAATGTGAGAACATTGCATAGGTCAAAGCAGCATGGGACAGTGGAGGGGAAGAGCCCCAAGTAGGTGACAAAAGAGCACCTAATGGCTGAGAGGACCTAAGGGTAGAGAATCGTGGCACAAGGGGGGTTGGGACATGAGAAAGAACTGGACTAGGTGAGCACTCTTAAGCCACAGCAAAGAGGGACAGCACACTGTAGAAAGGCAGGCGAGTGACCAGGTTAGAGCAGCATTTCAAAGATCATTCTTGTCAGAATAGAAGGAAAAAGGGAAAGAACACACGTATGAAAACTGGTCTGAAGAATCGGGAGTCTCCACGAGAGTGAAGATATCAATATGTGACTACATTCAGAAAATAACTAGAAGAGGTCTTGCCAAGATCTGAATATTAATTGAATGTGCATTCTAGGATGAGAGAGATGTCCAAGATAACTGTGATAACAGCCCCAAACAAATGGATGGTTGGCAACCCACCTATTGAGAAAGTTGCTGGAGATGTAGCATGTCTTTGAGGAATAGATTGGAGTTCAGTTTGAGGTATACTGGGCTGCATTGATCTGTGAAACATCAGACACCAGTGACTAGATAGTCAGAGGTTTAGAGACTAGAAAAAATATTTAAGTTAGAAATATCCATCTGAAAGTCATAGCCTTCAAGGTATTAATAAAGCCATGGACACAGGAACCACAACTAAGAGAGATACCCAAGACTGAGATGATCTGAAAGCCTTGAGGAACCCTGACTTTTTAGAGGTCTACATATAAATTCAGAATAGCAATACCTGAGATAGACTGACAGGGAGTGACCAAGGTCTTGGTGGTCACAGAAGAACATTGCATCAGGCTGATCAAAGAAGAATTGTCTCAATAAGGTAGTAGCCAACAGTGCTCAAAGGTCAAGAAAAGGTGTTAAGTTCAAAGCGTGTATGGAAATCAAGGCCTGGGTATCACTGGGAACTCCTGGACAATCACTGGTGGGGTGGGGGTGGAACCAGAATGGACAGGGAGGTGAGAAAATGGAGAGACATGTAAAGAAAGCTCTTCAAATGCAGTGAGAATGAGGAAAACTAGGAAGTAGCAGGAGGGGAAAGATCAGATAGGTACAGGGCATCTTTTCTCATCATCCTTTGATCCAACTGTTGTCCAAGAACATTTAGGATTTCTGTGCTCCAGCACAGTACCATGATTGCTATGCCGTTGGTCAACGTGAGTCTTGATAACTGTGTTTCCTACTGCAAAGCCTTCTTCACTCATGACACAGTCTATCTAAACTACACTCTATTAAATATAATGAAGGATTAAAGTTATTATTGGTAGTGTGACTGCAAGATTCATGAAATACCCACAGGATATGGAGGAACTGTTTGGAGGTCTCAAAAGTAAAGGCCAAGATCTCCCAAAACCAAATATGTGATATTTTTGTGAACAGAATGACTAAGTTAGCAAAAGAGCTGCTGAGCTGCTGGCAAGGGATTATACACTTATTGGTCAAAGAAACCACCACTGCAGATGTGTATATATTAGAAGTGATTAATTTAGAAAGTACAAAGGCCCAACAGCCAGAAGCCTCTGTAGGGTTTCTTTTAACAGTCAGTATTGGAATGATCTTTCTCACACTTGAATGCTATGAAATTAGTGTCGGGTGTCAGTACCTGCAAGGAAATGATTGAAAGCCAGACAGAGTAAAGATGAAAGTGCCTTCTCTCTTGAGTTTCTCAAAAATGTATTGGCTTGATTGCTTATCAATAACTGTTAGGTTATTGGTTTTAAAGTCTGAAGTGGAAAGAGCTGTACAATTATACTAGGTTAATGGTCTTCTCATATGCTTACTATTATGGGATGCCTCGAATCCACCAAAAGTTATGCAGCCTAGTATGTTTGACACCAACCTTGAGACTACAAAAACTGAGCTCTCAACTAAAATTAATAATAGTAGCTAACAAGTTGTCCTATTCCTCTGTGTCTTTAAATTTCCTGTTGGCTATGCCTAGTGTGCAATTTCAAATAATAGTAGTTCTTAGTATTGATTCATTATTTAATACTTGCCAAATCCTGAACATGTCTTATCTCATTGAGCCCTCAAAAAAAATCTTTATTTTATAGAAGGAAAAAACTGAGGACAGGACACATAACTTGATCAAAATTGCATAGCTAGTAAGTGATTCTGCCGGGAATTAAATTCAGCTGGGATGCTGACCAAGAATAATGAAGCTTACCAGAATATTTGTTTTGCAGTGAATTCAGTCCAAGCAAATAATGACTAGCTGGGAAAGAGGCATCATCTCTGTCAAAGCCAGAGAGGACTGGAGGTTGGAACAGAGCCCTATGTGTGGGTTCCTCAGAGGTACAAGAAAGCTTTCTCCCCCTCTCTTCTGGTTTTATGGGTGCCACCTGGGAGAGAAGGGGGAGTATAAAGAAATGTGAAATATTGACAAGTTTACTTCCCGATTTTTCTTTTAAATTCTTAGGAATCCAATTTGTATTGTAAAAAACTAATGTGTCGTGTGCTGCATGGTTTTTCTTCTGATCCAGGAGATTTGGAGCTTCGAACCAACCTGAAATGAGTTATACAAAAATGAGAAATCTTCTATTTCTCTGCACATTTGGGATTTGATGTGAAATCAGTGTTGTTGCTGTATTAGAGGCAGCCAGATAAGGTTGTTTGCCCTGACCAGTACCTTCTGTCTACCACGCTTTCTTTGATAAAATCCTAGAATCTTGTATAATAATTCTTCAACTCTCCCATGATGGATGCTATATACCAGAGAAGACTCTACAAATAGCTTATGGTCACAGGAGTCATCAAGTGTCAACATTTGTGTGTGTGTGTGTGTGTGCGCACGCACATGCGTGTGATACACGTTGATGTTACAGAACAAGAAATCCAAGTCCACATACCAATTAGGGACCATAGTTGGTTGTTGCACAAAAAGGGGTCAGTATGTGAAATCACCTAACTTCAGTTACTCTAGATCTTTGGGGAGATTTGCTAGGAGAATACTTGGAGTTTACAGATGAAGGGATACATGATGTAGAGATTTACAGTAATTACTTGAATATTTTTGACAAAGACATTCAGGAGGTCATTTTCTGAGCCAAGTTAATAATAGCCTCATAGCATATGAGCACTGAGAGAAGATTTAGAGATTGTGTGGTTCATCTGTCTGGGACTGAATTTATAGATAGACACACATGATAACAAGTGGAGTTAATGTAAGAATGAGACTTTGGCTTGCCATACTGTTGGATGCTTCTAGTATTTGATTATCCAATGGATAGGTTTAATTCCAGATCTCCTTGATGATCCCTCACCTGTCATGTACCCACTTAAAAATCAATATAACAAGTTTAGAACTGCTCATTTGTGTATTCATTTATTAAAAACTGTCACCACATTTTTTATTTAGTTTACTAAGCATGAGACTGGGCACTGGGTAGAGAATAAGATATAGACCCTTAGGTACAAAAGGGGAGACAGGTATAAAACTGGAGAGTAAGACACATGACCCAAACACAATGAATCCTTTTGATAATTATTGCATCTCTATTGACTCTCGTCAGTGCGTGGGGTTGATATGACTGAGCCTCCATCTTTGTGCACAGGATTTTCCTGGTCTACAAATAATGAAAATAGTGCTGCAACAAGAAAACTTGATCATTTATTAAAACATATCATTTTTCAGCCAATCTAACAACTTAGGGCAAACATGAACCATGCATCTAGCAGCCTATCCACAGAATCATAGGTTCTTTGGCTTGGGAGAAGCAACTTAGAAAAAATCCTGCAACTATCCTGCTGTTGTGCAGGCCACTCAGCTTGAAGCAGGATCACAGGATGGTCCAGTCTCTCTCACTTCATGCATATCAGCTCCACTCCATTATTCCTACTTTTATTTGTTTGTACTAGGCATTTTATTTCATCCAAGTCCACTGCTTTTAAAAGTATGAAAATTATATTGAAACTAATCCTTTAATTTTCAATGTGGGAAAATTAAACATCAAGAAGTAAACTATCTTTGACAAAGTTCCAGTGCTAGTTAGGAACTACACAAGAGGGAGGCAAGAACCGTGCTCCTCCTGGTCCTCCTTCCACCCCACTGCCCACCTCCTTCCTTCCTTACCTGTGGGAACTGGCAGTCCCATATTGGAATTGCAAGTTGCTGGCCCTCAGCCCCCCACACTTTATTAAGGTAGAAGATCTGTATTCCTTTACAGACCTATTTGGCTTCTGAGTCATTTCACAGGGCTAGACAGGCTTCCCCCTGCAAGCCTATTGAAATAAAAACCTAGCCCTATTCTTGGAAGAATTCTGTGCAGTTTGACAAAGCTACCGTCTTAATAAAGAAGATGCATAAGTATAAGTCCACAATTCAAATAACCTGTCAAAGTTGGCACAGGAATGAACTTATTTTTACTTCTATGAGTTCAGAAAAAGCTAGTATCACAAGAATAAAATGAAAATAAGAGTAATACATAAGGTCATACTCAAAAGGAAAACAGGCCATACACAAGCTTATTTACTTAAGAAATTATCTGTAACAATGAACATGTAACTGCAGGCATCACATTAAATACATAAGCATCTGATTATCTATTAAGAAACAAAATGGTTTTGACAGTTTAATCTTTCATTTTATAGTAAGTAATTTTATCCAAGCTTGATCATCAATGAACACAATTACTCATGCACATGTAAAATGGAAGCATTTTACATTTAAGTTCATTAGCCAGTACAGATCTACACATGTAGAGTTCTAACTGTAGCATGGAAACATGCACATAAAACATACACATGAGCATACACTTTATGATTATGAATTTACACTTCAATACAGGCATAAATGCTCTTTAGAGTTCAACATACCTGCAGGAAGATTTGAGAACCATAAGTCAAAAAATTACAAGATGAGACTTTTGCAGATTGCATAATAATCTTTAATAAAACAACAGAGCCTGTAAGCCAGGCTCAAGTGTGGGAACATTCCTCTTTTCTGCATTCTCAATGACAGCAGTCTGCAATTTTTTCTGAAAAGGCCAAATAGTGATTATATTAGTTCTCTGGGTCATATGGTCTCTATTGCTACTCTGCAACTCTGCATTGTAGAGAAAACTGTCTACGTGAAGTATAAACAAACAGGTGTGGCTGTACTTTAATAAAAATTTATAAAGACCATCATCTGAATTTCATTAAAATATTCATGTCATGAAATGTTCTTCTTTTATTTTCCTGAGTGTTTAAAAAAAGCATAAACAGAGGTGGTGGATTGAATTTGAACTTTGGACCATGGTGTGCTGACCCTGTCCTAAGATCCAGTGTATTCTCAGCAATAATGAAGATGTGGCAGTCCTTGGAGGGACAGTGTGGCTTGCCCTTCTGTCCAGGGATAAAATAGGTTGTCTTGACCTGCATTTGAGCTGTTCAGGCAGTTCTGAGTTATTTGCCCATAGATTCTCAAAGGTTTTTCAAACTCAACAAGGAAATGACAGCCTTTAGAGTTCATATCCCCAAGCTTGGAGATATCATGTTTTACTTTAGACATTCAGTGTAGTGGCTCAAGAAAATCAATTTGTGCATGTAAAGTATCTTTTATGTGCTTATTCAAGTGGCCCTTGTCTTCACAAAACCCATATATAAACTAAAAGATTCAGGAAAATTTCGATTTATTTCTATTATAACATTGCTCAATTTTCATTTAGAATGCTTTTCAGGCAAAATCACTGACAGATACCTATCGAGCTCCTGTGAGTGCTGAGCACAGTTGTGAGCGTGAAATGATGCAATAGTGAGCAAGGCAACGCACTGCTCTCCAAAAGCCTGCATTCTAGATTCTGCACTGCACTGTTAAAAACGGGTAAAGAGATGAATCAGCTCATTACACATAATAGTAAGTGACAGAGGGGCAGGGTGATGATGGTTTAGTAACATTTGAGTTAGAGCCCAAATGACATTAAGAGTCAGTCATGAAAAAACCTGGGGAAAGGTCATCCTAGCCGAAAGTGACAGCTAATGCAAAGGCCATGAAGTGGGAGAGGAGTGGAGATGTTTAAAGCAGGAATTGAGCCTCTGCATGGGCAAGGCAAACAACAGGGGGAGGGACAAAATGCAGCAAGTAAGGAGGATACAGTAGAGCTCAGGGCTTTGACCTTACATTCTGCATGTAGAAGAAAATCAGCACATTTGCTTTATTCTATGTGTGCTATGAAGCCAATGGAAGGTACTGGGCATAATTGTGACAAGTCAGATTTATGTATCTAAAAATGTAGCTTTGACTCCTACATGAAAAACTAGGTTGTAGGGAAGGGCAGAGACAGCAAGCAGGGAGCCTGCCTAGGAGTTTTGTTGTAGAAATCCACAGGAGGGCAATGGCTACTTCAACTATGAAGAAAGAACACAGAGGCTGAAAGCAGTGGATGGATTTGGGTATATTTGCTGGTGCATCCATTCTCGGGAGTGGAGGAAACAGAGCAATCTGGGAGGAGCCCCCGTGTTCTAGCTTGAGGGACTAGGTAGCTGAGGTCATTTACCTGAACTTCTCCTTTAGAAGCCCTTCTGTAATAACCAATCTGATCTGTTAGACACATCAGACCACTTCATTTTTGTGTTTTTGTTTCTTATCATCTTTACTACCATATGCATCAGATTCTTCAGCAATAAAGTAAGAACATAATATATGTCATATATTATTACACAGAAAATTACATAATACATACAGTGCACCTGACATGGTGTCTGATACATCATTAGCACTTAGTGCAAGTTTCTTTATTTATCATGTCCCTTGGAACTAATTGGACATAATTGTAAGTAAAATTTATCAAATTCAAATTCTTCATTAAGCAAGTATTTAAAAATTCATTATTTCCCATTCTTGGAATGACCAAGTAAAATGGATGTTTCTGTACTTATTTCACAGGTGACAAACGGGGGCCTGAGTGAATAAATACTTTGCACAAAGTCAAACAATTTCACAGAGCAGGTCACGGTAACAACTCAAATTAATCTGATTCCAATGCCCTATACATTCTCTCACAAAATCTCTTCTTTCCAGGAGGAAAAATGCAGTGAGAAGAAGCATAATTTCTATTTGTAATAAATAATTCATCTTAACCACTTTTGTCCTCCAAGGGGGTAAAATAATGTTCATGAGAGGGAAGATAAATTTTATTTTGTTCTTTTCTGACACAGACAAGTGGAACCATGCTTAGATGCTGAATCATATACAAGGGATGTTTATAGTTTCAATGTTTCCACTAGGTTCCTTGACTGTCAAAAGAATCCCAAATACAGGGTCTTTTGTTTAGGAGGAAATCATAATAGCTTTTTATATATTAAAAAGTTGGCAGAACTATGAGTTTAAGTGAAAAAAATAAATTGCTCTGTGCAAAAAGAAAAATATTAATTTTGTTTAGTTTTTCTGTTTTCAAGTGAAGCCCAAAATAGAGGTAGGGAGTGATTCAAAATATGGGAATAATAAGAGGAAGCTCTGAAGAATGAGGGCCTGGACAAGTTCGTTTGAGTGAGACTCCAGCCAGTGTGAAAGTCCCTTTCAAAGTGAGTGTGTAGAATGTGGGGAGGCCGATACTTTATGTATAATTTCCAGTGTCTTTATGCATAGTACCTCTGAAACAAAACAATAACAAAAACAAAAGCAGAAAAGACTCCCTCTTCTCTCTCTGAAGCTTGACTCAAAACAAGGAAAGAGGATTAGGTTCCTCTTTAGGGTTGACCCATGTTAGGAAGAGAAGAGCCACAACTTTTGAGAGAAAGAATTCAGAAGAGAAACTTGGAACAAAGGAGTAGTGGGAAGATTTGTGCTCATCCTCAACAGAAGTCCAAGCAGAGTTAATAGGGTGATTATGACAGTTGGCTTAGCACTGTATAAAGATGGCAACTTGAACCTCTTCATTTCAGTATTAAAAGAAAATGGCAGCTAAGGATCATCAACCACAAGACTTGAGAGACCTAGGTGCCTGGTACTGGATCATAAAGAGAATACTGAAATCAGTCCAGACTTCCTAGCATGGACTAGTCTAGGGAGACTTCTAGATAAAAGCTCCTTCCATTGTTTTCTTCTCTTTTTTTTGGCACCAGGGATTGAACTCAGGAGTACTAGATAACTGAACCATATCCCCTATTGTGTTTTTTTATGTAGAGACAGGGTCTCACTGAGTTGCTACTAAGCAACTCATCCTTGCTGAGGCTAGCTTTGAACTCGCGATTCTCCTGTTTCAGCCTCCCAAAGTAGTAGGATTACTGGCGTGCGCCAACGTGCCTGGCTCATTGTTTTCTTCTTTCATTCCACTGCATTCTAGATTCTATCAACACAAAGTGATTTACCTTCTGCAAATATACTGTGATGGTGTAGACCAGTGCTTTTCTTCATCTAAAAGGTACTTTTCCTTTTGCTACAGTTCTCTTCATATAGCAATGGAATGTCTTTATTATGACTTGTTACTCTCCACGTTTTTTCTTCCTTAACAGCATTTTTTTTTGTACTGGAGATTGAACTCAGGGGTACTTGACCACTGAACTACATCCCCGGCCCTATTTTGGGTTTTATGTAGAGACAGGGTCTCACTGAGTTGCTTAGTGCCTCGCCGTTGCTGAGGCTGGCTTTGAGCTCGCGATTCTCCTGTCTCAGCCTCCCTAAGTGCTGGGATCACAGGCTTGCGCCACCGCGCCTGGCTTTTATTTATCTGCGGTGCTGAGGATCGAACCCAGTGCCTCCCACATTCAAAGCAAGTTCCCTACCACTGAGACACAAACAGCATTTTATGTCTATTTTCACTGCAGTTATCTAATACTCTAGATGGTTGCTACTTAGGACATGACTGTCTCCCAATCTGAACTGTAAACTCTTCGAGTGAAGAGACACAACATTATTGGATTCTGTGTTCTGCAGCCTAGCATAACACTGAAATATAGAGGCTCAATAAATTCTGATTAGCTATATGCTGATCAATGGGTCTTGCTTGGCAATTTTGTTTAAAACATTATGGGAAAGAGTTCAAATAGTGCTTGAATCATCTCTGGATTCCTGACCTGCCCCAGTCACCATCTGTGATGGAGAAGCTGTAATTACATTGTTCATGTGAGGATTGTCTCTGTAATAAAGTCACCATGTTAGCCAAAGCAATTCATGGAAGCCATGCTGGATTTCTTTGAACTCTTGAGAAACAGCAATTTGACTTTGCAATTTGGTTCCTTCTCTCTACTAAAGTATTAGTTTCTATTTGATTGTTCCATTTTTTAAAATTTTTGAAATAATTTTAAACTTACAAAAATCTTGGAAGAATCACACACAAAGAAAACGCTTTTTGTTAAGAGATGTTAGTTAATTAGCATTTTTCCACATTTACTTTGTCATTCTCCCTCTCTCCCTGATACATACTCTTTTCTTTTTCTTTCTTTCTTTTTTTTTTTTGTAACAGGTGATAGTACACGGCAGATATCTTGCTTCTTTATCCCTAAATACTTTGTTATTTCCTAAGAGCCAGAGCATTGAGTTCCATAACAATGGGAAGATGTTGATTTTCACTTGATAGCACTATTATGAGAATTAGTAAATTTAACATTGGCACTAACGTCTTTAATTAACCAGCGGATCATAAGCAACATTTCCTGGTCCAGGATCCAACTTGGATCACATGCTGCATTGCAATGCTATTTCTTAGTCTTACTTGGAGATGGTTCCTCCGCTTCTCTGCTTTCATAATTCTGACACTTTCCAAGAAAACCACTCACTCATTTGGTAGACACATCCTCCTTTTGAGTTTTGCCTAATATTTCCTAATGATAAAATTCTCTTTATGCATTTTGAGCAGAAAAACCACGAAAGTGATGTCAGATCATCTTATTAGGAGTCACGTGGTGTCAGTTCATCCAATTTTGGGTCATGTTTTCTCTATAAATTATTTAATAATTGTAAATGGAAAAAATTGTGACTTTGCAATAGAGAAATCTGGCAACCACACCTTAACTAAATGATCAAAGTTAACATCATCAATAGTTTATTTAAAAGAAAGGTACTTCAGGGGCTGGAACTATAGCTCAGTGAGTGGTAGAGCGCTTGCCTCATTCTGTGAGGCACTGGGTTCGATCCCACATATAAATAAATAAATAAAGATATTGTATCCATCTACTACTAAAAAAAAAAGGTACTTCAGTTAAAAAAAATTCAGGTGTTTTAAGAACTTATTTGTCATCCATGCAAATTACACATTCTTAAAAAGTACACGAGAAAACATTGTGACTTTGGCATTTGCAAGAATAAATACCTACTCAACACTCAGTGCATAAGATGTAGAATAAATTTTGTTGACCCTGTGTAGTTACCAACCAGTGACCTGTTGTTAACATTCTTACATATCTTTTAAAAGTTTCCATGACCCAGGTACAGATGGGGAAACAAAAGTCAGTTGGCCAAGATCACAAAGCTTCAGTATTATGTTGGAATCTGAGGGCTCTTTCCTCTCTCATCAAGCCCAGGGTTCTCTGCTCTGCACCTCTTCATTCAAAACCAATGAAAAAATAACTGTTCAACACTGGATCTCAATAGGAGCCATAGGGATGGTCAGGTACTGATTCCATTTTCACACTAAGGGATGGCATTCTACAACAACCTTATTAAAATAGTAAGTAATTCAGAGAAAGAAATAGAAGACTGTGGGATTGGGAAGGGGGAGTAAGGACTAAACAAGAAAAGCGGAAGAAAGGAAAAGGATTCCATTTCCTCCAACATAAGATCAGTTGTGCTGATGGCCTTCTCAAAGGCTACCCCTGCTGACCTGGTTCAGATGGCTGGCCCCTGCTCACACACGCAAGGACCTTTTTTCAAAGAAAGCAGGAAGCTGTGTTTCAGGGTAGACAGGACTTAAAAGCAGCAGCTATATATAGTACTTCAGCTAAGAAAACCCCAAAGCCTCCAAAGAGCCCCAAACTTTCTGTTTCTAACATCTTCAAGTTCTAGATCAATCTTATTTTTTGGCGGGAGCCTCATTAAGCAAATCTTCAGAAATGTCAAGAAATCAACATGATGTCAGGAATTTGCAAGATGTTTCCCCATGCATTTTCCAGAGAGAAAATGTGGAACAGAATCAGACGCAGAGAAGAAGATTGAAAGGCTCTCTCCCTCTTTGCTTGATCTGGGCAAAAGAGTCTGTTTCTTCCACAGTAGATTCACAGTACAAACTCATCTGCACCTGGGAGGGGAGCAAGAGCAAAAAGATACTTTGCAAATATGAGTATTTGCTGCTTTCTGAAAATGGCTAATTGATTTTTTTTTTTTAAATCACTATCTGAATAGTACAGAGAGTGGATCGGGCTCAAAACTACCTCTTAAGGGTAAGGAGAGCTGTAAACAGATTCAAGATCATAAATACTAGGTTGTGATCACCAGCAGGAATTATTCTTGAGTTTCTCTTTTCTCTCTTTGCTTTTCTGGGGGTTGGGTGGGCCAGTGGATGAGGATAAGCTATCCAGATCATTTCTTTTTATTAATAGCTGTCTTGTGTGCTGTCCTATAGCAGCCAGATTCATTCCTCTTGTTTGGGTCATGTAGTCACAACTCTGCTCTCAAGGATGCATTAGTTTCCTGGTTGACCCCAGAGGTGTCTTTTTTTTTGCTCTTCTCTTCATACTTGCCACCCCTGACTTCTCCATTAGGATATTTCTGTGGGAGAAGAGTACAGCCATTCCAGTGACCCGTTTTCCACTTCTCTTGCAAACAAGCTCACAAACCAAACACTGTAAGTTCAGGAAGCAAGATAGAGGGCAGGCAGGACAGTTAAGAGCTCAGATTCTGGGTTTAACAAGGTTCCTCCTTTTATAAAATTGTCTGATCTTAGCCAAGCCTGTGTCTCAATTCTCTTAGCTGTAATAGAACAAGTTCTATTCTCTTCACAGTAGAACTATCCCTGCGTGCCAAGTTCCTGGCACTTCGTTAGGGTTTCATAAATACTAGTTATTAGAATTACTGTCCTCATCAGGAGTCTAGTTGCTATCATCGTCATCATCACCATTATCACTGTCTTCTTTAACCACTGTGAAGAAGAAGGCAAGAAAGAAAACTCATGAATTTGGAAACTTGAGAAATTTCAAAATCTTATTGACACTGTGTTGTTGTTATTGTTTAGGGATAGATCTTGATTCTCTTACTTAGATGGATTTCCTTTATGTTATGGTTTGGATCTCCAAGGCTTCCCCAAAGGCTCATGTGTTAAAGACTTGGTACTCAGTGCAGTCATCTTTAGAGAGAGGGCTTTGGGGATATGACTGGATCATGGGAGTTCTGACCTCATCAGTGGACTAATCCATTAAAGTATTGATAGCTGAAAGGACTCCTGGGAGGTAGTGGAAACTGTAGGAGACAGGACATAGTTGAGGGGAGTGGGTCCTTGGGAGTGTGCCCTTGGGGACTATATCTTGTCCCTGGTCTTTCCTTCCTCCGTTTCTCTGTCTCTGTGTCTCTGTCTGTCTGTCTTTCTCTGACTCTCTCTGCTTTCTGACTGCCATGAGCGGAGCCACTCTCCTCTGCTGTGCTCTTCTGCTATGATGTTCTGTCTTACCTCAGGCCCAGAGCAATGGATCCAACTGACTATAGACTGAACCCTCTGAAACCATGAGCCAAAATAAATCTTTCCCCCTTTAAGTTGTTTTCTCAGATATTTTGTCACAGCGATGGAAATAGCATTAACACACCTCGTTTGAGACTTTTCTCTCTTAAGAAATGATGTAAAATCTTCATAGAGGAAATAGTAGAAAGAAGTTTTATGCCTCTCCTCATCCTGAACACCTGGAACAGCTGAATCCAGGTAAAGGCCTGAAGGAAGTAGAGCAGAGGGGTGACCCTAGAATCTTCCAGCAGTCTCTAGGTTTCCCTTTGCCATCGGTCAAATGTAGAATGCTCAGGATTTTGGCTTCTCCTTGTTTTGGAATTTACAATAGTATTTTCATAGGATGCTGTGGGCTATTCTCTGAATTGCCTCTCTGTCTAAACTACAGGTGTCTTTAAGACAAGCAGCATTTTTGTTCAGTGCCTGTTCTTTGGTCCAAGTGGTAGCTGGCACAGAAGGAAGGAGCTGGGTCAGGGTCCCCTGACTGCTGGTTTGGCTACCCCATCTCATCCCCTCTCACAGCCTCACTTTCTGTTCCTCTTCCGTCCACGCAGAATCACATCAGTGCAGAGTTGTCAATGTAAATAAGCCCAGCCTCAAACACACCCACACATTTCAACGGACCTAGGAGGAAGCAGGCTCCAAGAGGAAATATCTGGTGTCTGCGACCTCACAGCAAATGAGCAGGTGGCCGCAGTAAGACCAGCATGCAGGGGTCAGGACTCCGGGTCCACATTCCCATAAAGCCTTGCTATTCGATGGCTCTGAGGTTTCACTGGGTGTTTATGACTTGGGGGAACCCCAGACAGGTGACTCACCACAAAGAGCCATGTTGTTTCCACAGGAAGGATCACCTGCACTCCCCCTCAGGCCATACAAAACTGCCCCTGACATCCAGTAACCACATCTCCTCCTTGTCATTTACACCTTACAGGAGTCAACCCTTTAATCCTCCCCCACCTCCACTTTTAACAACTCAGTTCATTCTGAGCATCACACAAACTCTTACTAATGCAAGGGTGGATGCTAAGAATATCAAACCTACATGCAGTTTTAGAGGAGACTTATAGAAGTCTACAGGAGTCATTTCCAGTTCTGGGGTCATGGGTGCAACCATAAATGGTGGTATTTCCAGATCGTATGTGTGTGGGGCGGGGCAGGTGCTCCAGGCATGAGACAGACATTGAGGCTTGTGTCCTTGAATGCTTTGATGGTTCAGATCAGTGATGAATGAAACACGCATTGTCTAACCCAGAGACTATGGAATGTTCCACACTCAAAGTCTTGATCACATTATCTTCCCCTGCCACAGAAGTAGAGATAATATTAATAGAAGCAATTGTGGTCAGAGTTATCTTTTGTTTATTGATGGCTTATTTAATGTGGATGAAATATGGCATGTATCATGTGATGTATAGTATATGATACACATTATGTGTAAACCTCAGCAACTCTTCAAGGTAGCAGTTATGATGAAGTCCAAACACAGAAATACATAATGTCATATAGTTTAGAAGTATATCCCCCTAGTGGGGGAAGATTGCCTTGAAATGGGTCACTAATGGGAGGCCTAAGTGTCCCCTTTTGTTTGTTGGATAATTTTGGGGGGGCACAGAGGTCTTACTGCATAAAGTGTAACTAAGCAGGACCAATGGCTAACAATCCAAGCAACTTTCTCTTTTGTTTTATACCTATCCTGGCTCACAAATTTATGACACTCGTCAATGCCTTGGAGGCATCTGAGGATTAAAGTCTAGAGGAAGAATTCAGGCTGCAGTGTATTCTGGGCTGTGGTGGGGCCAGATGGGATGCTTAGAACACTGAGGCAGGAATTCCCTGCATCATCTTGCTCCTTTAAGCAGAAGTTCAAGCCCATAAAGCCTTTCCCAGGCCAGCCATCCTCTTCCTGTGACCTTAGGAGGTCATCAAACCCTGCTCTGAAGACAGCACGGCAGGACTAAATACTCACTTTCCTTCCTTGGAGATCTATGGGAGGTATCATGGTGAAGGCTGCCCATACCATTGAGCATACTAAGCAGAACTCTTCCTTCTGGTAAGCCTAGTGCTTTTAAAATGATAAACCTGTTATAGACCAGTAGTAGACACTCCTGGAAGATGCAGGCATTGCTGTGTAGGATGTGGAATTGATGCTCTCCAACAAAAAATGTAGTTGAGAGTTAGCCAAATGTAGAGATATGTGTAAATGTCTATCCTGGAGTAGCTGTGGGCTAGTCACATGTATTACCTCCGTAGAGCTTATCAGTGTTACCCAGTGGCCTGAAAATCCCTTCTCTATGGTCTCTTATGGGAAGGATGGAAATAGCCCTAGAGAAAAATGACCACACATCAACATATAGAACTCATTCTCATTTCCCTAAAGGGTCATGAAACCCTTTTGCCCTTTTTGGGCATTTCGTCTGGTGGTCCCAATCTGGGGAGCTGTTCTATACAGAGTTTCAAAAGCAATTCTTCTTGAAGACCAAGTAGGGGGCCAGTTTCCTCATTCCATCCACTTATTTGCTAATGTAGTGTTTATCATACAATATATCTGAAATTTTCCTTTCCTTCAAAGGAGGTTGTGGGATGTTTAAACCTGAAAAACTGTTTGGAATCCTCAGCCTTTCAGATACCAGTTTTGTACAGATAACTTAAACCATAAAATGGGAAGGACTAGTAATGATCTTACTTACAATAATACATTTAAGCCAAAACCCAAAATACCCAATAGACATTAGAATTCTGCCTCTATCTTTGCCCCGGTTCCTTCTTCTTCTTTTTTTTTTTTTTTTGGTCAGAGATTACAGTAACATTCTCCTGTCAACTTTTCTTTTGTTCTTTCTGAAGTCAACTTCAAAATTTTGCCACCAAAAATTACATAGGACACTTGCTCTGTCCATAATCCATTACAACGGACATTTATAGTCTGGGCCAAATTAAGACAAAAGTGATTGGAAATGGAACATGCTCTGAACCTTTTGCAGGAATGCTTCAAGAGTGGGCTTGTTTGTCCTGGAGATGAGGATATTTGCAGCATCATTTTCAAGTATCTAAAGGATTGTTAGGTAAATAAAGAATTATATGACTTAACTTGTGAAATTTAGGCACAGGAGCAAAAATATGCGAGGCAACAGCATTTGGAAAAATTATGGGGAAAAAATACAACAACTACATAATAGCCACAGAAAAGAACTGGCTCACTCTGGAGGTAGTGAGGCCTGACTGGTCCTCACCTGCAGATGGTTGGCCACATGGTGGGGATGTTGTAGAAGGTATTCAGGTATTTCCATAGGGGGTTGGGCTCTGTGACCTTGACAGTCCCTTTGAACTCTGAGATTTTGTAAGCCTACAAATCTTTATTTATTTGTATCTAGTCTCCACTGACTGAGGACTGGTTCAGGGCAGGTTGGAAGTTTTAGAAAAATTCATAAGAAACGATCCTTAATTTCAAACAATAGAATCACCAAATGTTAAAGCTGAGATAAAACTTAAGAAGAGCCCTTCCCAGGGGGGCCCCCATTGTAAAAAATGGGTTTACTTAGGCCAAGAGAGTGTAAATGCCCTCCCCTATATGCTCAGCAAATTGTTATCAAGTCAGAACCCAGATTTCAAATGAGAGATAACATACATACATTTACTCTCCAAGGAACTCTTCAAGGAAACCCCTTTTTAAAAGAGACATGCAAGGAATAATCTCTTCTTCCAAATTTTATTTACTTAGAAAATATAAAGCACACTTGTTTTTTTTTCTTTTCTATGTTTTCCCATTAATCAAATGGTTCACATTTAGCAAATTGTAAGAAAGCAAGAAAAAGTGTGTTTAAATACACTGTGCTGTTCCTGTATTTCAGAGGTAGGCGGGCCTGAAACAGTAAATTAGCAAGATCTCAGGAAGGCTGCAGAAGATAATTCTTAACTTGAATTACTTACTGCCCAGGGACACATTTGATAACAGACTTGGGACTTCTAAGAGAATTGAGGAAAGCTATTTCAGATAAAAGTTGTCCTATCTGGGCAAAGCAAAGGATGTCTTGGAAATACTTGCCACAATCATGATATGGAGTGGGCAATGGGTCCTGGCATCAAGTTTGGATTCTGGACAGAGAGAAAGAAGTCCCTACCACCAGCATTTTTATGGATTTGTGAAATAGGGAAGAAAAAAAACTTGGAGAGACTATGACAGAATAATTAATGATTTAGACAATTTTAAAGACTAGAATAAATCGAGCACATTATACACAGAGTCATAAAACTCCCTGTGACAGAAGAAATGATTGGTCAGCTCTGGTCCCCTGGATTTAGTGACTGTTCGCTTTTGTAGACACCAAACTCCAGGCCTCCTGTGCTTCCCATGGTCACTCAACCTGCATGAAGCCTGATAAGGAATGATAAGGAAGGTCACAGACTGTCCTAAGCAATACTCAGACAGTTCTCATAAATTTTTTTGCATTCAAATGAAATCATACAAGTTTGGCATGATGTGCACATCTGTAATCCCAGCAATTCAGGAGGCTGAGGCAGGAGGATCTCAAGTTCAAAGCCAGCCTCAGCAACCTAGTAAGGCCCTAGCAAAACCCTATCTCAAAAATGCTTAATAGAAGGGATGGGGATGTGGCTGGTTAAGCACCCTAGATTCAATTCCCTGTGTCAATAAAATGCATATTTACATCCATCTTTAAGATTAGCACAACCTTTCAAAGTTGAGATGTTTTGTAATTCATACATTTTTCCCTGTGCAAAGCCCAGAACCTACTTTGGAGTACAGATGTACAATAAATTATAGTGAAACTGAAGTTAAACTGCATTTTCTTGCTATCCTTAATGTAAATTAAATTAACTACAAGCCATCTCCTATAAATACACCTGAGCCTTAGGATGCATGTGAATGTGGAGTGTATATATGCAGACATAACTTTGGATATTTGCAGTTAGCTTCAGTAAGACCAACGGCTTAATTTCTTCAGGTTTCAATTTCTTCAACTATGTAGAGAGAATGACATCCACCTCTAGGTTTCTCGGACTATGGTGAGGTTCTATGTATAAGTTGCCTAGAACAGCGTTTGCCACTAGCACACGTTAATGGTGATGTGACTTGTCACTATCAACAGATTATTCATTTTTATTTCTTTATGAAGACCTGAATTAGGAAGTCACTTTTGCCAACTTAAGAGTTTTGAGATCTGACCCAGCTGGGCCCTCGGGGACTCCAGCAAGATTCCGGTTCTCAGGATACATCTAATGACTGCAGACCAGCCCCTTTATAATATGTACTCCTGTTGGGACATGCATCTCTGTAATATATCATGAAATATAATCATGTTTAATTGAATGTAACACCTATAAACTCCGTGGGTGACTTTCTCAATGCATCTAGTATTTTCTGTCACTCCTAGTTTTTCACTTCAGCTTAAATGAGCCCACGGCTTTCTACTGCCCAACCTCAGAGCAGGGTTTTCCCCCGTCTCTCCTTTCTGCTGAATTGCACCTTCCTGTCTGTTCAAAAGGAGAGCATGAGAAATAAGAATGAATGACCAAGGTTCTTACCATCTCTGCTGCCTGTAAGAAGTTTTCTTTTAAACAAAAAATTTTGTTTTTATTGTAGACAATACATGTTGTATGACTAGTAGGGCATCTACAGAGGGGAAAATAACTAGGAAGAAGAAAAATGTAAGTGCCCCAGACTAAGAGAATCATGGACGCTAACAAGCCAATTGTCCTGAATCATCTCCGAGATTTTTGCTGAGGGAGGCTGAGCCATGAGGTCCTCCCAGGAGTTCTTTAATCTCTGTAAATTTCCTTGTCATCCTCAGCCACTTTAGCATTGTTGGGGCTTTGAAAATTTAAGCAAAATGAAAAAGAAAAAATAACAAATAATAATGAAATGATCAACACTAATGCACAATTTGAATTTGGAATTCATCATATATTTTGATGAATTCTTCTTCTTTTACTTTTTTCTCTGCAGCTGCCTTCATTCGATTGATTTGGGGGAGGTCATGGGGGCTTGAATTTAGGGGCATTCAACCACTGAGCCACATCCCCAGCCCTATTTTTATTTATTTAGAGAGAGGGTCTCACTGAGTTGTTTAGTGCCTTGCTTTTGCTGAGACTGGCTTTCAACTCACAGCCCTCTTGCCTCAGCCTCCTGAACTGTTGGGATTATAGGCATGTGCCACTGCACTGGCTTCAACCAATTTTTATAACACACTAATAATTAGGTTACATTTTCTGCATCCTCAATATTCAATGATGGGAAATTACCTAAGACACTAATAGAACAAATTCTTAATCTTTTGGGGGGAAACTCCTTTCTTTTCTTGGAATTGGATATCTTAAATTCAAAGTGAGAGAAAAGAAAATGTCAAGTAATTAAGTTCTATTAAAATAGTATGATTTTTAAAATTAAAAAGCAGAATTTCTCATGCATAAAGAATATAGTCTATACATGTTTTCTGCCCAAATAAATTCAATATGATTGATAGGCCCTAGTCATTCTACAGTTTGCACAGAACTACAAATTGATATTCTGAGAAGGGATAACATGTCTGTTGCATATCATACGTACTGTGGAGTTGGAATGAAACTCTGTGGTCATAGTTTTTTAACTTCAGTTGTACGATTAGTAAAGAGTGTTGCATATCTTAAAAGTGAATAAATCAAATCTAAAGTAATCGATGCAAGTCCAAATATTAGGGTACTGATTGACAGCACAGTGTTTGAAGGATTAAATGGTGCCATGGCATCCTTGAATAAAAGGTAGAGGAAAAGATAAAAGTATTTGAGAATATTTTCAGTTGTGCATGTGACATGCTATTTGAGGAAGTGAAAGATGTCTTGACAAGAATTCTTTTTTGGCCAAGAATCATAAAGGCAATACCTCCTGTGAGAATGGTATGCAATGGGTTGCCTCCAGCTTTGGGGTTGCTAAGGGGAATTCTTACTGTACTTCTCATTGAGCCAGGCTTAGGGCAAGTCTGTCAAACAAAAGCCTTTCTGAAAGAATGGGCCCCAGTCCTCAAGCATCCATATTCAGGCTTGATTTCTCCAAGATATAAATTTCCAATTCACCATCTCTGAGAACTCTTCTCCTTATTTTCTTCTTTGCTCTATAGAAAGCTTTTAAAAAATATGCTGTATATATGTGTAAAACCCAACACTAGCATTGCCATTATTATCAATATTTTATATTTCCCTTCTACATTGACTATCTCACCTTTATGGATAACTGACCTTCAAAAATCTCCAGGGATTGTTACTTGGCAAATGGTGCACCCTAGATTAGGAATTTTTTATTTAAAAAATGAGAAAAATATTTGAAAGAATTTCAGAAATGATTCTTTTTGTAATTTGTTTCAAAGCTCATTGTATTTATTGAAATTATTTTTAAAGTGTATAATTAAGCTTTGAGAGAAGAAATGTTTATCAGTCTATTTGTATTAATGTGATGTCTGTTACTGTGCATTCAGTTTTCTCCAAACTTTCCTTCCTTCCTTCACCAAATCATTAATGATAGTTTACCAGGAGAAAAAATGAAGGAGGAAGAAATGAACTAATATTTATTGAACTAAACTGTTTGCAAGGCACTGTGATGAATATTTTGCATCCATTATTTGAATAAATCCACCTATGATAAGCAAACTAATGCCCCCAGGGGCTCATAAGAGACTCAGAAACAGTCACACAGCTTGCAAAAGATAGAGATGGGGTTTGAACAATTTCTGCAAATGTTTCAAGATTTCCCCTGGACCTGACCAGTCACTCTACTAAGTAGTGATTTGAATGCTAAGCATGTGAGAAACAAAGTTGTTGGAACTCAGTCATTCCAGGCAAAATAAGTAAATGGAGGTAGAGTTAGGAAGACTTGCTACAGCAGGAACTCAAAAGATCAACACAGTCGAGGGACAGATGGAATTGAGAATCAAATTGAGTTCCACCACACAATTCCCTACAGACCATGAGAGAGGTTTGGATCCTTTCAGAAAGAAAAATGGGCCACTCAGAATGATTTCTGCAAGACTATGACATGAACATACCCATGACTTAAAGAAGATAGCTCAAAATACCAGAGAAGAGCAGATGGAAAGTGGGAAATCCATGTCAGTTAGACAGTTTTGACAGAAATTTAAGGAAAAGATGAAGGTGACTTGGACCTCACTATTGGCTGTGGAGAAAGTAAGAAGCAGACTGACTCAGGATGGAAGAAAAATCAACCTGGCTCAGTGGTTGACTGACAAGGATGGTTTCAGTCATGACTTCCCTGGTTTGTGTCATAAAAATCTAGAAGGTGCAATTAATCACCCTGTTTTGATTAAAATCCTGTGTTTTCAAGTGTCTAGGTCAATTAAAGGAGGAATCACAATAGAGGATTTTCTCATCCAGAAACCTGGGGGTAGTCAAACTAGACTGAAGCATGGCTTAACATCTGTAATGCGCATGTCCTCTGAAGACCACACCTACTTTGTTCATTCTTTCTAATCTAATGCCAGCATTGGTAATTTTAGAATATCAAAAAATAGAAAACAAATGATGCTCTTTTAACAATTTTGAAAGATGTGTAATTACCCATAACTGACTATATGCATGTCTTTATCTGTACTCTTTTTTCAAACGAAGCTGTGAACTCCAAAGACAAAGAAAATGGAGGAAAAGAAAACAGCAAAAACAAAAACAAAATAAAACAAAAAGAACTGTCCATGAGTTTGGGAAAGATCAAAAGTGAATGGAGGAAGTAACAAAGCACAGAAATAAAATACCAGACACCTCTACAGAGGAAAGCCACTGCAGGGCAAGATAATTTATGTCACAGACCCAGAGTGTCTCAAAAACTAGTAATATAATGTGCCATCAAATGTGAGAGTAAATAATTCCAATAAGGGAATTGTTTGAGACTGTGTATGGGGTAGTTATTCTACCAGTATAACTACAGCCTTTTTTCAACACCAAGAAAAATTCCTACTCTGGTTACTAGAGGGTTCATTCTATAGGTGAACTGAGCCAGAGAGACCTCAGGCTCAAGGATACCATGCAAAGCAGATGAAATCAAGAGGATTAAGTACAGTGAAGAGACTCAATGAAACAGCTTCCAGTTCCTTTCCTTTGTTAGGTTCCAAGAACATGGGTAGAAAATATATCATCACCATCATCAGTATCAGTCCCCTCCCACCTCATTCTCCATAGTCCCACCATAGCTTCCTTAAGGAAATTGGTAAAATGTTTTCTGAGAAGGGAAACTGCTCCTGACAACACTCTTGCGACTCCCTTATCTTGCAACTCCCTTATCTGACTCCATGAAATGAATTGATCTGATCTCTACCATGTCATCTCATTCATCCCACACATTAAAAGGGAAATATGAAAATGCCATGAACAACTTCACCCATATAAACTTGACAACTGAGATAAAATGGAGCATTGTTTTTAAATTACCATAGTTCCAATCATAGGAAACAGATCATTTGAATAGCCCAATAAATATTAAAGGAACTGAATTTGTTGTTTTTGTTATTTTAAAGGAGAAAAGTTTATTTTGGTTCACAGTTTCAGAGGTTCAATCTATGGCTGGCTCATCCCATCCCTTTGGGCTGGACAAGAGGTGGAATACTGCGATAAAAATTCAGGGAGGAGGAAAGCTGCTCACATAATGGTGGCCAGGAAGGAGAGAGAGAGAGAGAGAACTAAAGAACTTTCTCAATTTGATTTTTCCCATTAACTGATACTCCCCATCTCTCTCTCCCACCAGGACCCCGGCAATTACTCTCTGTCTTGATAGACATTCCCATTCTGGATATTTAATAAAAATGAATTGAATGCTTTCCTTTTATAACTGAGGCTAGGGTAAGAACATGCACTTTCATCACTTTTATTAGGCATAGTGCCGGAAGTTCTAGCTATTGCAATCAAACAAGAAAAAGAAATACAAAGTTCACACACCAGGTTAAAAAAAAGAGAGAGAGGTTAAACTATTCCTTTTGCAAATGGCATGATTACCAAGGAGAAAATCACAACAAATCTACAGAAAGATTTCTAGAACTAATAAATGAGATCAGAAAAGTCACAGGATTTAATATAAGCATTCAAAATTTAATATATTTCTATTTAGAATAGTGAACATACAGATACCAACATTAAATATATGATATTGATTATGTTAGTTATAACTGCTCAAAATAATGTAAAAATTGTAAATAGAACAATATATATCTGGGTCTTTTCTCAGGAAAACTACAAAATACTGATAAAAAATCAAAAAGATCAAAATAAATGAACTCACCATATTTACAGACTGGAAAACTGTACAAACGACAGATCTCTTCAAGTTTATGTACAGCTAGCTGATTTCCTAGCAAGATTTTTGTAAATATGGACAGGATTGCTCAAATTATATTTGAGAAAGCAAAGAAAATAAAATTTCTAAATAATTTTGAGAAAAAATAAAGTGGGAGAAATCAATGTGTCTAATTACAAAGATTCTTATATAGCTACACTAATTAAGATGTATGGCATTGGCAGAGGGATATAGACACATAGTTTAATTAAACAAATAGAATTTTTCAAGCCAAATCTGCCATGTCTGATACTTTATATAGCATAACATTTTTCTCCAATAAAGAATAGAGTTAAATAGCAAATGTGAAACTGTAAAACTTTTAGACTACACTTAAAAGAAAATCTTCAAAATATTTTGGCAGTATTTCTAAGACTTCACCCCAAAAATGTGATCCAAAAGTATTCTTCAAAAATAAAACTAATAAATTAAATTTTGAACCATGAAAAAACCTTGTTTGTATGAAAGTGAAAGATAAAGAATTGGCAAAATATTTGTCAATGACCTATCTAACAAAGAGCTAGTATCCAGAATACATAAAGAATTTTCAAAATCAACAACAAAAATTCCATTTCTTAGAAAATGATTAAAAAAAAACATGGACAGGCATTTTACTAAAGAAGATTTACAGGCAGCAAATAAAACATGAAAAGATGCTCAATATCATTTATCATTAGGGGATGTAAATTTAAACTATAAACAAATATTACACATGAATCAGAATAACCAAACTTTTAAAAAAGTAGTAACTAATGAGAAGACAAAGAAACTGAATCACTGTACACAGCTTGTAAAAATATAAAGTGAAGCCGGGCACGGTAGCACACATCTGTAATCCCAGCACTTTGAGGGCTGAGACAGGAGATTGCAAGTTCAAAGCCAGCCTCAGCAATGGCGAGGCGCTAAGCAACTCAGTGAGACCCTGTATCTACATAAAACCAAGAATAGGGCTGGGGATGTGGCTCAGTGGTTGAGTATCCCTAAGTTCAATCCCTGGTACAAAAAAAAAAAAATGTAGGGACTGGGTGTGGCTCAATGGTAGAGCGCTTGCCTAGCATGCGTGAGGCACTGGGTTCGATTCTCAGCACCACATATAAATAAATAAAATAAAGGTCCATTGGCAACTAAAAAATATTAAAAAAAAAATGTAAAGTGAAAAACAGTTTGATGGTTTGTTAAAAATTAAGTAAAAACAACAAAAAATTAAAACTTAAATCTGCCACTACCATGTGACTCAGCAAATTGTATTCATGAAACTTTCTGAGAAATGAGATTCATACAAGAGGCTCACACATGCAAAAAAAAAAAGCACAGCTCTGTTTATAATGGCTTTATTTGTAATAAACTGAAATTAGACAAAAAAAAATCTCCAAAGAGTAAATGGTTAAAACAGGATACACCCATGGGTACCATGAAATGCTGCTCAGCAATGAAAGTGAGTGAATCATTGATACACATAACAGTTTAGAAAAATCTCCAGATAATTATTCTTAGAAAAAATCCAATCCCAGAAGGTTATATATTGCATATTTCCACTTATGTAACACTTTCAAAAAGATAAAATTATAGAAATGGAAAACTGATTAGAGGTTGCTGTAAGGTAAGGAAGGGATGAAGTTGGAGGGCAGTGGTGTGGCCATAAATAGGTGACAAGAAAGATCCTTGTGGTGATGAAAATGTTTTCTGTCTTGACTGTATCAATGTCAATATTCTGATTTTGATGCTGTACTGTAGTTTTGCAAGTAATTACTATTTGGAGTAACGAGGTAAAGGTCAAATTTATTGTTACAATTGCATGTAAATCCATGATTATCTCAAAAAGCAAGTTTAACTTTTAAAAGTAAATAACGTGTTCATAAAATTAATACCCTACAGGGGAAAAAGATTTACTTACTACTTCCTCTGTAAAATTCAGTGGTTTTCAAATTATTCTGTATAATAGGAGTACTTCCAAACAGGGTATGTTTTGAGTCTATACTTGACAGAGTTATAAATTAAACATGTATTTTAAATGAGCAAATTCCAGGAAATTGGAAATATTTGCACCAAAGTCACAACCTCACTGGGCTAAGTGCTGTCCACTTTCAGTGAATAGAATACTTGCAAATCCTGGAACCCACAATCAGTCATACATTAAGAATAGGTGGATTTTCAGGTTTGGCAACCCCTCTCATTTTTTCTCAGCTGCTCCTAGCTGGTGCTATGCTTACACTGTCTTCAGAGTTAGCTCTTTCTCACCTGAAATTTCTTAAGCATGTCAGCATAGCAGGATATATCTTCTATCATTGCTTTCTTTGACACTATTTCTCTTACTCTATTGTCACTTGGATCTTTAGTTAGAGCTAATCTCTTGCTCCCAAACTAACAGCTGGAAATTTTTCTCAAGTGCCCAAAAGGGAAATGAAAATTGGATACATTCAGACCTAGTTATTTCTATCTCCACAAATTTTATAAACTGGAATGTTGGTTTTCTTTTTCTTTTTTTTTTTTTTGAATAGTCCTTCAAATTCATGCATTTTTGCCTGCAAAATAGTCACCCCATTCCAACAGTCCAAAATTCTTAACCCATTTCAGCATCCACTCTAAGTCCACAACATCTTCTAATCAACCAAGGGTGATTTTCAAGGTGACATTCATCCGGAGGCAAAATTTCTCTCCACCTGTGAATGCAAGAAACCAGAAAAATTATTTTCTTCCAAAATAGAATGGCAAGACTGGCTTATTAAAGGACAAGAGTCCCCATTCCATTTGAAACCTAGCAGGGAAAATCCCTTTGCGTTTTACATTGATTTAGTGCTGAGTCCTCCAGGCCCCCTGGAGGGCCAGCCCAGTCCTCACAGCCAAGGATGATGAGTATCTGACCCACTATCACAAAGGAAGGGGCCTCACACTCCTATGAAACCAAGAGGAGACAACTCCAGCCTGGCCCCTCCCCAGTATTGTCACTCCTGGGCCTCTCTCTGAGTCACTTTTGGGATCATTCTTTCCTCTCAGAGGCCTATACACGTTTACAGATGGAGAATTCCATTGCCCTGTCATGTACAGTCTCTGAAGTCTGACAGTTTAATTTGTCTGGTCTCTGTTCCTTTTATTCCAAACTGGTAGTGTGTCTCCTGGCATAGCACATCTCTCTCCCTAACTAAAGATGGCTATGGCTCCCCCAGGTCATAGCCACCATCTCTTTATCAAATCATTGCCTGAGCACCCTTGGTGGTCTCTCCAGAATGTTTCGTTTTCTCTTCTTTCTTTTTTGTTTTTGTTTTGTTCTCTTTTCAATATGGATGACCTAAGAATTTTCCAAATCTTCAATTTCTGGTTCCTTTTTAGTGAACAATTCCTTCTTCAGTATTTTTCCTCTTGTCTTTTACAATATGTAGCAAGGAGAAACCAGAGCCTGTCTTTAACACTTACCCTAGAAATCTGCCTTATAAAACATACAAGTTCATTATTCCTAATTTCTGTCTTGTACAAAGCACTAGAAAAATGTAGCCCAGTTCTCTGCCATTGTAGAGCAAGGGTTGCTTTGCTCCAGCTTCACCAGCATGTTCCTCATTTCTATCTGAGTTTCACCAAAAGCACCTTTCATGTCTACATGGTCTCTTCAAGGCAATCTAAGTTTTCCTAAGAAGCACCTAAAAATCTTGTAGCCCCTACCCATTACCCAGTTCCAAAGCCACATCCACCTTCTTGGATATCTGTTATAGCAATGTCCCAATATAAAAATTTGTATTGGTTTGCTAATTCTGTCATAGCAAAATATCACAGACTGGGGGACTTCAACAATGTAAATCAATGTACTCACAGTGCTGGAAGAGAGAAGTCAGAGAGAGAGGTGTCAGAGGAATGGCTTCTTCTGAGATCTCTCTTCTTGATTTCCAGATGGCCATTTGCTGGCCGAGTTCTCACTCAGTCTTCCCTGTTTGTGAACTCCTGAGGATGCTCCACATGTCTAAATTCCCTCTTCTTACAATGACACCAGTCAATCTGGATTAAGGTCCATCCTAATGGTGTCATTCTAACTTAATCATCTTTTTAATGGCCTGATCACCAAATATAATCATATTCTGAGGTGCTGGACATTAGGGCTTCAACATGAGTTTTCATGTTGTTATGGATTTCATAACCAAAATATCACACTCATTGGCAAGTACTCTAGGCTACTAAGTTGGCAGCTGCAGCAGCATGTATCTATTTACTTATAAATATCCTTAGTTTTTAAAAAATAATTGAATATAATACAATTGACTTTAATATTCTGAAGCAGAAATAACGGTAAAAAGTTAAACAGAAAAATTTTAAGATCACAATATCACTTAAGAGTTCATGAAGAGAACTGACCTTTCTCATATGTAAAACAAAGGAGAACATATACATGATCAGTTACGACACTTGTTCCATCCATGGAGCCCAGACTAGTATGTGCCTTTCTACCAGCAGCAGAGAGTTTATGTGCAATGCAATAAGCATGCTAGGGTTCAAAGATGACATTATTTTCCTCTTTACCACTTATTCAAGTGATTTAAGAATTTAAATATTTCTATAATATTGCATGTATAATATGTGGAAATTCGTTCACTCTATAATCAGAATTTTCTAAGCTAATCCACAGTGCTTACATTTAATTGGAATGCTTCTCTTGATGTGGCACTTTACTGATCACACCTGCTTGTGCATATCATTAAATGAGCCAGGTTATATGAATGCATTTGTAAAACCTCAAGTGCCACACAAATGCAAAATATTGGATGTGATATATTGAACTGCTAACAGTTATTGAGCACCAGCATTCTGTTAGCTATTCTATGTGAAGTGTGGATAAAGGTCAGAGTCGTTGCCTTGTAGGACCTCTGAGGAAGCAGTCTGAACAGGACAGTGTGTTACAGAAAAATGAGCCAAATGCAATGAAACTGGACACAGCAACCACCTGGCCTGAAATTGAGAGGATTCACAGGGCTGCCAACACGTGGTGACACCCAAGCTCTGATCAGAAAGCAAAGAGATGAAGGAGCATTCCAGACATAGTGAACTATCAGGACAAAGAACCAGCTGTGAGAGGTGCCATTGAAGACATGAAGGGAAAGTACCTGGAAACCCAGGACCCTTTGCTCTAAGCCAGCTCATTACTTGCACTGTTGTGAATGTGGAAAGGTCCATGAGCCCCCTCTGAGCCTCTGTTTCCCTGCCTCTCAACAGGAGTTATCACATCTTCCTTCAGAAGTTGTTGAAGACATCTATGGATCAAATGAGGAGACATTTGCTATAACTGCACACAAGTAGAGGTATGGTCCACAGAAGCTATCACCAGTACAGTGCATTTGGGGACATCAAGGTTGTGGAAAGAATATTACAATTGTCATTACTCCCAGCACCCTCTTTACCACAACAATCTTGAGATTGCACATGATACAAGCATAATCCAAAAGAATTCAGAAATATGGCCAATTATTCCATCTGCAGAGTATTTACAGCAGACTTCAAAGATGAGGCACATTATAAATGCTATTTAAAGTCCCTTTAGTTCTCAGGAAGAGCAATATTGTTGCTTCTAATCCTGAGCATGTGAAAACCTCTCGAAGCTTTTTCTAGTGGGAATCAGAACCAGAAAAATAAGGAGGGGGACTGTTACGGCATCTACCAGATGAGGCTGCCAGGGCATCTTCAAAGGTTCTTGGTCCTCAGACCCTCACAGTGATTGGGTTTTCTAGCTTTCTCTTTTAAATATTTCTTCCAAAGGATCACAAGGTTAAACACAGAAGGTGGATTTTTAATGGCTCTAGGAGGACATTGCCCCTCTATGTGGGCCATTGTCTGAATGGTCCTATCCTGGCAATGCTTTCTACTAAGAGGAAATGCTCAACCTGCACTCGGGTTGGGACTTTTGGGTCTCTCTGCTTTGCTGCCTCCTTCTTTCATCAGTGGCTGTTTCCTCTTTGGCTCAGTTCCAGAATCAGAAGGACCATTGATCACCAGTGAGGGGAGGCCCTTGATAGGTAGCCAAGGCCAGACAGAGGTTTGTCACGGATGATTTGGTTTTGAACTACAACTTATGAATGAAAAAATAAAAATCGCTTCTACTTCATCTGCCTTTTCATCTGTGAGTGGGAAGTTGAGAAAGAAGAACAAGAGCAATTAAAAATACAATGAAAAAATACATATTTAGAAGAACGTGATGCTTCTAACAGAGTGGCTTATTGTACCCATTGGCTCCCCCCACTCACCAGCCTTATTCAGGTCATGCTCATTCTGGAAACTTCACATCTAACAGCACAAAAGACTTTCCAGTTTCCTGGGCAGGCTGGACAATTTAATATCTCCATGCCTTTACACAAACTATTTTCTCTGAATGGATAATTGTCTACCTTCCACTCACATCTGATTAAAGCTGTGAAACTTTGTTTTTTAAAAAGCCTAATTTATTCTTTCCCACTCTGTGATGCTTCCCTGCCAGTCATCTTTGCCTCTTTGTGTCCTGTAGGCATGTAAAGATCCTAGGAATCCAAAGGAAGTCTGCCCACATTTCTGTTTACCAATTATACTAGATGATTTTAAGATAAAAATCTAAATAAATTAGAAAAAATCATGTATTGTTGTATAGTATTCTTAACATTTTTCTGTAAGTATTAAACAGGGGTCCTTAAAAGTATTTATTCTTGTGACTTCTGTTATGGATTCTGGCTTCAGCATCCTTGATGGAGGCAATCTTTCTCTTCAGTTTTGCTGGGAAATCTGAGACATCAGGGTGGAAGGTATATGATTGCCTACCTTCTTTTACATTTTACTCTTTCTTTCTTGCTTGTGCCACTGGGAATACCAGGGAAAAGCATGTAAAATGCCAGTAAAAGCAGCCAGTGTTATTCTTCAGTGTGTCCTTAGCTTCGCACATGCACAATAGAATGCAGGAAGTGTCTTCCAAATTAAACCAAAATGAAGTATAAAGAAGCCATCGTGCATAGCAAAAAATCATGACATTAGATAACTTTGTCAATGAACTTATCTGTGCTAGATGTGGATACATCATCAGGATAAGAACAGACAAAACTGGCTTATATAACAGTCTATCACATAGAAATCTCCATTAATAAATATTTCATTGCCACTAATTTTCACAATGTAGACCAAAGAATAATTTGTGAAGCATTAGAGAGAGGTCATATTTGATCCAATCTCATTTGTACTCTCAGGGCTGGATATGGACTTAGAAATGATCTAGTCTCGGATGGAAAGTGTGAATATGTGTGAGGACATTCTTACTTTGGGGGACGCTGGCAGGTCTTGTCAGTCAATTCTGAGGCCCCCTTGCACTCAGCCTGGCTACAGATGCAAAACATTTCTTAATTCAATATGTAGGCAGGCACAACTGGTCACATCATATTGCAAAGAAGATTCAGTCCACCTTTGATTGAATTTAACTCTAAGTCTAAAGAATTAATGTCCTCGGTCCTCGGGTAATATTCTGGACAAGAGGATATCAAGTGTCTGACTGAACACCTCTGAGACGGGGCTTCCCAAAGTAGCTCATCTATCATGTTCTCCTTATTTAACCAGTAGCGAAGATGCATGTCATTAATAAGAGTTATGTGCATCAAACAAACGCTAGACTCCAAATATTATAATCATTACAACACTGCCGAATAGGAATTACTTACCCCAGTTTATAAATAGGAAAAATCAGAATAAAAGAGGCACAAAGCAGTCAGTACATATTTGGCCTGACTAGTGTTTTCAAAAGAAAATTGGGCCAGCATTTAAAAATCAGGAGATTTTGCATAAAAATTGTGGTCTTGCCACTTCTTTCTTATTTGAAAGTAAGAATAAGGCTGTTTCTCCATGTGGTGATGATTAGCCTATGCTTCATAGAAGCTGGATCCCCTTTGATGGTTTCATACTTGGCAGATTTCTACAGCCTCCACAGTTCACTAGAGTACCTTTTCTTTTTCCTACCTGCTTCCTTCACGTTACCTGTGCTCCCTTGTAAGTAACAAGTGAACATTGAAGTCTCTAAATTCCCCCAAACTCATATGGCTTCTCTTGGCTTCTTGCCATGGCCTTTGCTCTTTTCTCTGACTCAAATACCTTCCTGTTCTATTTTTAAATTGCTAAAACAATAAAAATTGGTGAGGTAGAGGGAGGCTAGGACTCCAGAGATGGGAAAACTTTGGCGAGTTTGTTGCATCTCTGCAACAAACCCTGGGTATTTGCGGATTATTTGCCTGGGCAGAAGGCTAAGAATCCAGGTTTGCACCCACAGAGGATTGTCAATAGAAGCCAGAAAAAGCAGCAGAACTTTTGACATAGATTTGGGTGATCCTGTTGACTGGGTGTTTTCCACTTTGATCTGGTTGCCAATTCCATACCATATGACCTACCAGGCTCACACATCAGCTTACTACATAAAGACTGCTCTGCATGCATATTTCATACTGGATCTCAATAAAATTCCATTGCTTTTATCACAATGTTTTAATAAGTTGACTTTCTCTCTTGTGATATTCTTGTCTTTTTTTTTTCCAATGCTTATTCTATATCTTGACATGTAGTCAGACCATAGGAAATGTTCGACAAGTTTTTCAACAGCATCATGATTTGGATGATAAATGTCCCCAAAGGCCCATCTGTTGAAGGTTTGGGTGCCAGCCTGTGGCACTATTGGCAGGTGGTAAGGCCTGATGGGAGGAAGGCAGGTCACTGGGGGCATGCCCTTAAAGGAGTTGGGTCTCAGCCTTTTCATCTCTCCCTCTTTGCTTCCTGGGTCCTCAGAGGTGAACAGCTTTGCTCTATGTGCCCCTGCCATGATGTGCTGACTCACCACAGGCTCAGAAACAACACAGCCAACTGGTTCTGAGCTGAGATCTATAAAACTATGAGCCAAAATAATTATTTACTCTTTATAAATTGATTAACTTGAGTATTTTGTCACAGAGAAGAAAGCAGACTCAGACTTCACTCCATGCCTTTATCTCTCCCTTCACGGTCTCTTGTAAATATTATGTCATAATCTACCTCAAAGCCACCAAGAAGTGTGTGGACAATGTTATCCTCACGTCACTGATGGTAAATATGAGGTACAGCATACACCAAGTCACTAGCTGGGTATCTTACAAAGAGTGGGGAGAAAAAAAGATGGAAAACAGTTTACCAATCAGTGTTTGTTAAGTAACAAGTTCTCGAGAAGCAGTGAAGAGGAATGAAATGACTATGGGTTTGACACAAATTTAAGACGCTGCCTTTATTAGCTACTGCCCTCCAAGGCAGGTACTCCTCTTGATTCTGTTGGGTACCAAGCTTCAGGGCCTTTGAAGCACATGGTGGTTTGGGTTTAGAAGAACAACTCTAGGCATTGCCATAAAGTACATCTTTGAATTGAACATTCATATCTAATTCTAGACCTAGATTCAGTGAGAAACATGTTCTCCAAGGTCATGCAGTTGAAAAGTGGTGGGGCTGGGTCTCCACCTGGGTCCTCTGATGTTAAAGCCCATGCTTATGCTATGGGATGATCAGGAATTTCTTTGATGAGGACTTTGCTCTCTGTGAGCTTGGTAAGTTCTGATATGTTTGCTTATAAATTAGCCCTGTTTTTTTGTGCTTAACTTCCAACAGTTGAATGAGTTGGCTATCACCTCACTTTGGATCACTTTCTCCTACTCCCAAAGTTCTGTGTAAGAAGAGACAACATAGAAGATACTTACTGAAGCCCAATTCTGCCTAATTAGAGATAAGATTTTGGCAATATACACAAAATTTTGTCTTCAAAGTTTTTTCACTTACTAAAATATGTTTAACAAGTCATTATTGAATATTAGGTACTAAAGTATTAGAAAGATCTCTGTTCTGTTACTTCCTGTCTGCAAAATATGTACTATTAGGCGGTAACTGCCTTGACATTCAAGTTTCTCATTTATGAAAGAACAATTGAAAATCTTTGTTATGAAGATTAAATATTATCTCTTGTGTAATGTTCCTACCACAGTATCTATCTACTACAAGATCTTTATAAGTAGAAGATACATTTACTTTTCCTCTGCACTGAACTTCAAATGAAGAAAAAATAGTCCCCATGCTCACTGACCCCAATCATGGAGCAGATACAGAGTCACAGGGCAGACTTGGAGAATTTCCCAGGATGTTTGGGGCAGAAATGGGAAACCCCCTACTGCATGTCTGAGTACAGGACAACAATTCAGAGAAGTTCCACAGTGCGCTTGAGTAATACATCATTTCCATTATTCCCCCCGCACCCATCTTAAATTGCCTCACCCATTCACGTCAGACCTTCTGCCAGTCCACATTAGAATCTTTGAAGGGAAAGGAGGTAGAATATTTTATCTAATGACCACGAATCTCTCCTTTGACTTCACAGCCAAGCTGGGCTGGACTGATTCAAAAAAGGTATTCCAAGGTTGAAGAATAGCCAGTGTCAATGGTGAAAGTCCACTGGTTTGGCATAAGCCCTGAATTATCAGCAGTGGCACCAGTTGAAAATGACAAATTCGGCCATGTCGCTTTGAATAGGCTACATAGCGGGCATAGTTAGACTGGAGATGCAGATTCGAAAAGTTTACCCTTACTTTGGTGTAATACTGGACCAACAAAAAAAAAATGAAGAGCATATGAAGGAAACTAAAGGCTCAGTGAGTGGACACACAGCTCTTGAGGCCACACTAGTTCCTCAGAGCTGTCCCCTGAGTCCATATTTGAGCAGTGAATCATTTAATTTCATTTCACATTTGAATCAGTTTACCTCGGAAGCTGTCACTCTCTACCTTTTGAGACAAACAGCCTTGACTCTAGGATTCACATTGTTGGCACAATAAGGACATCTGATCTGCTCAGCACTTAGGTACTTCTGAGTATATTTCTTGCATCCCTAGGAGTACTGAGTTATTGATAGGATAGTTCTGGCTTAGGCCTTCCAAAAGTGCTAGCTTGACTGACTCGGTTTGTCCAAGCTACACTGTACACTTGGCACTGTCCAGTGGCCCCTGAAGCCAGATGACCAGAGTTCAAGATCCCAACTTAACCACTCAAACCTGAATGTAGTCAAGTAATTTACATTCTACTGAGAGACTCTACAGAAAAAGAAAATGCTCTTTTCCAAATCAACTTTGCCTCTCCACCTTAAAACTCTCCAGTAGTTTCCCATTATCTTGGTGCGGGTAGGGTGGGGGAATGAAGATCCTTAACTTGGCCTATCCAGTTGACACCATGGCGATCTTACAGGATTCCATCTGCTTTCCTCTGTGCACTCACGTTCACCTGCGCAAGCCTTTCTTGTAACAAAATGATGCCTTTATACTCATCTCCTCTGGTCAGCGTGTTCTTGTTTGCTCCCTAATGAACTCCAATCCATTTTCAGACATCAAGTTTGGAGTTCTCCAAGGATCTTTCCTTCAGCCTTTCAGTTTAGGCTAGTTCATTTGTTTTATTTTGTTTTTGCTTGCCACATGTCTTCCATTGCTAAGAAAAACACGATAGAATAACTGGACAGATAAAAATGAAATTACACTAGACCAGTGTCTGTTGCTGCTGCAACGGAGGTTATCGAGGGAAAATGTGACTTTCATTCCATCATTAACATAATTCACCCCAAGACTAGGACATGATTCAAAAACAAAGAGGTAAGGGTTGGCACAAATTTAATTTTCAAATGTATCTTTTTACATTTCCTGACTTATTAAAAAAAACCTATGGAAAGTGACCAAAAACCTGACAGAAAACCCCAGTAATTTCTCATAGTTCTGACTTTCCACAGGATGTATAATCTATATGACCCATTCACAAGCGTGAATTGTTATGTATTGTTTTTCTGCATGTGTTTCCCTCTTTTGAAACAGTTTTATTGAGATTTAGTTTACATGCCATAATATTCACCTTGAACAAGTAAGCTGGTCTTGAACTTGCAATCCTCATGCCTCAGCCTCCCGATTTGCTGGATTAAGGGCATGGGCAAAATTCCTAGCACAACCAATTGTATTTGAATTACTATATAGAGTTTTGCAACTAGCCTCATAAACCCATTTTAATATCATCGTCACTTCAAAAAGAAATGCCATAGGCTATATTTTGAATGTTTTCCTGCATAATCATATATCTTTCCTACAGAGCACTGATCTCACTTGTAAATAAATATTTATTCATGTTATTCTTCAGTTAGTATTTCTTACCTTAAAGCACAAGCATGACAACAGAATGTTTCTTCCTGTCACTTTCTGTCACTAATGTTAACTATATGAGGAAGGTTTTGAGATCCATGCTCCACAGTGTTATCATCTACCAAGGAGAAGGAAACATACCTCACAAGAGAAGATCAAAACTTACATTGCAGACGAGTACTTTCTAAACTGAAATATCATGTAAATCTTAGATAGTATTTAATAAATATTTTCAGTTCCAGGAAACATCTGGCTTAGAGACATTAATTTGGAAGTATAAAAGCAACTGGATGCTTCTCAATCTCTCCTTCTTTTCCTGAAAAGAGAGCAAGACTATATTTTCCAGGATCTTTGTGGGTGTATAACTACTTCTGAATAATGAAATGTGAGGAAAAATGAGGTAGGCATACTTGATCCATGCCCACCCCTTAAAAATCTTCCAGAGTTTCTCAACTCTTGTTCTCTCCTCATTCACCGACAAAACCCAAAGGACATGGAGATGTAGTTGCATGATTCAATACTCCAATACCCGTGTCATTGAGGAAAACTTCCTAAGAAAACAATTCAATCTGCAACAAACTCTGACATTAGGACAGAGTCAAATGTTTTGTGTGCTCAGTCAATTTCATACGGAATTTAATACTGGGAAGTGAGATGTTGTCATAACATAAAGCTAAAATAAATGTCATTGGTTGAACATTAGGAGATGGGTATCAAGAATGCTGACAGTCTGAAAGGACTAGTCTCCAGGTTATGCAGTCACAAGATATTTGGTTTCATTCCCACCTATAGTCACTTGGAATATTGATGGCATTCCTTGTTAACCAACAACTCTAACAGAAACATTTGGAAAGAGAGCCTTGGTGGTGGTGTGGGTTTACTCCTGATGGCTGTCTTTGGCAAGGTAATGTAAGACAAGAGCTCAAGGAAAAATTAGATACTTTGCAGGAAGAAATGAAAGAGAATAGAGAAAGTCTAGAAATTCAATCTTTTTTTCTTTTTTTAAGATTGAAAAAGTTAACAGAATCTAAACCCCCACAAGTAACACCTGAGATTTCAAAAGATGTTGATATGCAAAGTCTAGGAAGAATTCCTCAGTGGAAAGAAGTGACTCAGAGCAATGATAAATTATGATTCAATTAATCCAATTCAATTCTGATCACTTCAACATAGCTTTAGCTAAGACAGAGAGGTAGGGGCACAGAAAGGCAAAGAAAAAAAGCAGGTCTGAGAACTATGTCTGGGAAATGACTTAGGGTGTAGCTGTTGCACAGGGAATTGACTGGGGAGTATAGACATGAGAAGCCCTCAAGATGTCAAAAGAATTGCATTTGCCAAAAAGTCACAAACTCATGCAAAACATCTTTGGTCCTTTGTAATGTGAAGGAACTTCTGGGAACCTGACCTGTTTCAAGCAGGAGACAAGTTTCAAATCCCCTAAGAATGGTATACTCTCCATTTCACTTATTTTAAAAGGTTCCTAGAAAAAATAGACTCAGATCTGAGATTTTCAAAAGCCTACTTGGAAACTGTCATCCAGAATACCACCTCTAAAGTGAGGGAGGCAGGACTGGGCAGAGGGAAAGGCAGAGCCATAAGTAAGTGTGGCAGTGGACCAGGTCGATCCCACAGGAACCTGGGGCCTTGGAGGGCCCTTTGGAATTTTCCTGTTTGAGGCAAAGGGCTATGACTTTAATCATTAATCATTAAATGCAAGCTGCCATCGATGGATCATAGCCTTCATCTTTCCGATGACAATTCCTGGTGGATGCTCAGTTGTGAACCAACAGCAGCCAGAACATTTGGCAGCTGGGGGCAAAGGGCCTTGGTCCTGAGGCGAGACCCGTTCAGGGGGCCTCAGTGGCCACTAATACTAGTGATTTCTTCATCCAGTGTTTTTCCTCTTTATGGATGAAAATAGATCCTGTGAACATCCATCTCTATCCTAATATATAATGAGGGTCGTATCCAGAGAGGGAAATTGGGGAATTGGGACAGACAGATAACATCTTCATGGTTCATCAGACCATGAGAACATACATCTGGATCTAGTGGACAGACTTGCACCTCATCTGAAGATCCGAGTTCATGGGTTAGGACATTCAATTTTTCCCCATGTGATGGAGTTGAGTGCGTGTGTGTGTGTATATATATATATATATATATATATATATATATATATATATATATATATATATGGATGTATTTGGGATTGAACTCAGGGCTATTTGACCACTGAGCCACATCCCTAGCCCTTTTTTGTGTTTTATGTAGAGACAGGGTCTCACTGAGTTGCTTAGTGCCTAGCCATTGTTGAGGGTGGCTTTGAACTCACGATTCTCCTATCTCAGCATCCCAAAGTGCTGGGAGCATATTTTACACGTAAGAAAAAAAGAAGAAATGGATTGTTGGAAACAAGACAGGATCCATCGGAGATGGACTTGATCCTTTCTGATCCAATTTCTCCTTCATAGGAACACAAGGAAACCTCATTTCCAGCTTTCCTTTCACTTAGATTGTATTTGGTTATGGCCAATGGAGTGTGGAGATAAAAGAAGAAAGCTTCTTCCAGTCAGGGTGCTGAAAATCTGCCTCAAGAACTTTAGCCTTCCCTCTTCCTCCATCCAAGGAGATGGAGGTGAAAGACCCCCATATTGGTAGAGCTGTTTTACAGGTTTATAGGTAGAGCTATTTTATGTGATTGAGCCGAATTATATGAGGCACTGGAATCCCAAAATTACTCTTTTTTCTTTCTTTTTGGTACTGGAGATTGAACTCAGGGGCACTCGACCACTGAGCCACATCCCCAACCCCATTTTGTTTTTATGTAAAGACAGGGTCTCACTGAGTTGCTCAGTGCCTTGCCATTGCTGAGGCTGGCTTTGAACTCGCAATTCTCCTGTCTCAGCCTCCCTAAGTGCTGGCCAAAATTACTCTTTATAGCAGAGTCACCCAACCCACAGTAGACTGTGATGTGAGAAAGAAATGAAACTCTGTTAGTTAAATCACTAATCATAAGCCACATTCTTAAACATGGAAAACCAGTGTTTTCTAGGCTTTTCGGGTGTTTTAATGTACCAATGCACACTGTTATCCCAGTCCTGAACACCTATCCCTACCACCTGCCACCAAGACACGCCCGCAGGCTTCCTGTCCCCTGAGAAACCACATAATGGCTTTTCTAATTTCCCCCCTCTTCGGTCAGGGAAAATCTAAAATCTCAACAATATTAGGACTCCTTGATAAACAGCATAGAAAACATCTTTATAGATCATAAAGTTGTTCTGATTGCTTCCATTGCCAGAGAAGGAAGATAAAGGCAAATGGATGTGAGCAGGGCTAGGAAGATGAAACAGCCTGGCCATCACCCCGCTCCCCTTCTCTTCTTAGTGGTGAGGGCTCCGAGGCATCTCTAGGGGCAGCAAAGCCTCCTCCCTGAATTCCAGCAACTCCAGTGCAGATGCTGATCAAGAGCACCAAACCCAGGCTTCCTAGGCTCCAGCTAAGTGGTAATGTCCCTAAGACACATCCTGAGCAAGTGCTGGGCAACCAGCAGGCATGCATCACCATATGTATTCTGGAATCTTCCAATTTCTTAGAGCAAAACAGGTATTTAAAATGATCTCTTTTGCCCAAAGGCCTGGAAACAGGAGAAAGACATTGTTTTCCTACTTTCAAAAATCAATTGCTCAGAGAAGAAAAAAATAACAGATTCAAATTTTATACCATAATTTTACAATTGATCTCACCACAGCGGGCATGTAGTACAAATTTATTTTCCAACCACTGGGGGAAAAAAAAGATGTGTCTTGAAAGAGGGTATTTTTAGCATAATAAGTGATTGTGTAGTTAAATATAGATTTTGTTTCACTTTCTTCCAACTGTGAATGTGATTGTGTTCATATGCTTGGGAAATTTGCATATAATGTATGCTATTTGTATCACAGCCAAATCACTTGAATTCAAGCTCGAACTGCTCACTGAAAGGGGACTGAAGCCCACTGAGATAAACATATTTATCTTTCATTTCTTAAGGCCAGAATCAAAAAGAAAATCTTCCCTTATTCCCAGGATCTACCCATCTTGCAAATTTGCCAATAATTATCAAGTTCTCACTGCAAGGCAAACCAGCAGCTGGATAAGCAGCAATAATCGTGGTCTGCAGCTTAGGAGCAAAGAGATCAAACCAGAATTTTTTTTTAACTTTCTACAATGTTCTAGAATAAGTTCTGTTAAAAAAAAAAAAAGCCAAGAAACAAACGAAACCTTATTTGTGGAACTACAAAATGTCAGTGGTAAAAAGTCCTTAATACGCATTCTGTTTATTTGTCCCAGTAGCAGAGACTGAACCCAAGGCCTCATACGTGCTAGATAAGCTCTCCACCACTGACTTGTTTCTAATTGAAATATTATTCACTTGCCATAAAATTCACACTTTTAATATATACAATCCACAAAGCTGTGGACTCATCAACCCTGTCTGACCACAGAATATTTTTATTACCTTAAAAAGTAAGATCATGCCTGATGATGGTCACGTCTCACTCCCTCCTCCCTCCAGCCCCTGGAAATCACTCATCTTTCCCTGTATGGATTTGCCCTTGAGGATATTTTACATAAATGGCATCATATAATGTATTAACTGCCCACCACTGTGACAGAATATCTGAGATAATCAACCTATAAGGAGGGAAGGTTTATTTGGGCCCAAGGCTTCAGAGTTTTCAGGTCATGATCGCTGGCCACCCCCACACGCATGGCTTTGGGCCTGGGACTCAGCAGAGCATCATAGTCAAGTGCTGCAACAGAGCTGTGTGCCTCATTGTTGCCAAGAAACCAGGAGAGGGAACTTTGCTTTGGGAATAAAGGACCTTCCTGCAAACTCCTTAAACTATGAATCTATAAATAGACTCCTCTACTCATGAGCTCAGAGCCCTCATGACCCAGCCTCCTTCCTGAGGCTACACCTATGAAAACTACCACATCAGGGACCAAGCCTTCAACAAGAGAGCTCCTGAGGGGCAGTTAAGATACAAACCATAACACACAATATGCATTCTTTTGTATCTGACTTCTTTCAGCTTGTCAGGAGATTTGCTTTATGGACAAGGTAGCTGAGTCTGTGGAGAGGAAACAAATCGTCCAGTCATAGGGTTTCTCGGGATATATCCAGAACTAGGACTGCTCTTGTAAGAGCTGGATTTAGCTGAGGACTAGCTGTGTACTTGCTGGGAGCTTTAAATTCAAGGGAACTTTCAACCTCATTGGAAATGTCAACCAAATAAAGAAAATTGTCTCCTCTGAGAATGCCATGCAAGTTTGGAGAGTCTGGTAAGGTCCATGGGGTCCAGGAAGAACTTATGAGCTCACTGGCTAGCATGCGGTCTTCACACACCATGGTGTCAAATGCTCCAAGTCTGCACTTGCTGAGGCTCAAGGCCTTTTTGTTGTTGAGCAGGGATATAAAATTGAGGCAGAGTCTCCCAAAATAAATTTGAAAAAACACATGGAAAATACATTTGTGAGCGTTAGATGGTTGGCCTGCCCAGCACCTCTACGTTTCCATCAACCTCTCAAAATCAGGCCCTGGCTCTAACATTGAGCCCTCTCCATTTCAATGTGTAAAAATTGATGTGGGTTTTGGTACAAACTCATTCTCCCTGGAAGAGTCTCTCATAAACTCAAAGCCTAAAGGTCTCACTTCCTTGTCCCATGAAATTGTGCCACTGCCATCTGTATACTTGCAAAGTAGTTTTAGTTCTCTCTGTTCTCTTCCTTCACCTCAGAGAACCCCAGATATCCATTCTCTTGCAGTCCACTTGGGTTTCAAGACATTAAGTGGCTCATCTTCTAACAGTCCCAAGGCACAGGCTATATTCTCAGCCTCAGTTCCGTATCCCCTGACCCCCACACCAGAGCCCAGTTTCCAATCTCAGGCCTTTGCAAGGCTACTCTGGGATGGAGTCCTCTTTCTACCTGTAATTATGTCCTTCGTCCTTCTAGTTAATCCCTTCAGGAACTCTGGGACTCCAGTCTGTCTTCTCTAATCCAAACTCCAGAGATCTTGAGATAGCAGTTCTTCCTCTGCAACCCCAAATAAGCCATTCTACCTCCTAACAGCACATCATTCATCCAGGATTTTCCTCTAAATTTCCATTTTCTAAGTTGCTAGAAAAGCTAGAAAAATGGTGGTATACTTCAATGTTTGGATGTGAGTGACCAGGCTTAGTAACTTAGAATTAACTCTATTTTAGTAGGTGTATGACATTAGCCAAGAGTCTTAACTTCTCTGAGCCTTGGTTTCTTAGTCTGAAAAATGGGATTAATAGTAGCACACACCTTATGAAGTTGTTCTGAAGACTAAAGTGGCTTTAGAAATGTAAAGTAGTTATATAAATATTTGTCATATAGAAATCATGTAAAAATAATTAATATTAGTTTATTTCCTCTACACATATGTAACTCATATATAACATTTATGTAGAAATTGTATAGAAATATGAAATATTTTTATTTGCTTTTCTTTTCAGCATCTTGAAATATCAGCTAAAAGAAAAAGTGCTAGACTGGGAAACGAGAATGTAGCATCTAGTTCTGACTATTCTGCTAAATAATTATTGAACATACTAAATTTTCTTTTACAGGCTAAACATTTTCCTATAGCCTCCCCTACAATGTGAACATTTGTGAGCACAGTCTTTACAGAAAAGAAATATATAAAAGTCTAGAGCTGGGATTGTGGCTCAGTGGTAGAGCGCTTGCCTCACACATGAGAGGCACTGGGTTCAATCTTCAGCATCACATAAAAATAAATAAACAAAATAACGATATTGCATCCATCGAAAATAAATAAATAAATAATAGTCTAAGTGGTCACAGATGCCAAATTAGTGGCTTCCTAATAAATGAGATGTCTATAAATGATTCTTCTTCCTAACGTTGATTAATTCTTCAGCTCAGCAGCGCACATTCATCTCCCAGAGTTGTCTGTGCTCTGAAAAAGAAAAAGGAGGAGGAGGAGGAGGAGGAGGAAGAGAAGAAGAAGAAAAAGAACAAGAACAAGAACAAGAAGAACAAGAAGAACAAGAACAAGAAGAATCCCATTATTGATTGATCAGCAGATGGGAAGTGATGGCTATATGATCCGCATATTAGAAAAACCACCGGCCAGTGGGGGTCTGTGGCAACGCACTCTTGGACCATGCTTAGGTCTTTCCCAGTGTCTCTTGCAGAGACTGTCTTCGTTAAGTACTGTCCCTCTAAAGGGGGCCATTGTTTTCTAACCTGCCTTCCAAGTGTATGACCCAGTGGTCTAGAAAGGCATGACCAGTTAGCAGCTTAGAAAGTGCTGCATAACTCACCCTCTCTCCTTCAATGTTTCCAGAGACCCTGTGGTTGTCACAGTTTTAATGATTAACTTAATCTGTCATCCATTTCCTGTGCCCACATTGTGTATTCTGAGCGAAAGGATTGAATTCTGTGCTCTTTAAATTGTTAGCATTTAACATTCAACCAGTGCACTAAAAACCTGTTTGCCTTCTGCGAGTACATATGGTGAGTCAGGCCAGATGTCACTTTTTCCAAGATATGCATTGGTCCTTTTCACACATTGCCCTTCTGTCTGGAATGACCCTTTGTTCCTGTGCCTTAATGAGTCATCCTTTATAACCAGATAACCCTTTATCTGATGTGTCATCCTTGAGTACCTTTTCTCTGTGTCACAACAGTGTGTTTCCTTACAGAGGTCAAAGATTTCTCCTATGGCTATTCCTACATTCTTTGAAATGATTGCATTGAATTTTTTTGCTTTTAAGTAATTTATTTACTTACAAATGTGCTTGCTCAAACAGTATGTGCTACTCAAAGAAGACAAAGTACTTCCTTATTCAGAATTCCCACAACCTACTACAGTGCCTGGCACATAATAGGTATGCTATAAAATGCATTGATTTCAACTATATTGCATTTATTTAAATTTCATTGTGTTTAGATTCCTAAAGAAGTGACGTTACATTTACATTACTCTTCTTTTACAAATGTAGGTTTACAAATAATTTTTACCATTATAAATAATTTTTTAAAATATTATTAAGAATCTCCTTCCATTGGAGTTTCCTCCCTCTCTGTACAATTAGAAGAATTCATTTGTCTCCAGAAAGACTGGGACTATGGAAGTGATGGAAAAATAGTTAATAGTCAAATATGGCCTCTAGAATAGGATGTAAAATCAAATGTCCACAAGCAGTCACTTTGCTTTTGTTTTATTTCACAAAAAAACAGGATTTCCAAATGCAAGCATTTCCCTTTTTACTGTGGAAGCCCGTCTTGGCTTTTGAACATGAAATGTTCCTGTCAGATAAGGTTGTGAGAACTCAGCATATGTCCAAGGATGCTTCTTCCTATTTCAAAAGGAAGTAGAGAACTTTTCTATCCCAAACATGAAACCAAAGTTAGAAAAATGTCAGATATCAAAAGTAAAGAAGGGATTCTATTTTGGTCTTACAGGGATTTGGAGCCTGCATCACCTAAAATCTCATTAATGTGGTAGCTTGAAGATAGGGGCCAGACGGGATATTTCTTTCCCATTTCCATTTGAGGTAAAACTTTCTTCCAAAGTAAATGATTAAAACCAACTATACCGGTAGCAAAGACTTGGAGGTGTGCACCTACGTTCTTGCCTCCTGTGGGGATTCCTGTGGAGGCTGACCTGCTCCGGAGGCATTACTGGTATCATTCGTGCCAAAGTAACTTTATCTCAATAGCAGATAATTTCTCAAACACGTCCTCCCAAACACCAAGTAGATAAGGCATTGCAAATAGAGGGCAGCAAAAGTTATAGAAGATTCCCTTTCTGCCTGGGTGTCATTTAAGGTAGGAACCAGAGAAAGGAGACACTTTAGCAGAAGAAAGAAATTGCTTTAAGAAGAAATGTGAACTTTAAGTCTACAGATTATTCGTCCAAGTCAGATACAACAGAACAGAAAAAGACTGCATTAAACTGGATAGGAATGATAAGTATCAATCTCTATTTCCTTCTGTCATCATCAGAAATGGGGCCCAGAACAAGACCATCTTTTAGAGAACATATTTTTTTACATTTTGTTTAACATGTAAATTTTGGCTCCATGCACTTTTTTAAAAGTAATACAACAGTTTTAGAGAAGGAAAGATTGCCTAGGTCAGACGGGAGTCTCCCCAGACAGGCTATCTGACCTTTGCATGCAAACCATAGTTAAACCATGAAAAGACATTCATGAAGGTCCCAGGAGTACATTAGTTGCCCAGATGATAAAATGTCAAGAATATAGGCTATTTAGATATAGATCTAAGTGGACAGATAAAACGCTATAGCAATCTAATAAGCCAAAGAAGCAACTGACATTAAAGTTTGGCAAAGATCCAGGACCCAACATGCTGCATAAACAATTAAGATCACTATGGCCACCAAACTCTTGTGAGAAGGCACTCCTCCACAATAGAAAGGAGCAAAAAATGAGCTCCTGACTACTTCTGGCTTCTCTTGGACCCCATCTTTTGATCCTCAAATATCTTAAAGTAATTAAATAAGGATTTGATTAAGAATATGTAACATAGAAGTGTTCTGGTTGTGTGTTCAATTAATATCTCTAAGATTGTTTGATTATTCAAGAATTATAAGCACTGTGTATTAGTGTTCTCTAGAGAAACAATGGAGGGAGGAGAGAGAGAGAAGAAGGAGGAGGAGAAGGACAAGGAGAAGAAGGAGGAGGAGGAAGATTTATTAAAAAGAATTGACTCACAAATTATGCAGACTGAGAAGTTCCACAATCTGCCTTCTATAAGCTGGGGACTTAGGAAAGCTGGTGGTGTGGTTTCAATTTGAGTCCAAAGACCTGAGAACCAGGAGAAGTCTGATATCCTGCAAACCAGACATGCCAATGGTGCAAGTTTTGATTGAGAGCAGGAAAATGATGTCTCCAAGTGAGGATTTTTATTTTCTACACCTTTTTCTATTCAGCCCTGTACTAGATTGCATAATGACCACCCATATTGGGAAGAACAATCTGCTCTAGTTGGTCTACTGATGCAAATGGTAATATCTTCCAGAAACATCTTCACAGATACACCCAAAAATAAGATTTAGCAAGATATCTGGGCACCATGTGGTCCCATCAAGTTGACACATAAAATTAACCATCACAAGCTATATTTTAATTATTTGAAAATTATTAACCACCATTATGGACCTGAGCCTGGGAAAGGGCAATTATGCTTGCTGCTTCCAAGGTGCTCTCAGTTCTAATCCTCATTGTCACTTGAAACTCCCAAAGGGAATGTTTTTCTCCAGCATCACCTGATAAGGTTAGTGAAAGCCCTAGTGGGTTTAGTGAAAGCTCTCAGCTCTTTATTGCCAATGACAATCTCAGAATATACAGAATTTTCTGATGTCATATGCTTGAGTCTTCTTTAGATGAAAAATCAGCTCATGCAAGCTGAGAATTTATCTCAAACCTATTTGCTGCCTTTCCTTGTGACAGCAGAGGTTTCACCTCAGCATGACTCAGCATGACTCCCAAGAATGGTGCTTTTCCTCTCAGGAAAACCAAGAAGCACTCAAACCATAGTCATGGACCCAACTCAGATGGATCTCTGCCTTTTATTTGGATCATAACCCTTGTCATTATTTTTCTCATGGGAAAAATTGAAAGACAGCTAACACACTACCTAGAGCTTCTTATATGGTCTGAAAAACATATGGCTTAATTGTTGTGGTGGTTGTTTGAGAAAAACTTACCATGTTTATAGTGGTTACTAGATGAAGACAAGGATAAAGACACATGGGTGTCATGTGTATTGAACACCCATGTGCCAATTATTATGCTGGATCCTGGGACACAAAGGTATACATAAGTCATCTAAGGTGTCTAGTGTTAATGAGCTTTCATGAAAATTAAAAAGAGTAGATGCAACTAGTAAACAAAGTATTTTGATAAGTCTGATGAGGGATATAAATGGTTATATGATAAAGAGGGCAGGGGGTCATGTTACATGAGACAGGAAGACCTGGGACAGTCTCTCTTAGAGATCTGAAGAGTCAACAAAGCCAAAGGCCCTGGGGAGGAAATTCCTGATACCTAAGGAGAGAAGAAAGAAGACCAGAGGGCCAAGATGGTATTTGCTGAAGGGGAAGGATGGTAGAACATGATTTTAGAGATGGATGGATGGATGTCACAGCCTGACAATGTGGTTGCAGGGAATGGGGAAGAAGGATGTATCAGGGATTATGCCTAAATTTAGTGAAAATAAATAGGAAGGCAAGAAGGAACACAGGGAAATAAGCAAGAATAATCAACTAATTTATTGAATGTTGACCTATATTTTCTTTTCCTTTTTTTCTTTTCTTTCTCTGCCTGCATGTGTTTGTGTGGGGAGCTGGGGGTAGGAGGCTAGGGATTGAGCCTGGAGCCTCATACATGCTAGGCTAGCACTCTCCACCTAGCTGCATCTCCAGCCCAAACCCAGATTTTTGTACTAGACCTAAGATTGGTACATCTTTTTCTGGAGTCTGTGCCACCCAAAATCATGCTAATTCTATGAAGGGGCTTACTATAACAAAAGATAAGAATGTGCAGTTAGAATATTGGCTCTAAAAGAGGTGACAAAGCACTTTGAAAATAATAGAAGTCTGATGTTTTGAACGGTTAATCATTTCCTCTCTGTGAGTCGGGAGGACAAAGGGAAGATTTATCTTTAAAGGTGAGTAGGATTCACCAGGATACAAATGAATAAGTCCATTCTAGGCAAGGAGAACAGAGCTTACTGGTAAATGGAGACATGAACAGCTTGGTACACACATCCGGAGTCTCCAAGTATTTCAGTAGAATCAAAGAACAGCGTGAAAAAATCAGGAATGTTGAGAGACAGAATTAGAAAGTCAAATAGTATCAGATCAAGGAATGTTTCACACACTGAAAAAGAGTTTTTCCAGCATCTTATGCTTCTGAAGCTCCAGCAGTGATGATCTTCTGTTTCTCAAACAAGCCAAGCTCCTTCCCACCTAAGGGACTTTGCAACAGTTCATGCCTTTGGTACTCTTGGTCAGGAACTGGTGCCTTCCCACCAACTGTCAATCAAGTCTTTGCTTAATCCCGCCCTGCTCAGCAAGGCTACTTCTTGGGATTCAATCTGAAACAGACTCAGCCATTTCTTTTCAATCACTCTGTTTTCTCCTTAGTATTTTCTCTTTGGAATCATTTTGCTTAGGTATGTGTTTATTAATTTATCTTCTTCTTTCCTCCACAGAGATAAATACTAAATAAGCTGAAGTATCTTTTCTGTTTTATTTGCTGCTCTATTTCCAGCATCTGTAATGGAATAGTAGGTGCCCACTAAGTATTTGTGGAGGGAATGAATGAGTGTCCTTTCATTTAGTAAGACACACGTGGTCCAACTCGCATTTTGGGATATCAATTTGAATGTGAATAGATAATAGAATTAAATATTTATGAAGGGTAAAGTTCTAAAGTTACAGTGTGAGGATTTTTTAAAATATACAAGTAAAATTATCTTGAAACTGGATTAGAAAGGTGGACACTATGTCCAGTATCCCTAGTATTTTTTAATATATTCCAGAACAGGCTATATGCTTGTATTTCTGTACTTGATACCCTGATATTCAGCATCAAGATGATGATTTAGCAATTACTGTATTTACTGGAGATATGGGAGATGTAACACTAACTCTTTACATCTTCTTTTCCTTATGAGAATGAGCAATGCAGAGTTTGTGTGAGATCAATGCTCATATGATAACACTTTATGGAAAGTGGATGCAGAATGTGTAAGTTTGGAGGTTGTGAAACCATCTAAAAATAGAATTTTGTTTCTTTTTGAAATGCAAAGAAGTAAAAGAACTCTGTCTTTCATTCTGTCCCTTCCAATCCTATGATACCCAATTTTAAATATCTGAGATGTTTCTGCTGTGAACTGAAAGTAATTTAGATTGTGTTTGAATCTACTTTCTTTATCCCAGGGACAACTTGAATGTCATTGCAGAAGATGTCTTGGATTAAAAGATCAACCTGGGCCTTGATGGATATATTGTTTCTAATGACCTTTGTGTTTAGAGTTTCCACTCTACCACTCTTCTTGTTATTGCCTTCCCCAATGGAACACACTTAAAACTTGTTAATGAGGATTTAACAATTGACTTCCTTTTTAATTCCCATTCCAAAAAATATCAACTATAAAATTTGAGCAAAAATTAAATCATCCATTTAAATGTCAGTTCTAAAATACTCTCTCTCTCTCTCTAATAAATATGCAATCAGACTTAATCTTTCCTTCCAAGCAACTAGGAAAGGGAGAAATATTGGCTTTTCACTCCAACTGATTTGTCAAGCATTGTCATCTAACTTGGAATGTGAGATGTAATTCTGTCCTATATACAAGTTATTGCCTTTAAAACATCCCAAAACCTGCTGAAAATGTTCTACCAGGAGCTAAATGTTTTATACTTCCATTTGTCTTTTACCAGTATTTCCTCTTTCACTGTACAATGCCCGAAATCTCCATCCCTAGAAATGGGAAATTACAAATACCTTTGAGATTTTCTAGATTGTGATGCTATAATTTGGTTCAACACTGTAGGCAAATAGGTTGCAAAGAGACTGAATAAACCTCTGGTAGACATAAGTGTTGGCCTGGTGCAGCCAGAAACTAACACTTCCTCTCTTCCTCTTAGCAAGAAAGAATTTTTCTGTATCTACTCAATGCTAAATAGGCAGATGGGTAGATGTCTCGGTGCTTGTCTCCCTACAGAGGGCTGATGAGCACATTTGGTCTTTGGAATTGTGAGCACTAATCTGAATCCCATCATTTAAAGAATACTTTATAACTCATAAAGCATTCTTTCTTTGCAGACATGTAACACAGGAGAGTATTGACCAATGTGTGCCAGGTTTAGTGTATACAAAAATAAGTCAAGCTCAGAGAGCTAAGAGTGAGCTCAGGTAGATCGGTGGGGAACTTGAGATCCTAGGTATGGGTAATTTGCTCAACCTTCTCCAGCCTCATTGTTCCATATGAAAGTTAAGGATAACAGTAGACCATATCTCAGGGCTTTCGTGGGAATTTAAAGAGACTATTAATGCAGTAATTAATATAGCAAGAGTTAACAGTTTAGGTTTTTACTACTCAATCATAATGAGACATCGTAGCCAAAGAAGCAGGGCAATGACGGTGATGATGATGATGATGGTGGTGGTGGTGACAGTACTTATCTTATGTGTCCAAAAACAGAGTCAGGTATACTAACCTGGCTAAAGTCACCAAAGTCCTAAAGTCCTGCGTCAGGTTCCAAGCTCCAAAATGTTTCAAGTTTCCTAGCTCCTGGGGCTCAGTGAAGAGTCTGGGGTTGGGTGTTCCTATGAGAAAGAACCTGTCTGTGCCCATAAGACTTTTCCCTGCAGAATTCTTTAAAAATGAGTCCAGGGAGACAGAGTTCTGACTTAGATTCTCTTTTTCATTCTGGCAAATAAAACAAGTGTGTATTGCACGCCTGACTTACAAGGACTTGACAGGAGGAGCCCCATGTACTATTTGAGTTACTAATGGGATAGCAAACAGTCCCTACAATTTACCTTGTACTCTGATAATGTCTTGGCTTGAAGGGTCACACAGGCCTTTCCAAACATTAACTTTTCCCCCTCCTGACATCTCTGAGGGGTCAGAGGTCAGCACTCCCTTTGTTTTATAGATGAGAAAACTGAGACCTGAAAAGGCCCAGCATCCTACCAAGGTCACCTTGAAAGCCAGTGTGCTTTCCAATCTGTTGCTCCCAGCTGTGGACACTGCCAGAACCCACACGGAAATATGTCCAGGATGTTTTTTCATCCTAACCTGAAATTGCCACCAAATGTCATTTCTGTCATTTTTTTCTGTACAACTCAAGTAAACACCTACAACAAACAGCACGAGGGTGTTGCAAGCCTGGCTTCTTCCAAACCATGAAGCTAAGAGGTGAATGAAGAGGAGCAAGCCTAAGTATAACACGTGTTAGTTATGAGAAATCTTACCTAGCATGTTAAGAGTGAGGGAGGGAGGTGGATTTATTTGTTTTTAACGTTGAGTGGAACAATGTAGGGAAATAATATATTCATATGAAGACCAGATTTCAGTACCTCTTCTGAATACAGGGAGTAGTTTCATTCAGGTCGGAATGAACATTACTGAGTTCTAGGTCCATGTATACATGGCATTTACTTATTTAATCACTGCAGTCCTGGTTTCTGTACCATGTTACGTTCATTTTGGAGATGGAGGCGATAAAAGGACTTATTCAAAAGTCACCTTCTCACTCTCTGGAAGGGGTCCTTCCTTTACAGGCTACTTTTTCTAAAACCGTGGCCCCTTTTACACTCTTATCCCCTATTATCTATTGCTCATTGTTGCATTCCAGTGCTTGAGAGTACTCAGCACACAATTAAGCCCAACAAGTAATTATTAAATTAATTGATAAATGCATGTGTGTTCTCCTGAAAACATATAGCTCTCTCATGAAGCATGCATTTGCAATTAATTTGCAACTTTGAATTTATGTATATGGTTATTTGATTAAACTCTACCTCTTCCTCCAGAGAGATCTGTGAAAAGAGAATGTTTCTGTTTGATCATAAAGTATACTCAGAATCTAGCATGAAGCCTGGCAGAAAGAAGTTCTCGATAAATAATTTTCAGTGGAATAAATAACTAGGCAGTTTGGTCAAGTTCAAGCAGTGAAAAGACAACATAAAATTTGAAACATTTCCTTTTATTCAATTTATTAAATAATAGATATTATTGCTGCTTTCATGGGGCTTACTACCTGGTGGCCTCTTCCGATGAAAATAGTTTACAAAGTTTGATAACAAAAGATTGTCTTCAATCATAATTCATGTTCCAGGTACTCATAAATATCAGAGTCACTCTGTCATCTTGGGATCATTACATTCCTCAAGTGCTTGCCCTAATCCAGCTACTGTGAAGTCTTTGGAGTGTACAATCAAATATTGTTCACTTCCAACTACACATCCATCCCAGTTTCCATTAACCTAGTTTACACATCATAGGTTCCAACCTGGGTTATCTCCTGTTAACAGGTCTGTGTGCCTTAACATTTATTTTTTTCCCTAGAACATGACTGAAAGTCAAAGGAAATAGGGAAGATAAGGTAAGTGTCCTGAGTATGCTTTAGTGTAAGGGAATGATCCTAACCCCAATATGGTGGTGGAGACTTCCTTGGTCATCTGATCAAATAGAATGGATAAATCCATTGCCACTAGGTCAGTTGTTACAGAGCTGCCTCTTGAAGACCAAATTTCTAATTTAGAAGTGATAGTTCCTTCAGCACACATCTTAAAGTCACACTCTGACTCCTAAACTATGTATATATATTGTTTTGGGGCAGTGGGGGGGCACACTAGGGATTAAACTCAGTGGCACTCAACCCTTGAGCCACATCCCCAGTCCTATGTTTGTATTTTATTTAGAGACAGGGTCTCACTGAGTTGCTTAGTGCCTCACATTGCTGAGGCTGGCTTTGAAATCACAATCCTCCTGCCTCAGCCTCCTGAGCTGCTGGGATTAAAGGTGTGTGCCACAACACCCAGCTTAAAATTTATATTTTTAATAAATGCTGAACTCATTGGATATGGTTTTCCAATCTTTACAACCCGTACCTTAGCTAGGTATGTTTCTCACCCCATGCTTCACAGGTTGCATTTGTCAGAGTGGCTGTCCTCTCTGGATGTGCATTTCTCTGCATGCAGGTGGTGACTCACTGGAGGAATGAGAGTAGCTTTCCATGGGTCCCATGGTGCACGAGGCAACAATTAAAGATGGATGGGATGAAGTAAGTGCTCCTTCTTAGTCCCTTTGATCTTCTGATGGCTTTAAGGAGAAAGTCTATGTTTTGTTTGGTCTGCCCTTAACAACTCCCTGATATTTATAATCTCCTTTGTTCATCAAAAAAACGCAGGCAATACAGGCTTGAGACCTTTAGCACACACAGTAGCTGGATTAAATTTAATCATATTACTATTTGAATTGTTTTGGGCTTGTTATCTTCTCTGTATGACAAAATAAGCTTATTTTCCATGTATGTTGACACACACAAAATTCAAGTGAGTTAAGGCACAAAAGTGTAGGTAATTAAAAAAACATGTGAGATAATAATACTGGGAGCACGGAGATCTGACAAAACATGATGGAATGTTCAAAGGGCTGAAGTTGGGAAAATGATGCAAGGACCAAGTCCACTCATCCCTCCATCACCAGAGCTGAGCACAGCACATCACAGGCCTTTGGTAAACACCCGTGGAAGGGAAGAGGAGAGCTTATGCTCTACCATCCAGTATTGAGAACACTGAGAATATGCTTGGTGAATACCCCAACTCCCTTACCCCTCGCTCCTTGTGCTCAGCTGGCAAAGGCTCAATCATATGTTAGAGCCAAAGCTCTACCCATTTCTTGCCTGTGCTCTAGGAAGCTGAAATGCCTTGTGACTCATTCGCGACCACATTGACTCATCTCCCTTGATGTGACTACTAATCTCAGGTGGACGGTGAGGCCACATAGCCATCCAGTTATATTTCCCCAGTCCATCCACTCCCCAAATGTCCTAAATAACTATGTCACCTCCTTTTCTTATACCTGTAATCAGAAGAGAGCTTCTGCACACTCACCCCATCACCTTACCCTTCCCTTGGTTTCTGAACTTACACATTTCATCATCCTTAGTGTCAATGCAGATGAACTGACTTCACTCAAATCCAAGATGATTCCCTCCACTGTGCCTGCAACTCTCCATCTGTTCTTTTTTTTTTTTTAATGTTTATGTTTTAGTTGTAGGTGACAGAATATCTTTATTTTATTTTTATGTGGTGCTGAGGATCGAACCCAGTGCCTTATGCGTGCTAGGCGAGCACGCTACCACTGTGCCATAATCCCAGCCCCTCCATCTGTTCTTATTCAAGGAACAGCACTTCGGGAAATTTCCTTTCTTCTGCATCCCGTTCTAACTGACTCATTCCTATCAGCTATGAGCATGCTGTAGAACATCTTCTATTTATTTTTTTTTAAATATTTATTTTTTAGTTGTAGGTGGACACAATATCTTTATTTTATTTTTATGTGGTGCTGAGGATCGAACCCAGTGCCTCCCGTGTGCTAGGTGAGCACGCTACCACTGCGCCACAATCCCAGCCCCCATCTTCTATTTCTTGACCTCACTTGGTTATCATGTCTGTTTTCTCCTTTTAGAAAAGCTCTATTTTCAGTTTATCTCATTTTTTTCTCTGCAACTCTCCCTTATCTGGTCTTCACAAAATGATGTTGACTAAGGTCACTAAAGACTTTCATCCACCTGAAGCAGTGGACATGCTCAGACCTCACCTAAGGTGGCCTGGGTTCAGTGCTTGGCACAGTGCATGACCCCAACCCCCTCAAACACTGCCAGTACTTGTCTTGCAGGAGGCCACTCTTCCCACTGATCTCCCACCCCAACCCCTTTTTCCTGGTTTTTTCTCATCTCTGATACTGGCAATAGCTGGGGTGCTTGAAGGCTCCACCCCCAGAGCCTCTCTCTTTTATCTATACTTACTCCTCAGTGGTCCTCACTACATATAAAGATTTATATACCATCTACATAACTTTAACTTCTATATTCACACCTCCAACAGACCTCACCCCTAAACACCAGGTTAGCCTAGATCCCTGCCTACTTGACATCTCCATTTACGTGCTCAATAGGCATCTTGAATTTAGCATGGCCCAAATCCAAGTTCAACTCTCATCTCTCGTTTAGCTCTTGTCGCGGTCTTCCACATCACAATTTACGGCAACCGCGCCCTTTCATGGCTCAGGCAAAAGTCTTAGTGTCATTCTGTACTCCTCTCTTTCTTCACATCCCATATCCAATTCATCAAGAAATCCTGACTTTTTAACTTTCAGAGTAGATCCGGAACTGGGCCAGTTCTCTCTTAAGATTCCACTATTGACAGCCGTGCTCACTGGTGCTCCTGGCTAACTGCACAGCCTACTCACAATTTCTCTTTCCTATCCTAGCCCTTTGTATCCTATTCTTAACACCACATCCTGAGTGCTGCTTTTACAACGTGAGTCAGATTATATGACTGCTCTGCTCAAAAACTTCCAGTGGCTTCTCATCTCTGTACATGGCCAGGAAGTCCTGGCTGATCTGATCCCTGCTAACACTCTGACCCCATTTCCTACTGCTCTTCTGTTGAGCAGTCTTCTCCAGCTGCCTTTTCCTCTCCAGTCTTCCAGCAGACACTGTCTCACCCCACCTGCATTGGCAGTTCCCTCCATCTGCACCATCCTTACCTAGAAAATATATATGCATTATATTAAGATCCACTCTCCACCTCCTCACGATCTTCTATGTTTACCAAAAAATATTTCCAACAACTTCCCTGGCACATTCCAATTGGGAAGGTACAAACAATAAAGAAAAATATATTTACCCTCTGAGTGTAAATATATTGAACAACTCCCAGCAGCTTGTTGTGCACACAGTTGCTTGTTGTGTTTCTTATATCTTCCCACCTTGGATGTAAGTGGTGTGAGGACAGGGATTTGTCTATTTTGTTCACTACTGAATCCCTAGTACCGAAAACAGCATCTCATACATACTAGACAATACATATTTGTCAAATAAATAAGAAAGAGAAGGAAGGAAAGCCAAACAATTGTACCCATTTTACATGTCAGATTTTTATATGTCCATCATATTTGAATATCTTTTTCTGAGGTTTATCAACTTAATTCAGCAGATAAATATTGAGCACCCCAAATCCTTGCCCCTGAGGAAGAAAAGGAGGAACTAACACAAATCAATCACATACATCTTGCCAGAGGAAGTTGAGTCTATAAAATTTAATTCCTCAGTTCTCCATCTGTTCAGGCTCATCTTTTAAGGCTTAGTTCAGATGTAACATGTGTCTTGACCTTACAGTCATAATTGGACATCTCATTGTTCTCAGGCATTTCAAATGGCACTCGATCAAGTTGACAAATGCTTTTAAAATGAGAAACTTACAATTTAAACAATGAAGATCTGGCCACTCTGCAGTCCCCATTTCAGTTAGATAAAAATGGACGAGAACTGTCCTACTGGACCCACCTCTCATAGGACCTATCCTGCTCTCCTCTTTTCTTGTGTAGCCCACCTGCCTCTTCCCTCCATCTTGCCTGGTCAGTCTCTCTAGGCTGAGTCTGAGATCCCTGTCTGGGCACTTTACTCCAGCTGTTATCAGGCTCTGTATTGAATAGCATTGTTGATGATTTTATAAATACCTGTCCCTTCTCTGCATCATCCCAGGAGCTGCTTGGGTTTATACATCTGTGCCTCCCAACTCTTCATGTACAGCTGGCATGGAGTAGCTATTCATCATAGTTTTGGAAAGAAAATAAAGTAAGACTTGTTGATCTTGTTTTCTTATACACACTTTGGCCATGTTAAGCAGGAGTCAGTCAAAGGCAGACATGTTGTCCAAAACATTGTGTAACTACTTACAGACTTACAGAGAAGGAAGAGGCAGAAACCCAATAAAAAGAGAGAGAGAATTCCTAACATACAGCAATCTGAAGCCAGATAGCACAAAGCAAATACACTACACATTTTTGTTAACCCTGAAGTCACTGTATGGTGCAATTGATGGTAATAATGAGTATGCTCATGCGTGGAGGCAAGATTCAAATTATTTAATGGAGTTTATGCTATAGGCTAAGAAGTAAGGAAGACAGAGTTGGGTATACATGGACCCTATAACACTGGATTCTAAGTTATTAAAAAGACAGCCCACTTATTTACAGAAAATTGGGATTTTACTATAAATTTGGTATATCTGAAAACTCGCCAACTATTCAAATTTCTAATTGCTTACTATGATTCTCTAGAAACTGAGACTTCATTCTCTCAATTTTAGTACCAGGTATGAAAATTCATTGAGCAGTTGGAATTTTTTATTGTATGCTGAAAGGGTATAGTAAGTATCAGAGGAAAATGAAAGTTCTTAACAGATAGCAAATACTTAGAAATTAGTCTTGCAATACCAGGTATTTGCATGACAACCATCTAAGTCTGTCTTTTTCTTCTTGCTCACTTCCTCCTTATTTCTTTTTATTGTCCATTCCGTGGACTTCAGCTCCCTGTGTATGGATCTGCCTATCAAGACTTAGGCAAGTTTATACTCCACTGGATTTTACTCTGCCCTTGAAACATTAACAGAATCCTATCCTGGGAGACTGGTGGAATACCATTGCATCCAAACACTGCCACAGGAACTAGTCTGGTATGGTCGATCAACTCTGAGACAGGAAGTGATAGAATCTCCTTCAGAGTCCTCTCCCATGCAGCTCAACCTAGTTTTAAGCTGATGATTCTGCAAGTCTGATACTGCTCACTGATAGCTCTCTGCACATTCTAAAATCAGTTAATTATGATAACTAAGAAACCTGCTTTTAAAAGGGCTCAGAGACTATAGTCAAGTTTTTATTGTAGCTATCGCCAGGAGAATTGTCAGACATGGCTTGGGTCTTTGAAATGTGAATCTGTTTGAAATGCAAAGATAGAAGTGGAATGAATTCCAGAGGTAATTTGCATACAGTATTTCCATTTACTCGCTCCTTCCACTGCATGAGTGTACTTTCAAAAATATTTGAAAATCTGAGGTTGAGTGTGACGGTGGGTGAGAGTGTGCATGTATAAGAAGAGATGAGATTAGAGCAGAGAAGTTAAAGAAGTTAGAGTTAGAATAATAATAATAGGTTTATTGATTGGGTTCTGGAAATATGACAGACTTAATGCCAAGAGTGTTGTATGCACTATCTCATTTGATCCTCTCAACAGTCCTATGGAGTAGGTATTATTTTTGTTCCCGTTTTATAGATGATAAAACTGAGGCTTGGATGGGTCTTATAACTTACTTAAATTTATATAACTATTGACAGAGCCTGGATAGAAACTTAGAGTTGTTTTTCCAAATTCTCATTCTATTTTTCTAACCACAATGAACCAATTCAGTTCCTTTTACCAAGCAACTAGTGGGAGATCAGAAAACCAGATGTCCAAGATAGCTCTAATGACCTTCTTCAAGTTCCATCTAAGGCCTTCGTCCTCTGGATTAATGCTGTGAGAACAAGAAAGATCGGAGAACTGAGTACCATATGGTCTTTTTGGTCATCTTAATGGCTCACTAAGTATTGATATTGCTTCCATTTGCCCCTTGATAGAAAAAAAAAAATAGAGAGTTCATAAAGGTCAATGTGTACTTGAATGGTCATGCACACATACGTATTCCTGTATCCATGTAAATAAATGCACACGTGCATCCATGTAAATATATGCACAAGTATGCTGTGCATGTGTATATTAGGGTAAACTACATATGGATCAGTGACGAAAGCATAAATTCCTTTTTCAGATCAAATTTTCAAATTTCAGAGGTGAGGAAACTCATTCAAGTCTACAGACATAGATGAGAGACCTCATGGCTTTGGGCATATCATAGAACCTTCCTAAGCTTTAGCTACCTGCTCTGAAAAATGGAGATAATAACATCTTCCTCCAGGAGTCAGTAAAATATTGCACCTTAGACTACCTTTGAACCTGGCACAAAGCTGTGGCTTACTCCAGGTGAGCTGAGATGAATCTGGCCCAATGACTTTTGAGCACCATGGCAGGTGGATGAACATGGAGGAATCAGAGCTAGGATCTGCCTGTGTGACTTTGGAATGGCTGTAGAGGTGACAGTACACTCTACTGGATTATCTTTGACACAAGCAGAAGTCAGAATCTACCATGCTACTTTAATTATGTTCTAATTGAACCACCTGTGCATCCCCACTTGGCATAGGCCCTTTGAAGTCCAGCATCACCGCCCTGCATCGTGGGAGTGTGTGCCGTTACCACCAGTGTAATTGTTGCGGCAAGTGACACATTCCCAGCAGCAGGTATTTCAGCAGGTAGGGAAGATAATTAGGAGAAGATTTTGATCTTGCTGACTTACGGTGAAAGGCAAGGTGTCAAGGGATATGAATGCAGAGACAATCAAGTCATATTAAAATCAACCATGAAAGTTCCCTTTAATATGAGGGACTAAAAAAGCAGTAAAAACAAAGCTATTCTTCACTTTGCAGGGGAAAAAATGCTATCCTTTGATCCCTGACGTAATATGACAGGGAAACAATGCACTCGATGAATCATTCTGTGTGGTGATTTTCTTTTGTGTATGAATTCTTTTTAATGCATGACAATCAGGTTGCTGCTGCTTCAGGAAGTTCATTCACTTTGTTCATTCCACAAATGTTTATTCAATGCCTAACACATCAGGCTCCAGGTTAGGCTCATGATCTTGGCACTCACTGTTCTCAATGTACTAGGGAAGATGGAAATGTTTTCAGTTAGAGTGTAAAGTGTTAGGTATCAATAAGTTGAGCAAAGAGACCCTTGAAGCAAGGAAGGGGCCCCGTATACTACATTAATGGATGGAGGGTGGGGATGTGGTGAGGTCAGAGATGGCTTTCTGAGGAAGACACATTTGATCATGTGTTCATCTTGGATGCAGCTGTGCTAATGGGAACAGACTGTTTTTCACAGGACAAGGCTATGGAAACATGGAGCCACAAAGAAGTTCAGGAAACTGTAAGAAGTGGCCCTTACCACCATCTTGGTGCACCGGGACAGTTGTGAGAAATGAGCTTAGGTGGCATCAGAACAGCCGTGAATGCTGTGCTAAGGGATTTGTTCATTAAAGGAAATAGGAAGTCCTTGAGTGGATTTTGAGGGTCAAATTTTTATCTTCAAGGACCACCATATTGAAATATGAATGTAATAGAAGAGGGACAACTTGGAAGCCAGGGAGGCAGTTACGAGGCTGTCACGACCACCAGGAGAGAGGTCCAACGGGTCTGGACTGTGATAGTAGAAAACATAGTAAAAATAGAAAAGGAAGCCAGAGAAGGCTCTGTTTCCTGGGAGGCTGGATTCAAAGTAGATTTAACTAAATACACTTTAGGAAAAAACAGAGTCTCCCCCATTGCTGGTATTTAATGCAAATGGTAAATAAGAAATACTTTTACTTAATATATGGGATATATGCCTTCTGGTAAAAATTCACTATGTAGATTAGATTTTCTTAAGTAAATCACATCTGAATATGTGATTTTTAAATATTCCTATGCTGACTCATTTCCTATGTTGACTGAGTATAGATATTAACCCTCTAACTTACTTGGTTTATTAACTTCAAGTGTCATATTTTTGGTTAGCATGTTTTGCATGCTTCTGGCACCAATTTGATTTTATTTTGTCAGATAATATATTCTGGTCTATAATAATGCCAGACTCTCTCATTGACCACAGTGGTGTCAGTCCCAATTATCTCCATTTCAGTAATAGTTTGGCTAGTATTACTTATATCCCCAAGTTAGGAGGAATGATCTGTTCACTACAAAACATTCATTTTGTGAATGTCATGAAAAGTGTGATGACAAGGTGGATGTATTAATAAATAAGAAAAGTGATCGCGATAAGCACTCCGAAAGATGTAGAACTTGTAGCTTCTTAGACCTTCAGCAAATTCTAAATATTAATGTCCTATGAAGAAATGGTGACTCAGAAAGGCTAAAGCCTCATCCATTGCCTCTGGACATAAATGAATTAGGATCCAAACCACCTAGTCAATAATTTAATGCCACTTACTTACGTCATACTGATAATAGATTTTAGTAGGTGAAAAACGGGAAAATAGTAAAATAATTTTACACTTCTGCAGCAAACCAAGAAAATAGCAAAAGAAAAGTTAGATGGAGTTAATGGTTGTTCCATCCATCAGTACTCCACAAAGAAGCTAGTTTTAAAATTAAAAAATAAAATAGTGTTGCATTCAGATGGAAGAAATCCCCCCCCGCCCCGCAATGCACACAGATGGTCCCATGGACCCTTCACAATGAATGGAGTATGTAGGTATTATTAGCTCATTTTTACAAATGAGAGAATTGAGAGTCAAAGAAATTAAATGACATTCCTACATAATTTACTTCTGAAAGTTGAAGAACCCAGTAAAGTTTAAGTCTCCACAACTCCTGTGGCCATCTCCAAACACCTTGTTCATTCAGCAGCCTCTGATGTGAAGACTCACTGTGATCGCTTACTGTTTGCCATTATGGAATTATTTTTCAGCTTCTCCTCAGAGGGTAAGTGGATGAGTTTCTGGAACATTTCCTTGTTTAGCACTTTGTAGATAAATAACTTTCTTCTAATAATTCCAAATGTAGTGTCCTGAAGAGCTCAAAGCTGCATGTGGAAATTTGCTGAAATTTCTCAATTATTTAAGCATGTTCCCATGAATAAATACACAAAAGAAAACATGCTAGGTCAGATCAGTGGTCCATTCTACCCAGTGCACAGAACGAAGGCTGACACAAAAGGATCATTTGTCATTTGTACTCCTTGATGTCAACTTCAAAGGATTTAGCAACTGCCCAAGCAGGTCAACCTTGTCCTAATTACAAATTGTAACTCAACCATTCATCAATTTGAGCGCAATCCTTTTAGAATTTATTGGTATAGATTTATGCAGATTTTGTTCGCTTTTGTGTCTGTTAATTCAAAAGTATTTACTGGGTAACTTTGGTTTACAAAAAAATTTCTGAGGTATTGGATCCTGAGATGATTAAGACCTGCTGCTCCTCAAAGGCTCAGGTGAACAGACGACTGTTCTGTAATTACTAATGGTCTATGAAGGCAGACAGCAGAGAACAGTGACACTGTGGGGGTTGCATTTCCTTGTTAGAGAGGGATTCTTTAGGTAGTCTAGTCCCTGTTATCCCAAGCCTCAGAAAAAACACACATGTTGTGCTCACACTGTCCTGGAGCCAGACCTGGCAGCCCCACAGCCTGAAGAAAAGCCACCCTGCCAAGTACAGCCAAAAACAGGCAAGTGATAGTGAAAGCCCCATTGCCATGAGAACAAATGCTTGTTGTTCTTCAGTCTTGTTGGAATCTATCTTCTTTTATGGGACATTATTGCAAGAACAGCTGACTAATACGTAATATGAAGTCCTAGCACATGAAGAGAATCAATGGTAATTCAACTGTTCTGTTTCTTCTACTGGTACCAAGTCCACTGAAAATAAAATGTGCATCTGAGTGAATCTGTTTATACTCTAGTTAAGCAAAATATTCTACTATTTCATTACAGAAGAGTACCTACTACCACCCTTCGGGGGGAGAAACTGAGGTACGGAGACTCATTATGGTGCCTAGAATCCACATAAATATATAGGACTTTACCAGGTCAACTATAAGAACTGTTGCCTGTCATGGAATGGAAACTTAATAAATATTTTTGGTGTTCTCTCGAATGAGAAGGAAAAGATCCTTGGGGAGGTGGAGAGAGGTGGCTGGGCTCCGCGTTGGACCCCAATGGCTTTTCCTTTGTGTCAGGCCCAAATGTCAGGTTTGAGTATATAGTGGATTAGATCAAGTACCCAACCATTTCTCCATTAATGGAAGCTATTCTAAGTGCCCCCAAAAGGGAGAAATAAAATTCTTATGACCCCCTCTAAGAGACCAAAGGACTTGGCTTGAATTTTGGGCTTTCCTTTATTTATGAGAGAAACTTGAGTATTGTAAACTCACAGTCAAAGGTGAGCCTGCAGGCTGTTTGCAGAAGGCCCACAAGCTGGCCTGGCACTTGAGATCTTGACCTTCACCCACAGCATCCCTCTTCGTGCTCAGAAAAGATTCATGGGGACATTGGTACTTTCCATTCCTGCTTCAAGTATGTGCTGACCACTTCTTTTGTGACAGCAAAGCGTTTAGGAACAACGTTGTGAAGAAAAAAGAAAAGAAAATTAGCAGCCACAGAGAGCTAGCCATGGCATTTCTGTTCTACACTTTTTCTTCTCTCTCTCTCTTTTAAATTAGACATTTAGTTATGCATAATAGTTGAGTTAATCCCAATAAAATCATACATGCATGGAATTTGATTTCAATCCATGGCTCCCCCTCTTCCCTTCTTCCCTTTCTCTTCCATTCTCCTTCTTCCACTCCACTGGTCTTCCTTTTCCTCTTCTATTTATTACTTTGATTGGTTCTTTCTATGTATGTATAAAGATGAAATTCCTGTGATATATTTATGTATGCACAAAGCATGATTTTTTGACATTCATTCTTCATTTCCTGCCTTTCCCCATTCCTTCTCTCTCCCGCTCCATCTCATTCATCTGCTCTACTGAACTTCCCTACATCTTTATGATATCTGGCCTTATTTTCCTCTAGCTTCCATGCCTAAGAGAAAACATTCAGCCCTTTATTTTCTCAGTCTGGCTTACTTCACTTAGCATGATGTTCTCCATTTCCAGCCATTAACTGGCAAATGTCATAGTTTCATTCTTTTTTGTGGCTGAATGCGTATATATACACCAAAGTTTCTTAATCCATTCATCTATTGACATGTATCTGGGCTGGTTTCATAACTTGGCTATTGTGAATTGTGCTGCTAATAATCATTGGGGTGGCTGTATCATTATAGTATGCTGATTTAGGTTCTTTTGGATAAATATGGAGGATCTACACTTCAATTTCAATCCTCATAATAGCCCTATGTTGTAAGTAGAATTTTTTGTTTTATATTTCAAAGAGTGAGAACACTTAGTCTCAATGTGGTGCTTTGAGTTGGCCTTCCTGGAAACAGACGACACCAGAGAATTGTGTGTAGGAGTTTTATGGGGAAATGCATTTGGGAATCAGCCCTGTAAGGAAGGGCAGAAGCAGGACTGTGCAGAGAGAACAGGTAAATCATAATGTGTTTATAACAGAAGCCTTCATTGATTCTAAAAGAACTCTGGAATTGTCACAGATTGAGGCAGGGGGCTGAGACACATCTGAGAGATTATACAAAGAGAAGTATTTTATTAATTCCTTATTATAAATATCCATGTGGGAAGAATGTTACTGATTTGGATTATGTGTTGACTCATATATTCCTTGATTCATTCATTCACTCACCAGCATGCAAACGGCTCTTGCCGCAGGCCAAAAAGGACATGAGTTGCTGCATCAACTCTGAATATTGATGAAATGTACTTCCTGCCTTTGGTGGCCTTGAAATCCAACCTTGTGCATGTCTAAGTAAATGAGGTCTTTAAAAAATTAAATATATTTACTTTAAAACTTAAACCAAATTAACACAAGGACGGACCTAATCTGCAAACTCATTTTTCCTCAAGTCTACAGGAAATCCCTCAAGGACAAGAAGACACTTGTATAATGAACCCAAGTATTCTCTTCCCCCATGAAAACCACTCTTTGTGGGCAGGAGCTAATTAAAGAGTACACTTTGCTGTCTCGTCCCCTGCTTGATGGATTTGGCTCTGCTCAGAGGCCAGAGTCTGGCTTGGATTGCTTCTGAATTTGCCCTTGCAATCTTTATACTTCTTTCTCTGCCACAGGGAAAATGATGTTCTCACTGTGAATAATAACCCCTTACATGAAGTAACTGAAGAAAGTAGATTGGAAAATAAAGACAGCTAAATAAAAATGTCATAATAGGTAAGAAGCTCTGCCAGTATGTTTCCACTGGGACCCTTGGCCCATTATCCATCAATATTTTGGGCTTAAAGTAGACAATGTAATTAGTATGACACCATTTGCTCAGACCTCTGTGGACATGAAAAAAACCACAGTTCTGGCTCGAGAGCATCCGTGCCAGCAGAGCAATATAAACCAAGTATCCGTAGCTAGAAATGCTTGCCAGAGACAAACTAAGCTTTCAACCAGTTTGAAACAATGCACAACAGCATGTTGACTTCTGAATCTATTGTTCTACCCAAGAAGAAACTCTGGGAGTCCATCACTACATACACTGAACTGCTTGGAAAATGGCAGACCAAAGAACAAAGAATAATCTAGCATTAACTGAAGAAGAGGGAGTTGACATTTACAGTGTTAAACTGAGGTTGAATCATGCTAATCAAATTTCTCAGAAGCACCCAAAACAACAAGTTTCATTATTGAAAGAGAGCCAAAGAAAAACCCTCTGGAAACTAAGAAAAAATACAATTCATTTGTGAACTCCTTAATTCATTCATTCTTTCAGCACTGTGTATGGAGCACCTACTGAATGGCAGATACTATTCTAGGAACTGGGGATATGGAATGAAAAAAATTTTTTTTGAAGTTCTCATTTTCTTGGTACTCATATTCTGGTAGAGAAAAATATTGGTAAATACAATATTACAGACTGGGAATGATTATGAAAAAAATGAAACACAATATGTTGATATGGAGAATAATGGTGGAATCAAGGATTTTAGATGGAAAGAGAAGCATAGACTTCTCAGAAAAGGCATCATTTGAAAAATCTAAAGTAAGAGAAGAAGACTTCCTTCTTTGGGAACCTATGGAAAGCAAGAGGCTACTCCAGCAACCAGTGCAAAGGCCCTGAGGTGGAAACAAGCTTGGTATAGCTAAGGGAATTCTAACAAACAGCTCAAGTCTGTTTCTGAAGCTGCTTGACTTGGCATATGGTCTCTGAAAGGAAGAGTTGCCTACTTCTAAATTGCCCAAAGATACTAGACAGAGCTCAGGAGGCCAAGAAACTTAGAAAGCAAATGGAAAATGACAACAGGCACGGTTGGCATAGTCACACTGTGATAATTTGGAAAAGCAGCACACCTGAAGTCACATGTTCCTGTTTCTCATTCAGATGCTGTCACTCATGATAAGGTGATCTGGGGACAGCTCCTGCTCTGTTTAGAGCCTCGAACCCTTTCACAAGCAACAGGAAGGCTGAACTTGATGTTCCTCAGGGCAACTTCCCTCTATGCTCTCCATGATCCTGTGCACCCCCTGTTTCAAGGGCGACATAAGTGGAAGAGCCTTAGAACTTCAGCCTCACACCGGCCAAGGGGCAAGCCCATCCCATAATGTTTGGTTTTGTTTGTTTAGGAGAAAATAATTAAATTAATTATCTTTTACATAATAGCCAGCAAGCAATTTTTTGAGTGAGATGAGTAAGGGAATTTGGAGACTGAACATGATGGAGAAAGAAGATAGAGGGCAGGTGTTGGTCTTTCCCTGTGGATGAAGAACACCAGCCACATCTACGCCAGGTGGTGGCTGACGACATGGATTTCTGGAGTTTGAAGATCTAGCTTGTTGATCTTAGAAACTGATTACAGATTGTCAGGAATTTTTTAATAAGGCAGATAATTGGGCTAGATGCATTTAGAGTATCCACTGAATGACAAACACATGTCTCCATTTTCAGAGTACTGAAGAAATATACTTGCATTTAATTTAATTATCCAGATTAGAGGGAAGGTAGCCGCCTTATTCTACAAATGAGCAAGTAGAAACTCAAAGTAGCCAAGGAAATAGCTTAAAATTGCTGATTTCCAGCAAGGCTGTGACTAGAATCCAGGTTTCTTGATTATAATTCCTGTACTTTGAGATGTGTGTAATTGAATGATATTATAAATATATTTAGTGTAATATTTGCAGAGCTCTGGTTTTATTTTTGGTTTTGTTTTTCATACCACCAGGTTTCCACTAACTAGAAGAGTTCCTTTGTGTGAACTTGCAAGAACAAAGGAGTAAACATCCCCATTCCAGAGTACCTGGTTTTGTTAGCCAACCTCAGGCAGGATTGCACCCCATCCTGGCAGCCCTGGATATTTAGTGTACAGCCTGCAGAGTTGTGTCAACCTTGAGACTGACCACACAATGGTTTTTCTGGTCATTTGAGAATGTAGTGAATTTTACTTTTTTTGACAAAATAGCAAGAGGAAAAAATATAATAAATATTATGTATGCTGGCTTTTTGCTTTCCAATGTACTGAACTATTTTATAAATACTCTAGTTGCTCTAAAGAGCAATCTTAGGAGATGAGGCGTCAAGACAGAGATTGATTGGGAGTTGGATGCACTCCATCTTCTCACAGTCAATAATCAGAGGAAGTGGATCTTGATCTGAGAACTTCCAAAGCCAAGTGCAATTCCTTTCCTACCTACTTCAACAGAGAAAATTAAGCCTACTAGTTTTGTTATTGTTGTTGTTTTTCTTTCCTGAATTCTTAGAGTTTCTGGAACAAGACTTTGAAGAATGAGTTCTGGGAAGGAAAGTGAAAGTGATCAGTGGTAAAGTTCCGCTGTGATCGATGGACTTCATTTTTCCAAGGAATCTTTGGTCTCCGCTAGGGTGAACCAGTCCATCTCTCCCACACATGGAAAACTTCTGCACACAGAAAAGTAGGTTAGAACCAGCTGCACACTTGTTATCCATGTGGGGTGTGGACCTGTCTAAATGCAGAGAAAATGATGATGTTACTTATGAAATACATGCGTGTCACTGAAAAACAAAAGCATCTTCATCAAGAGTTGCTCAGTTTCTGGAACACAATGAAAGAGTTTTAAAAATCATAATAATTTCACCAACATAAACTGTTATATTTAAGAAACAAAACTCCCCTCCCCCACATTCTGTATCGTGTTTATAATGCCACATAAACATCGGCCAATAGCCCATTTTTCACTTTTGAGTTATTTGTGTTGGTGTCATGGGAAGAATGAGGGACATATGCCATGCTGTAGCGTTCTGCAGTGGAGGACAGGATAATCAGGACTCACATTTCAGCACAGAAAACATGGGAGGAGACCTTCTACTTCAAGCAGAGAACTTCTATGTGTGTTTCCAGCAGCTCATGAAAAACCTTGCCACACTTTTCAATTGTTAACCACACTTTTCAATTGTGTTTGGAAGTGTTTACATTTGAAATGTGCGAATAAGCTTGTGGTCAACCTGTAAGTCTTGCTAAAACCTATTGGCCTAAACTAAACGGCTCTAGTCACATCAGTGCCCACTGCCCAGGGCATCTGTCTGGGCTCCGAGTTCTATGCCTGGCTGCAATGTACAGGGCTTCTCAGGGTGCAAGGACTCTCTCTCTGGGATGGGCCTCTTGGAGCATGCATGTGGGAACTCCTCACATTCTCTGGGTCTCCCATCACCCCAGTTCCGATTGCTTCATCATCTTAGCTCTGCACTCTATGGCCAGGGGACCAGCCTACCCTCACAAGCAGGGCCCTGAGTGCTCTTCTAGGTGTTAGTGGGAATCCCACTAACTGCAAAAGGGAATTTGGAGAACACACCATGGCCTTTTTGAGAAATAGACACTGATGATCTTGGGGGAAAAAGAGAAAATGAGATAGAACAGCTATAGACTTCTTTCAGATGAAAACTCAGACATTTATCGATTAAAAGAAAAAATTGAAATAAAACTTAAAAACATTCAAAATAATTTCTACCAGACAAACTCATTTTAGGAAGAATATTTGCTCCCTTTTCTATGAAAGCATTGATAATCACTCTCCTTATGACTAACACCTCAATGTGACAGCAGAGATGAATGACTGTATGTTTTCTTTGGCCTTTGGTGGGAAAGAAACACTAGGCTTTCCTTGCTTCTCAGTCTCAAGGGCCAAAGTCTTCATGAGGTTTCCAAAGGAGTTGGGCTGACATGTTTTACCAAGACTGCAGTAGCACTTCAATGTATTCATAATCTTTAAGAATAGTGATAAGTGCATTAAAGCACATAGGAGATTGTGTTCTTTACAATTGAAGTTTTTAAGCCTATGAATACTTCCTTTTAGTTATGTGGATAAAGCTTTCCATTGTGAAGAGAAATTCAAAAGAAGGCCCATTCTCCATCCATGTTTTGGCGACCATGTTGTTGAAATCTGCACTCTAGGCATCTACTGCAGTCCATTGGCCTCTTTCAAGGCATATGCAATCTGTTGAGAAATACTGGAATTCTTTGTGAAAACTGATCTGTCAATATAAATATATAAATGATAGGCCACTCTCTCTGGTTGCTTCATCCTTCTAGTGATGGTGTATGGACCTGAGTAAGTGACTTCGTTGCAAAGTAACTGTATTCCCAGGATCAAACCTTATCATTTAGGACACAGACAGGCGAGGCACATGCACTGCCAAAGTACAGGGTTACATACTGGATTTATTGATGGTGTATTTCTGAAGAGAATTAACACAGAACAATTTGATAAAGCAAATGCGTACAGAATGCGTGTATAGTTAACCATAACATAATGGCTGAGGGAACAGGTTTGGAATCATCACCTGGGCTCAGAGCTTGGCCCTGGCACTTCTGATCTGTGTGCTGCTTGGAAAGAGTGCCAAGAGCTTCCATTTTCCCACTGAAGGCTAAAAGTTGCCGTGGGCTTGTTATGGAAATTCACGAAGATTAAATATGTAAAGTTCCTAGCGCAGTTTTAGTCATTCAATAAAGTTAGCTATGATAATTTCCTCTGACTTAGAAGCATGAAGACTGACATGCTAAAGCCACTCAAGAAAATTCCCAAGAACAAACTCCTGCTGGATGATACCCAAACCTCTGATTTATAAAAACACATGTTGACTATAAAAGAAGAAAAAAGCCCTGATTTTACAATTTGGGATCTTGAACAAATTGCTCATCCTCTCTGACTCTTTATAGGAAAAAAAAAAAAAGATGATGTCTATTTCACACTATTGGAATAAGGCCAAATGAACACTGTATGCAAACTGACCACCATCATGCCTTCAAGAAATGCAGAAGGTGCTCAATAATCAGGAGTTTCCTTACCCGCTTTTCCTTTTCTCAGACTCGGACATCATTGTGTTTTAATTTATCTAAATTGAAAATATGAGCAACATTTCACAGTGAAGTTTTAGGTCAAGGCTATTTGCTTCTAAATCTGGTTCAATGAGTCCTCGTTTGTGGAGAGATGAGACTGATTTTCTTTTTTTTTTTTTCTTTTTTTTTTGTGGTACTGGGGATTGAACTCAGGACTCGACCACTGAGCCACATCCCCAGCCCTATTTTGTGTTTTATGTAGAGACAGGGTCTCACTGAGTTGCTTAGCGCCTCGCCATTGCTGAGGCTGGCTTTGAACTCGCGATTCTCCTGTCTCAGCCTCCCTAAGTGCTGGGATTACAGGCTTGAGCCACCGCGC
>PVHX01001475.1:0-206623 GCA_004024805.1 Geosciurus inauris | reverse complement strand
GTCTGGTATTGTGATGCCTCCTGCTTCACTCTTCTTGCTCAGGATAGCTTTAGCTATTCTCGGTCTCTTATTTTTCCAAATGAATTTCATGATTGCCTTTTCTATTTCTATAAGAAAGGCCTTTGGGATTTTAATTGGGATTGCATTGAATCTGTAGAGTGCCTTGGGTAGTATGGCCATTTTAATAATATTGATTCTGAGTTGGCATCTATTGTATTGCTCTTGGCTATTGGGGCCTCAGTTAAAATTGAGAAAGTAAAAGTTTCATTTTTAACATATTGTTATTCTACACATGAGAACTCAAGATATTAATACTCTTTTAATTTTATGATTCTTGAATGAGTGTGGGGCTTTTGCTATGATTTTTCAGCTTACCATGTACAACTAAATCAAGATTTTTAAAAACACAAAAACTATGATTTCTCATCTAAGCACTGTGCTATCTCATTTGGGATATTTAGGGTTGGAAACAGAGTAGGTTAGACCTCCAGAAGCATTCACTTTAACTTCTGTACCAATCCAATGACTCAGACAAAATAAATATATATGTTCCCCAATTCCCAGAGCATATCTTTCATTTTGTATTCTTTGTACATTTGCTCAGAACATTTCCTTGGACTAGGATCACATTGGCTACCCTTGTTTTTGCTGGTGAAATCCTACCTGTGGTTCAAGATCCAACTCAAATTTCACTTCTGCTGTAGCACTAATTTTACATTCTCCCTTTCTCCCATAATACTTATTACTGCTTTAAATGTATGAAAATCACAATTTGCCATATAGTTATTTGTGTTTGTATCTTTCTACTTTGCTTTTGAAAGCAGCAATGATATCTTGAGTGTTCTGTATCACTACAATGCTTGCACTTAGTAGGTTTCATAAAAATTAGTTATTAGAAAAATGTAGAATTCTAAGCTTCGTACATATTTAAGTTTAATAAATTTTAAGCTTAAGTCATAAAAGTGACTGCTCATGTATCATGTCTCTTTCTATGTAAAATAATGATGCCTTATCTTTGTTTATTTCCAGTAAAAGCAACTTTGCATTGTGCAATTAGGTTTTAAATTATACACTTCATAATGGTTTTCAAAGTGGTTGTACCAATTTTCAGTCCCACCAGCAAAGTATGAGTAAATCTTTATTCCCACATCCTAGCCAACATCTATTGTTACTTATATTCTTGATGATTGCCATTCTGACTGGAGTGAGATGGAATCTCAGTATAGTTTTAATTTGCATTTCTCTAATTGCTAGAGATGTTGCATATTTTTTCATATATTTTTTGACTATTTGTATTTCTTCTTCTGTGATGTGACTATTTAGTTACTTTCCCCATTTATTGATTGGGTTGGTGTTTTGGTGTTAAGTTTTTTGTTTTTTGTATATCCTGGAGATTAATGCTATATCAGAGGTACAGGTGGTAAAGATTTTCTCCCCTTCTGTAGGCTCTCTGTTCATGAACCAGTTTGGAGATTCCTTAGAAAACTTGGAATGGAAGGAACCATATTTTACTGTTATCCCACTCCTTCATGTATACCCAATGGACTTAAAATTAGCATACTACAGTGATGCAGCCACATCAATGTTTATAGCAGCTCAATTCACAATACCTATAGCAGCTCAATTCACAATACCAAGCTATAGAACCAACCTAGGTGCCATTCAACAGATGAATGGATAAAGAAAATGTGGTACATATACACAATGGAATATTACTCATCTACAAAGAAGAATGAAATTATGGCATTTGCTGGTGAATGGATGGAATTAGAGGATATCATGCGAAGTGAAATAAGCCAGTCCCCAAAATCCAAAGGCCAAATGTTCTTTCTGATATGTGGATGCTAACCCATAACAAGGGAGGATAAGGAGGAAAAGTATAGAAGTTCATTGTATTAGACAAAGGGGAATGAAGGGAAGGGAGGGGGTATGGAAATAGGAAAGACCATAAAATGAATTGGACATAACTTTCCTATGCTTATATATGAATACATGGCCAGTGTAACTCCACATCATATTCAACCTCAGAATGGGATCATAATTGTAATGGGTTGTACTGCATGTATGTATAATGTGTCAAAATATACCCTACTTTCATGTATATCTAAAAAAATATATATATACACTTCATGGGCAATGAAAGTTTTAGTCTGCTAAACACATTCTCAGTTATTATTCATTTCTTTTTAATTTTGGAAGATATAATCTAAGGGACAATCTTGAATGTTGAAGAGTTTTTAGATAAGAGAATCTTGCATGCATCTGTATAAGGTGGACTGAATCAGAAAATCATTTATACAGATCAACAGAGTGGCTTGCTATGAGATAACATGGTATCTATGAGCAATAATGTGACTACATACTTTCAGTGGACTTTGAGCTGTTGATGGGAATGGACAAGTCAACTTTGCTGGAGTACTCTGTGAAACATTGTTAAACTTTCTCTATGGAGTTCTTTCAAGGTTTAGTTATCGATAGTTCTCGTTAAGATGGTTTTAGGCTCAGAGTCTTGCATAAAAGAAGTAAAATTGCTTGTGCAGATGGTAATCAAATACCTTTTAATAAATGGTTGAAATTATGAGTTTATTTTTATTTGTCATCTGTATTCAAAAAGTAACTATTAAAGTGGCACCACATTATTGTATAAAGGTACCAATTCTACAAAATCAAGAGAATCTTTTGAACAAACCACTATGGTATTTTTTAGTAGATATCTAAAAAATATTTCATAGACTAGTTTAATGCTACTTGAATAAGTAAAATGATAACATGAGAGAGAGAGATAACAGCATTGTGGAAGTTAAAAATATTTGTGCCAAAATTTATTCATTTGTATTTATTCATATTGAATTACTCATACTTCTATACTATAGTCATTTTACAAACTGAAAGAGCAAAAAGGTAAAAGGTAGGAAGCATTATTACCATCTTTCATTTGCTTCGTGTTGGATGTGGGTATTATGCAGGTTTGTTTTAGAGCTCCTAGATCTCATACCCCAAGAATAGCCAAATGATTAATACAAATGTTCTTGGGGTATTAATAGTCATTGATTTTGAAATTTTACTTTTAGCACTGTTCTCTAGCCAAGTCATTCAATTTTCCTACCTTAAGTTTTTCCATCTTTTAAATGCCATCAGTATGGCCATTTTATTAGGGTAGGTGAAAATTCATCAAATTTTATTCAGAATACAATTGAATTTTAAAATGAAAAGCACCAGGTATATAATACATATTTGTATTATATATTATGTATTTATTATGTATAATAATCATTGCATTATGTAATGACAACATAGCATATTATAATAACACATGCATGGCTATCTTAAGGGGTAAATCAAATTGCTATTTGTACTATCCTTGGAATGACATGGTTGGAGGGAAATTTGCACTTTACTAGACATCCAGAGCTATTCACATGATTTGGGATCAGAAGTTATATGTTACAAAAGTGAAAGGAAATATTGAGGACTAAGCTTGTAATTTGTCCTTAAAGTCAAATCTTAATAGCCATGAAGCCCAATAAAGGGTGTAAGAAAATTAACTTTCTGCATTTTTAAAAAGCTGAAATTGCTTTCTAGCTAGAAGCCCTATTCCATCTAAAAGTGTAAAATATTGTCTTTCTAATTAAGCCTGAACTGGAATCCTTCAAATTAAACTCAATGTGTTTAGACTTCAGGTCCCTCCTCTTCTCTCTAGTGCTGCATCTCCATTTTAAGTGCTTCTGAAGTGCCACGCCTCTGAGAAAGAAATGTGAATAGCCACACTGCTATGTATTAGTTTGTATGTGAAAATTGTTTTTCTGAAACAATGGATTTGAGAGAAGGCCCCTGTGGTGGAGGAGAGGGCATCTTTATGAAAAATGCAATTTCTTTATCAAGATGCAAAGATTTAAGGTAAGTGGCAGAATGTGGCTTGATAATAAGGCAAACTGTTTTGTGGCTTACTTGGAGTGTTTTATTTTCACCTTCCATTTTGTCCCTTGACCTTTCTCTATTTCAGATGTTACACATGAGCAACCTTTGGTTTTAGGGAAACTAATGACCATATGTCTAGAAAACAAAGGTATCAAATGTTTGGCTTTTATGTTCTAAAACTGTGGTGCAGGTGCAAGGAATACTGAAACTGTGAAATCAAATAGAGCCACCTTTACCTTCAGAGGGGATGAAGAGCCTCTGAATTCAGGAGGGGCAGGAGAGTTGCAAAGGAACAGAAAAGTAAGACAAAGAACAAGGTCTCTGGGTAGAAGGTACCAGAAAGCCTGAGAATTCCTTTCTCACAGTTGTGAAGGGGAATTCTTCCTCCAGGCATGACATTCCACAAGCACTTAAGATAGGCTGCTCAGGGGAGAGGAGAGAATGAGGACGGGGCATGAGAACCTAAATACACTCAGTTTACACCAAAGGGCTTGAGTTCAGCCTTAATGAGAAAGGCAGTATTTTATACTTTTAGATGGAATGGGGCTTCCAGCTAGAAAGTAATTTCATCTTTTTAAAAATGTAGAAAGTTAATTTTCTTGCACCCTTTATTGGGCCTCATTTGCTATTAAGATTTAACTGTCAGAGTCAGCTAGAAGACAGATTGCAAGATTTTCCTCTGTTTTCTTGTCTTTCCTTTGAATAGTACCTTGATTCTGACCTTCTTCCCCTGGCTCATTTAGCTGTCATATCGAACTGAACATGCAGATTGCTCCCTGGCCATCACCATCATGCTACCTCACCCACTGCACAATTTTTTCCCATAAATTTTTCTTTCTTTGTAAGCAAAATTTGTTTACCTTTCTGATGTATGATTCTCTTAGGCACTTTGAGTTTGTCTCATACCATTCAGATTCAACATTTATTTCTCTGCTTTGACATACATAAGGTATAATCTTCTTTTATCTGTAATAATAGCTCACTAGGCTATGATCCTCAATTTGAGTTCCAGAGTAGGTATATTAAAATTCATGGGGGAATATGTGGGATGTAATTCAGGGTAAAAATTCTTCATACTTCATTTTCATATTTCATACCCCAAATCCTTAGGAAGTCATTACTTGCTATGGAATAAATGGTGAAGAAGTTCATTGAGCATTTGCATTTTAATATGGGATCCTTTAAAATGTTACATGATTTATAGAAAAATAATTATTGTGGTTATAGAAAAATAAAAGACCTCTGCTCAAGGAGAACCACAGATAAAGTCAACATATAGATGACTTAATGAAAGCATATTGGTAATATCTAAAATGGATGAGAATGCAACTTTTGCAAAATAACATTTAAAAAATTTTATATCCTCATTTAATACTTAAGTTATATATCCTTAAGTTAATACTTAAGTTATATATCATTATATATTAAAATTTAGATAGGTAATACAAACATAAGCACATGTGTATACTATATATACTATACATACATATGTCTATATAATATGTATTATATATACATACCTATATACATACTATACATGTAAATGTACAGACACACTATAAAATACAATATATATAATATTCATACACTCTATATGTGCATATGTCAAGGATCATTGTTTAAACTGTTCACATACTACCTTCTCTATTTTTATGTATGGTACAGTTTCTGATTTTGATCCATTTGTTATTTAGTTGAACCCTTTCTTGATTGTTTTCCTTAGATTATTGAAAATCTGAAATATTTTCCCCTAGGAAAGTGAATTTGGAATTCTTTTTTTTTTCTTTCTTTGGTAATAAGAATTCAAACCAGGGTCTTGTACATGCTAGGCAAGCATTCTACTACTGAGCTACATACCCAGCATTTGTTAAAAATTTATTTAAAGACAGTATCTCACTAAGTTACTTGACTAGCCTTAAACTTGTGATCCTTCTGCATCAGCCTTCTGAGTAGCTGAGAGTTCATACATGTGCCACCTTGCCTGGCTCAAAGATAGAATTCTTGATTTGAAGTTTTAAAAATTACCTTTAGGCATATTTACACTTTCTTTTAGTTTTATGGGATGCAAAGAATAGATTAATACCAAATCTTAGGCAATGTAAGTACAAATAAGGTTTTCAACATTATTTTGGTATGTTGAAAGCCAGAGATATGGGCATATTAAGTTATATCGATAGAAAGCCAACCTCAGCATCCCCTGGCCATGTATAGATTCCATGATGCCCAATTCTTCCTCATACTCATGACTATTCCAGGGGCTCTAAGCCTGGTCTCAGGAGACATAGAACCAAGACATCTTTTATGCCTCAGCAGTTATTCAACTCCAGCAAAGAAAACACTAAAATTATCAGTGGAGAGAAATGGAACTATATATTATTGCCATTTTCCAAATTCCTTCTGTTCTATCTATACCTTTACTAATTATATTTTAAAATTATAAGAACCCAACCTGTTTTATGTATTGATAGTCTTTGCAAACTCATATATAGACTTGATGCTGGTGGTACCTTTGACATTATTCTTTCTATGTTCAAATTAATCAATGAGCATCCCCTAATCTAGATCCACTACTGCAGTGGCATCTACAACTACTTCTAACTTCACATTGGCCCTGTAACAATTGCTACCTAGTTTCACCTAAGTAGATTTTAAGTCTCAAGTGGACACTTCTCAAAATAGAAATATAATAATACACTGAAGATAAAAAAAAAAAATTGAAGGGTTGCTGTAAAAGGCCCTGAGAAGTAGTTTTACTTGTTGAGTGGGCATGACACTGATGGAGCAGATAATAAACTCTCTTCAGGTGCCAGGCAGGACTGTTTTACACTTATCAGTATTTCAGAATTGGTGTAATCTCCAGGCATACTCAAGGGTACCCCAAACTCTGCTATTATATTTTCACAAGCAGAAACAAGGTGGGGCTCCTCACATAGTTTTGTGTTATGGTTTACACTTGGAAAATAGCAATGATATTAACAGCTTTTTATTTTAATCTAATCAGATTAATATAGAGAGTTAATATGAAGATTTTCTCTAAGAGAAATGATTTCAAAGAAACAAAATCAGAAACTTGATGTGAGGGAATACTTCTCTAAAAATTCTGTTTGAATTGCTGTTTAAGTTCTCTTAAATTGCTGACTATCTAAAAAATGGGGAATATGTAAGGAAGGAAATACCTCATGCCCATGGGATGCTAAAATACTAAATTATATTACCTCTCACCTTAGCACTGATGAGTACTACTTTGTTTAATGTATTGACTCCAGATGCTATGAAATGCTCAATTCCTTAGGAGAGCTCAAATTTCCTGCAAAATGGCTCATAGTTCCACTTTGTATATAAGACACATGCTGAACACCAATAGCTACAACATGTAGATTTGAAACAGTACTTCTATTTTAATCCTAAGTAGGTACCACTCAAGCTACTGGGAACTGATGTGTATAAAATCTTAAGGATTGGAAACTAGAGGTAGTACACTGAAGTATTTGAACAACACCCTTATAAAAATATATTTTTGGTGATGAATAATTCCATTTATTCTTCCTTTTATTTGTCAAACAATATTTGTTGGGGTAGCCATGGCAGAGTGATTAGTATGATTTGGTAATAATAACAGCTAGCATATATAGGACTAATATGTCATGTATTATAAATTTTTAACTCATTTAATCTTCCTGGCAAGCCTGTGAGATGAGTATTCTTACTACCTGTCACTTGCCTAAGACTGAACGGCAGGATCTAGAATTTAAGCCCTGTAATCTGATTGGATAATCAGTGTTCTTCACTGCCTCTGGAGTGTTAATAACTTTTCTGTAATCACCCTATCCTTGGTTTCCTCAATTCTAAAATAAGGATAGACAAATTAAAGTGTATAAAGCACTTAGAATCTGGTACATATTAAGCATTCAAAAATAGCTATTGATATTATTGTAATAATAAAGTTTATTCAATATATTTTGTATGTCAGATGTGCTATTGCGTCTTATTTCATGTACCTTATAATATAGAGGATGACAAATATTAAATAAAACATTGCAGGAGTGATGTGTGCTGCCAGGAAGTACAAGGTACTTTGGCAATATATGATGAAGGCTTAGAATACTCTTTAGGTCAGGAAAGTTTCCTTGTGGAAGTAATACTTAAGCTGTTTTCTGAATGGTGAACAACAATTAGCAGATTGGAGAGCTAAGGGACAAAGGTAATATAGAGTTAGTCCACAAACAGAAGATCCAAGGCCTCCCAGCCCAATTTAAGGATTTGAGGCTTATCCCAAGAGCAAATGGAGATATTTAATGGGTTTAAGCAGGAGAGTGACATGATCAGATTTGAATTTTCAGATTATTGTGAGTGCTGTGTAAAGAAGGGATTAGAGCTAGATAAGACTGGATGTGCAGAGATCAATTAGGAGGCTGTTTCAGCAGCCCCATGAGAGACAAAGGTGCCCTGAACAAGGGTGGTGACAGGAGCAAAGGAGATTCTTCCTGACAGAATCAAGAAACAGCTAGGACCAGGCAAAATAATGGAAGGTCAATTGCATTTTGTGTCTAATCTTTAAACATTTTTTTCCTTCTTCTTACTTGCCACTGAAACAAATATCTAGATAGCTACTAATCCTCAGCTCTGTTTATCACTGGGTTTTACCTACAACTAGGTTCTAAATCAACTTCACTATGGTCTCCTCCTATATTCTCAATTCTGAACTCAGTCTTAAACCTCCATACACTACCAGTGCCTGACTCACTTTTATAATCACCATTTTGCTATTCAAGAGGATTCTGGAATTATCTTAAGCTCATCTTCTTATACACTAAAATTTTTGAATGACCATGCATTCTGCTTCTTAACACTAAAAGAAAAACAGAAGGCATTTTCAATAAAAGAACACCCTCCTTAGTCTTTTCCAAGAGAGATAGCTCAATTAACCTGTTCCTAGTCACTGAATGAATAAGCAGATGAGGCTATTCTACTCATTTCTACCAGAGATCAATTTTAAGGGGAAGACTAGAGAGTTATATTGAGGTTATATTTAAGAAAAGTTCGTTAACAGAGTGATACTTTATTCTTTTAAACATTTCCTAGTCTGGTTTTTGAGTAAAAGCACATGATGAGGCCATATTTCAGGAAGACCAACCTATCTGGTAGATTGTATGGTTTGGAATGGGAACTAGATTGTTACTCTACACTACAGAGTAAGTGTATTGACTAGAAAAACCATGAAGTCATTACATAAATTTGTGTTTGAATCTTGCCAGAATCATTAATTTAAGAGATATCTGAGTGTTTATTAGCTGTCTCACAATAATGAGATTAAGTGAATTTGGACAGTGTTGTAATGTAAATGTGTGTGTCCCCCTAAAACTCATGTGTTAAAACATAATACCCAATATGAAGGGATTTGAATTTGAGGCCTTTTGTCGGTAATTAGGTCATAAGAATGGGACCTTCATGACCCTTAAAAAGGGGTCTCACAGATTTCCTTTCTCTCTTCATCCTACTCACTTAGATGAGATGATGACTGTCTGTGAGGAAGTGGGCTCTTACCAGATACCCAGTCTGCTGGAATTACAATCTTGGGCTTCTTAGCTTCCAGAAATGTGAAAAATAAATCTTCATTACAGCAGCCCAGCAGACTAAGATAGAGCGGTAGTTAAGAGCCTTATTTTAAATACAGTAGGATGATATTTGAAGGTCTTAACCAGAAAAAAAAAAACACCTTATTTATGCTTTTAAAAATATTACTGCAGCATTTAAAGATTGGGTATTGGTAGAAACTGACATTATGCGAGGAAGAAAAATACCTCAAGAAGTCATTAATATCTTTAGTTAGATAATAAAAAGACTATACTAATAACAAAAGAATGTGAACACATAAAATGAGTAAAACATAGATCTTAGGAAAATATAATGATAGAATACAACTCCAAATAAAAGGATTGGATGATGAAGTTGAGGAAATTCCCCAGAAGATAGGGTGAAATGATAAAGTGATTAAAAATAGGAGACGAAAGACAAAAAACAAAAACAAACCAAAACAATAGGACTATTTTAGCAGGTCTGCCCTTAAATAATAGGAATGCCAGAAGAGAAAAGATAGAAAATGGAGGAGTAGTAGGAAATAAACTTTTTAGAACTAAATATCATGAATTTCCAGACTAAGTATTAACCAATAATCAACACAATAAATGAAAATGTTCTATGTCAAGGCATACTGTTGTAAAATTTACATTTTTCAGAACATTCTAGAAAAATTTTTCAGAATGAACAGGAAGTTTTTTTTGCAAATTATCATAATCATAATGGATTCAAACTTTTTAACAGAAATATTGAAGCCTAGAAGGCAACGAAGCTATGCCTTAAAAATTCCAAGTGAAAATATTTTTCACTCTAGAATATTGTACTTGACTGAATTACCAATTAAGAATAAGGATAGATAGACATTTCCAGATATGTATTATGTACCAAAAATTGCCCTTCAGTTCCATTTCTCAGAAAACTATTAGAGAATGCACTCCACAAAAAATGAGAACTAAATCAAGAAAGAAGGAAGATGGAGTTTAATCCTAAAAAGAAGCACAAATCCTAAAAAGAAGTTGAAAGAATCTTCAGGATTAAATGAAGAAAGATGCTAGAATGAAATCTGTTTAGCAGGTTTCAACCAGTTTAAACAAAACAGTTAAGAAGACTGTGGTAGAAATATATTTAACAAGATGAAATCGAGAAACTGTGTTATACATTTGGATATATTTAAGGGAGACTGAAAAAGATGGGGAGAGTGGAGATTAAATTTATTATAAGTATCTAGAATAAGTAAACATGTGTAACTCATCTATAAGTAGCATTTATGAAATCATAATAATGTAAACATTACATACTTACATAAACAAAATTACAATAAAACCATGTTAGAAAGATGAATACAAAGATGTATGTGGTTTCTGAAGGGGAATGGTAAAAGAAGCAAATCCTCATCAGTTATAGATGGAAGTGAATAAATAATGCCTCAAAATGAAAGATCAAGTAGTATGTTTTATAAATATTGCATACATTATAAACATACACATATCAATGTATTCACATTAATGAATCTGAATGAAAGTGATTACCTTCTGAGGGTCATGATGTGACTATAAACAAGGGGACTTCTGTGGTGGAACTGGTTAAATTGTTTTATCTATTTTTTTTTTTTTTGGTACAGGTAATTGAACTTAGGGGTACTTGACTACTGAGCCACATCCCCAGCCCTATTTTGTGTTTTATGTAGAGACAGGGTCTCACTGAGTTGCTTAGTGCCTCCTTTTGCTGAGGCTGGCATTGAACTCCCGATTCTCCTGTCTCAGCCTCCCAAAGTGCTGGGATTACAGGTGTGTGCCACTGTAATCCCAATTTGTAAAGCAAATTGCTTTATCTTTAAACCATTTACATGTATAAGCAGAAAAAACTGTGCTGGTAAAAATTATAATTCATTTTTTTATAATTAGTGTTCCAGTTTTGTTAAGTATGCATTGTGATGCAGAGATAGTAAGACTGGAAAAAGGAAAGATACTGTGGACACCAGGGCAATGAAAATGCCATTAATCCTAAAAACAGAAGTGCATCATAGAAGCAGATGTTGGAGAATTCTTCATTGTGTCTGATTATCAGGGTGTTAGGATGTAGAATGATGATTTGGGTTTAAGTGGAGAGAGAGGGGGAAAGGTGCAAAAGAGGAAGGGACAGATAGAGAGAAAGGGAGGGAGGGAGGGGTGGATAGAGAGAGAGATTGAGAGACAGAAAGATTGAGAGAGAGAGAGAGAGAGAGAGAGAGAGAGAGAGAGAGAGAGAGAGAAGTATATCTGTTCAGAAGCAATCTTGGAGGTATAACGAATAGAATTCAATAGAATTTGCAGATGAGGGTAGTTGGAACAAGAAAGTGATAAATGCCTTTGAGTTTGAGCGCTTATCGACTAGGTGGATCATAGTCCTATTCCTGAGATGGGGATACTGGCAAATCAAGTTATATTAGGAGTGGTTTAGAATTTTGTGTTGGATATCAGGTTTTTTTGGAATTGACTACTAGCTCAGTATCCAGGTGGAGAGGGTAAGTAGGCATTTTGTAGCTACTGGTGTACCTACCTTTATTCCCCATGCAATTTTAAACCCTAAGTAATAGGATTCAGTCATTTTCATTTCTTCTTTAGAGACTATGTAGTCAGGAAGGTAACAGCATGAGATCTGAAGTTCCTGGTTCTCTATAGCTCACTAGTGATAATGGAATTTTGTTGCTTCAGTCTTTCCTCCCCCTAGTAAAACACATAATAATTCTTGTCACCTAAGTTCCCTGAAGGAATATTGTGAGCATCAATGATATATCTGTAAAGCATATTGAGCTTTTGGGAGAAGAAAGACGCTTTATAAATTATGAAGTATTAGTGCGTTGACAGGATGTGAGATGCTGGCTAGAAATATGCTGTGCCTGTCCAATCAAAAGGAAAACACAAACATTAGATGAAAAGGTGGATCTGTCTCAGAGTCGTGAGGGCTGTTTCTTTTCTTTTCTTTTCTTTCTTTTTCCTTTGTGTTGTTCTCCTATCCCATTGTTTTCATCCATGGCAGTACTCCTAGATAATATGTTAATCCTAATGTGTCTGGTATGAGGTGGGAGGATGGGTTTTAATTTATGAAGTGATTTGAATGATGATAGTATAATATATTAGAGTTACCAAAGGTATAGAGCTGAAAAGGAAAAAAAAAAAAAAAACGAACAGGGAAAAAGAAGCATAAAAATTTGATGAGGCCTGCCATTTGCAGCCTTTTCCTCTCCATCCCTGCTTAACCACCTTTCTGCTTCCCTCTGGTTAGCCTCCTGCTTTGCTTCAGTTCTGTTTTCTCTTTCTTCCATGTTTTTCATTCCCTGTAGCAATAGACAAGCAGATCACGAAATTTGTTACTCATGTCAACCTGTTTGAATTTTGCTGATATTCCATATTCTGTAAATATTCCCCGAAAGAAGAAAACTCAAGTGTTTTGAACAGTTTCAGTTTACATAAGAAATCTTAGAATCTGATAAAATAGAATCTGATAAATTGATAAAATAACCGATTCAGTATGCACTGTTCTAGAGGCTGAGGGGTATATCACAGTGCAAGAATGCTTGCCTGGCATGTGTGAGGTCCTGTGTTGGACCCCCAGCACTACACATGTATAAACAGACACCAGGATGTACTGTTCTAAATTACCTAATTTATCTGGAAGTTCTTTTTTATTCATTTGCTAGTGAAAATCTAAAACTAAAGGTGAAATTTTAAAATTTTATAGAAATTTCAAAACTGGAAAACATTTTCAGAAAACGCAGAGCTTAAAGGAACCCCTACTTTGCTGCTTCTTGCTTTGCCAAGTTACCTAAGCTCTTAAAATATGATTTTCTCATTTATGAAATGCCAATAAATATAAGCTTTCTATAATCTTATTATGAGGATTATACAAGATAAGTATTATAATGTGCTAAATATAATACATGCTGCTAACTGCTTATACTCCTACAATTATTATTACTTGCTTAAACATGTAATAATATGTTCACTTAATATTTAGTTAAGATGTAGCAGTAAACCCTGCTATGCATTATAAGTGTGAAATTTATCACAGAAATAACATCAGCTATTCACATTTGTACACATGGGTGAGGTTGGCCAAAACAGAAGCAAAATTAGTTAACCTATGGTGAGCACTTTTTTTTTTTTTTTTTGGTACTGGGGATTGAACTCAGGGGTACTTGACCACTGAGCCACATCCCCAGCCCTATTTTGTGTTTTATGTAGAGACAGGGTCTCACTGAGTTAGTTGCTTAGCACCTCGCCATTGCTGAGGCTGGCTTTGAACTTGGGATTCTCCTGTCACAGCCTCCCTAAGTGCTGGAATTACAGGCTTGAGCCACGGCACCCGGCTTGGTGAACACTTTTAACCTCATACCCTGAAACCCAAACTAGATTAAGGTACAACAAGGAAATAAAACCAAAAATCAATATTCCTCATGAAAATAGGTGAGAATGAATTTATAACTATGTTAGTGTATTACAGTTTCCAAAATATATAAAAATCATTGTACATTATTACCAAATGATGTTAGTCCCAGGATGTAATGTTGATTTAACATTTGAAAATCAATCAACATATTTCTCAAATATTAGAAACTAAATGGGAAAAAGCTCTATGAACATCTCATTAGCTTTTTAAAGAGCATTTGGCAAAATTTAATATACATATGATAAAAACTATGTCATCCTTCTTTGAATAAAAGGAATCTTAATCAATCAAATGAAGAATACATACCAAAAAAATATGCTAACATCATATTTAATGATGAAATCCTAAGACTCTAATGAAATCCTAAGATTGGGAAGAAGGCAAGGACGTCTGTCATCATTTCTATTCAGTATTGTTCTTGAAGTACTAGTTGGTGCAATTATGCAGGAAAGGGAAATAAAAGGCATAGATTGAAAAGAAGAAATCAAACTGTGATTATGCACAGACAATATCATCAATTATATACAAATTCTAAAAAATTTACAAAAATGCTCCAAGAAGTAAAAAGTTCATTAAGCTTTCAAAATACAGATCAATATATAGAAAAACAATTATGTTTCTGTATTTTTAAAACAAAGAGTCAAATTGAATATTTAAATTATACTTAGAATGGCATAAAAATATGAAGTAAAGATAAATTTGTCAAAAAATGTTCTATCCTCATGTACTTAAATCCATAAAACTTGGTTATAGAACTCAACAACTACATGAATGAAAAAAAAGTTATACTATGCTCGTGGATTTGAAATCTTAGTATTATTAAAATATTAATTTCCCCTAAAGTGATTTATAGATTTGCCACTATCCCAATTAAATACAGAATATTTTTGATTGGAGCTGACAAGGATATTGTAAGATTCATAAGGTAATGTAAAGGGCCAAGAATATCTACAAAAAAAATTTGAATAAAAAGACGAGTGAATGCAAAGATGAGAGAGTATCTAAATAGCTATTATAAAGCTACAGGCATTAAGAAAGTGTAGTGTTTATATGAATTTGTTGCAGATACATGAAAATAAATAGTGTATAAAAATAGACCACTTATATTGGTTTTCTATATAAGTAAATTGAATTTTTCAACAAAGAAAAAGATGCCAAAGAAATTCAACTTGGGGAAAGAATATTTCTTCAACAAATGATACTGGAACAACTGGATATCCATATGTTTAAATGTGCACTTTGACCCTTGCCTCACACTACAGAAGATCAATTTGAAAATGATCTTAGATCCACATGATAAGAACAATATTAGAAAGCTTCCGAAGGAAAATGAAGGAAATCACAATGACCTAGTACGTGCAAATACCTCTTAAATATAAAACTTGAATCAAGACAATTTACAACCCACAAGCCAGTAGCCCAGATGATTAGCTAGGATGATGCTTTCCATTCTCTGTAGCCCATTTGGACCAAGTTTGAAGTTTGTGCATACGGCCTATGGACAGGTGATGTCTGTGTTCCTTTCTCCATTTCCCCACCACTCCTCTGGGAACCCCTGAAAGGCAGAACTGTTACACTTGCATTTCTTTGTCTCTGAGCCCCTCACAGTCCTGATAGACCACAGTGTTCAGCTTATCCCCAGGGTAGATGAAAGCAGAAAGAAGAGCAAATGGCTCTGCAAGGAAGATGTGCAAACAGACATGGTGTTTTCTTAAAGTGAAAGGCCTGTCATCTATAACACAGTAAAAGTTTGTTGAATAGAAGTCCAGCAATCCCAGCAAGAACCCTACAAGGGCAGGCACAGCCCCAGTTATTCAGCAGACAAGTGAGAAGACTTCCTCAACCTGTGCATCATGGAGCTGATTTTCTGTAGGAAGAAAAAAACATAACAAAAACAAAAATGATAATTTCACATCTGAACAAATTTTAAACAAAGTAGATGATGTTATTGAGACAGAGGATGCTATGGAGATAGGTAACAAATTATTTTGGGTAATCAGGCAGGGCTTCTCAGAGGAGGTGATGTTGGCACTGGTCCTGTAGAACTGCAGACTCGGGGAGTGGAAGGGCAAAATTAATGCAGTGGTCTCTAAACTGTACAAACCTTAATGTACCACAATTTTATCCTGGTATTTTATAAAGTGTTTCCATTCATTTCAACTTATAAAACAAGGCAGATCTTTGCTTAAAAAGAGAAGAAAACCAACAGAATCAATATCAGAATCATTAAAGTTAAAAATATTTACTTTCCAAAAGATAACATTTGGTAAATAGAAAATGCAAGAAACAGACTGGGAGAAAATACTGGCAAAACACACATCCACAAAGGATTTGAACCTAGAATACAAAAAGAACTTTTAAACAAACCAATAAGATAAATAACCCAATAAAAAGACAAAGTAGTTGGACACTTTATATATAAACACACACACACACACACACACACACACACACACACACATAGAGAGAGAGAGCAAGCAAATAAACACACTTAAACATGCTCAACATTGTTCATCATTAGGGAAATACAGTGTCCCAATGAGGTACCATTGTACATCCTCTAAAATGACCACATTGAAGAAACACTGTATTTATTAAAATACATAAAATTACCCAGAGCATATCAAGTAGTGTCAAGAGTGTGGGGTGATTATAACTTTGACATACCACTGGTAGGAATATAAAATACTTAAACCTCCTTGTAGAAGAGTTTGGTACCTTCTTAAAATTTATCCAGGGAAAATGCTGGACTATATCCAACAAAGGCATACAAATGTGATAGGAACTTGTTGTCAATATCCCAAATGCACATGGCCACCAACAGATGAATGGGATAGAAAATCGTAGCTAGCCATAAAATTCAGTATCATTCATCAACAAAATAGAATAAACTACTGATAAATGTAATAACATCAATGAATCATGTCAAATGAATCTAACCAAAAAACAAAAAGGTATACATACTAACTGGTTTCATTTCTATAAAATTCCAGAAAATGCAACCTGATATTTAGAACCAAAAAGCTTATCTGCATTTGTCTGTGGAAGGGGTTGCAGGGAGGGATGCTTTACAGAGTGGCAGAAGAGGACTTGGGGGTGATTATTATATTGAATGTGATGATGGTTTCATGGGTTTGTGTATATGTTAAAACTCAGTTTGTACACTTTATATCTTGTTCATTCTACCTTATATATCCCTCAATAAATCTGGAAGAAAAAGAACAAAAATAGTAAGTTTGAATAAAGGGAAATAAGTACCAAATTTATGAATATGAGGACTAAAAATTGAAACTATGCCAATTTCATCTGTATTAGCCTAGAATTTTAAAGCAGGTCCTAACAAAATACCAACAATACAAGTACATGGAAAGCTATAGGCCAAGAATATTTTGAAGGCAGTTTTGAAAATAAACTAAGTACAAGATTATGTTACATTAAAAAGTTTATCATTTTCCCACAATAATCAAAAGAAGAAACCAACTCATGGAAGGAAATAAGATTGAAAAATGAATTGACATATTCTTAACAACTCCATACATGACAGTAAAGCACTAAAATTACTAAGTTCATAAACCTCATAAATAACAATTGGTAAATTAATTATTTGAAAATAATACATTATAACATCCAGACTTCATGTTGGTGTCTTGCAGGTCTTGGTATTTCTGAATAGCTCATGATCTTCTGAAGCTGCTTGCATCAGTCTGGGAATAAATGCCTTCCTGACTTTCACACCAAAGGCATTTGCTTTACCTTCATCCCCACCATGACCCACTGCACATTGCGCTGGGACTCCCCATGGATACATTTTCATATGATAACCAACTATTGCTTTACCTACCCTCAGAAGAGCTTAAAGTCTGGTTTCTCATCATGTGCCAATTTAAGATCCTTAAACTTAATGAAATGATGCAGCTCTGAATTAGAGCACTTCCAAATGAAGGTCAGAAAGTAGCAAAGGTGCATTTCCGAAGATGATATCATAGTCCTGGACCTTAAATTATTCCTGCAGATACTGTTTCCAAATGCAGTGTATAGTACCTGGTCTAAAATAATCAAACACAGAGGGAAACAAGTTACATGTTATTAAATAGTATTTTAAAAGCAAGAAAATGTTAATAACAAAAATGAGACAGTAGTTATCTTTTGAGCCATGGAATAAGGGAAGAGGACATAGGCATTGATAATGCTCTAGTGAGAAATACACAAACTAACATATATGCTAAATATAATGTTATTTGTATATTCAAAGTGTAAAGGGAGATTGAAAATAGTAAACTTGAAGAATGGAAGAACAATCTGTGATATACTAGGTATACATATTGTAGGCAAATAATTGTATCCTAATTAAGTATTGTACAAATGAATAACGAAATATAACAATGCAACTGCAAATGGTAATATAGATATATAACAAAAACATTGATAAGTAAGAATAATTGTTCAAATATATGCAAATTAAAGTGAGATAATTTCAAACTAACCAGATAGTCATACATTTAAAAGAATGATGAGATGACAATACCAAGATTTGAAGAATGTAGTGGGGGCGGGGGATGCTAGGAGTTATCTTACACTGATGGTAGAAATATACACAGGTGCTGCCATCGTGAAAAACTGGCAGTACCAAAGTCAAACACGCAAATATTTTATGACTAGTCATCCTACATCTGACTGTGTGCCTTAAAAAATCTTACACAAAAAATGTTTATTTCAACAGGAGCATATACAAATAAATAAATCATGGAATATTTATTTAATGGACTGCTACATATGTGTTAAAATAAATAAACTAAATTTATATATTAATAAGGGTGAATTTCAAAATAAGGTTCAGTTAAAAGTTATAGAGTTGTACACATAATGTTAAACATGTATGGAAAGATTTGAAAAGAATGATGACATAATATATTTTATGGATTCATACTTATTAAATGTCCACAAAACAAAGAAGATTTTGATTTTGTCTATAGTGCTATATTCATTTTAAGAGGTATCTGAAGAAGTTATATAACAAAATCTTAACATTTGTTAAGTCTGGAATGTGGTTTATGACTCTTTAAAATCTCTTTATTTTTCCTCTATTTTAAAAAATGTTATATATATTTTAAACTATATATAACACTTATCTTTATGCTGTAAAAGTGAATACTATGTGAAAGGTGTGCATCATGAATCTACTCATACAATTATATTAGAAAATCTCTGTATGGAAAAACAGTAGATTTCAGATATTGTTTGCTTTTTCCTTTAAACGAGTACATAATTGCAATTATAACCTAAAATTTGTTCAATACCAACAAAATATTTCTAGCTTAATATCTTTTTATTTTCAGGACAAAACTCTAATCTTTACATTTAATAAAATTATTTTAGGCTTAATAAAATGTCCTATTTGCTCAAACACAAGAATTTTACTCTTTCCAAAAAGAAACTACATAACAAATCATCACATTACAAATGAATACTCAAATGGCAAATTTTAAATAAGTTTATAAGCAAACATGGCCTCTTTTATTTACAGAAAAACAAACTTCAATTAAGGTTAGTAAAAAGTAGTTTGGAAAATAAGCAGTTTGGTTATTACAAATGCAGAGATCAGATTGACACAATCCTACTGTGATAATTTGGAAACAGAACTGCCCATCTGTGTTCAAATGGCCCATCCAAATTCAGTAACAGATCTGCGATTTTATTTGGAGCAGCAATGTGTCTAGTAAAAGATTATGTTTTCTAGCCTCAATTGGCTTGAAGGTTGACTATTGTGTTAACAAATGAAAGTCACTGAGTGGAGTTGCCATAGTAGTTCTTTAAAGGGCTGAGAGAATTTTTGTGCTCCCTATTATCTTTTACCTTTACAAAAAATGAATGTGATAGCTGCAAATCCAACAGCCATCCTATGATCTTGAAAGTAGAAGACACAGCCTTAAGATTGTGGAAAGAAAGATACAGAAACTTGGTTTCCTAATGACTTCGTAGAGCCAATATGCCAGGACTAGAATGCAGAAGTTTCTCTTTCACATTAGAAAATAAACCACTAAAAATTTTTAAAATACTTTAGTCAGAACTCTATTACTAACGGTGGCATGCAATTACAAATTAATATATTTCATGAAAAACTCATACTAATTAATCGGGATGCATATTCATTAGTGGGGAAGCTGAGGGAAGATCAGGAATTTGGATTTGATCTGGGAGTTAAAGTATTCTAGAAGAAACTCAGGTGGTCATAATAAAATTGCTCTTGCAGTTAATGTGATGAGAATTAAGAAAGTCAAACAAGCTGATAAGGGCAGTTGAAGCTATGAAAGTTAAACTTTTCAAAGGATGAAGACATTGTTACTTTAAAAATCTAGTTTAAGAGTGTTTTAAGGAATGTAGAAGAAAAGAGCAAAAAGGTGAGCATAAGTTAGAGAAATGTCAATGATAAGCATAAAATAAAAAGGGGTTGTGAAACACTTTAGATAACAGGCAAAACAATTTTCAACAGCTGAAATTTGCAAGCAGAATTTTTGAAGGATGTCAATTTTACTTATGTTTAGAAAATAATAATTTCTTTAGAAATATGATGAACACAGATCATCATGAAATTATACTGTATACAATCTGGGCAGATCATGGAAGATCATATGATGGTCATATTAATGAGAGAAATGAGACACCATAGTGGTTTCCACAATGAGTTATTATAGACTAGGAAAGGAATTCTCTTTCAATAAAAATATGACATAGAAATTATAAGATGTATTTTCTACAATATAGAAGATATTTTATTATGAAAAATAATTAGGATGATTTGGAATATTTCAATCAAATAAAAATTTCTGATCTAAATCCGTATGCAGAAAAATGAAACTAAACCCCTATCTCTCACCATGCACAAAATTCAACTCAAAGTGGATCAAGGACCTGGAAATCAGACCAGAAACCCAAAGCCTAATAGAAGAAAAAATAGGCCCAAATCTTCACCATGTCAGATTAGGACCATACTTCCTTAACAAGACTCCTATAGCACAAGAAGTAAAATCAAGAATCAACAAATGGGATGGATTCAAACTAAAAAGCTTCTTCTCAGCAAAAGAAATAATTGATGAAGTGAACAGAGAGCCGACATTCTGGGAACAAATCTTTGCCACACACACATCTGATAGAGCACTCATCTCCAGGATATATAAAGAACTCAAAAAACTTAACACCAAAAAAACTAACAACCCAATCAATAAGTGGGCCAAAGAGCTGAACACAAACTTCACAGAAGATATACAATCCATCAATAGACATATGAAAAAATGTTCAACATCTCTAGCAATCAGAGAAATGCAAATCAAAACTATCCTATGATTTCATCTCATGCCAGTCAGAATGGCAATTATCAAGAATACAAACAACAATAAGTGTTGGCGAGGTTGTGGGGAAAAAGGCATGCTCATACATTGGTGGTGAAACTGCAAATTGGTACAACCAGTCTGGAAAGCAGTATGGAGATTCCTTAGAAAACTTGGAATGGAACCACCATTTGAGCCTGCTATCCCACTCCTCGGTCTATACCCAGAAGACTTAAAAACAGCATACTACAGTGCTGCAGCCACTTCAATGTTTATAGCAGCTTAATTCACAATAGCTAAACTGTGGAATCAACCTAGATGCCCTTCGATAGATGACTGGATAAAGAAACTGTGGTATATATACAGAATGGAATATTACTCAGCAATAAGAGAGAATAAAAATATGGCATTTGCAGGCAAATGGATGGAGTTGGAGAATATCATGCTAAGTGAGGTAAGCCAATCTCAGAAAACCAAATGCCGAATTTACTCGTTGATAAGTGGATGCTGATCCATAATGTGGGGAAGGACATGGGAACAAAGGTGGATCTCTGTTCACAGGGGTGTAAGGGGGGAAGAGGCATGGGGACAGCAAAGGTGGTGGAATATGTTGGTCATCATAGCCCTAACTTTATGTATGACTGCATATATGTTGTGATTCTATACAACTTACAACTAGAGAATTGATATGTTATCCTCTATGTACAATGAATCAAATTGCACTGTTAACATGTAAGCCTAAATAGAACAAATTTTAAAAAAAAGACTAAAGATTAAGTATAATAAGGGGATATTGAGGGAGGAAAAAGTTCTTAGATTTATAACACTTTTCTGATTTCACTAAGGACAGAAAACTGAAAATATATATTCAAAAACTCCCTGTCAATTTGTCAAATATTATAATCAAAGCAAGAAGAAACAATTTCTAAAAGCTACTTAAAATGTTTGTGGTTTCTTAAAAAGTGTTATTTCTTTGTTAGAAGGGCTTATAGAGACTATAAAATACATTTAATTATAGAACTAAGACAAAACAATGGAATGACTACTGTCACAGACTAAATATATTGCAAAGCTTTTAAAAAGTAAAAATAATTGTTAGAAACAAAACAGCAGAAATACAACCAATCAGACTTACAATATACACCACTAGTTTAGGCTTGTCTACCAATTCATAAAATGACAAATTGATCTTTAATAAAAACAAAAAGATGAACTCACAAAAATACAACATGACTCATTTGATTAAAAACTAAATAAATATTTTCCAGGATTAAAAAAATAAATCTGACAGTTTAATTCTGAAGTTTGGAAGGCTGAGGTAAGCCTATTCATAAACTTGGGAAATCTTTTCATCACCTGGTATATTCTTCAATTTCCTTTTACAGCATTCTGTAATTTTCCTTGTAGAGTTCTTTCACTTCTTTGATTATATTTATTCCCAAGTATTTTGTTTATTTATTTATTTTTTAACAATTGTGAATGGTATTGTTTTCTGGATTTCTTTCTCAGTGGAATCATTACTGGTTTCTAGAAAAACTTGATATTTATATGTTGATGTTGTCCTGCTACTTGGGTGAATTTGCTTATCATCTCTCAAAGTTTTCTGGTAAAACTTTTCACATCTTCTAAGTATAGGATCATATGATTTGCAAACAGTATAATTTGACATTTTTTCTTACTTGTGTCTCTTCTTCTTCTCTTGCTTAATTGCTCTGAGATTTCAAGTGCCATACTGAATAGGAGTAGTGAGAGCGAACATCCTTATGTCATTCCTGATTTTAGAAAAAATACTTTCAACTTTTTCCCATTCAGGATGACAATGGCTTTGGGTTTTTCATATATAGAATATGTGATATTTAGGTAAGTTTATTTTGTCTTTATTTTTTCAGAGATTTTATCATGAAAGAGTGTTGATTTTTGTCACAGGCTTTTTCTGCATCTATTGAGAGGATTATATAATTTTGGTTCTGAGTTGTATTAAGTTTAATGATTTGTATATGTTGAAACTTCCTTGAATCCCTGGAATATAACAACTTGATCATGGTGATCAGTTCATGAGGGCTTGTAAACTTTTGGAGGTGCCTTATTGGAGAGTTTACTCATAGTTTCTGAGATTCTATGATGTTTGTACAATTTGTGGTGATGGATTCTTCTTTCTTTATTATGTGAGTCTTTTTGGTGAGCAGTATCTCATGACAATATTTCCTGGACTGGGGGTATGTCAGTGTCAAAACATCCAATCAGCATAATCAAAATGCTAAGTTCAACCAACAGCACTGCTTTGAAAGGAGAAAGTAACTGCCAGGTACAGTAGTAACTGAAGAGCAAACCATATATCAGGCATTTAGCAACTTATTATTAATGATCTCTACAACTTCACAAATCAATGAGAAAAGTGGATGAGAAATAATATAGAATAAACTGGAAAGTTATGCAACAATGACAATATACTTAGCATTAAATAATAAGGGAAGAAAGTAAGAAAAGAGAAAAAAGGTGGGGAGGAAATAGAGACAAAAGGAAAAGTGAGTAGAGAAAGAAAGAAGAAAGAAAAGGAATAGAAATGAGAAACAAAAAAAGAGGTCTGAATAAAAAGATCTGCTTAATTGAAAAAATACATAAAACTAGATATAACTATGAAAGAACAAATAATGAGGGAAGACAACAAATTCCTTTATAAAAGAAAGCTAATGCAACAACAGTCATAACAAGATTTAGTTTTTTCCTTGCTGGCAACTAAAGTGGAGAAACGAACCCAAATCCTTGAGCACACAAGGCAAGCTCTCCACCACTGAGCTACATCCCCAGCCTACAAAGACTTGTTTTTAAGCTGTCTGGGAAAATTTCAGTTCTTTGGGGGGTTCTTCCCTTCACCCAGTAAATTACCACACACCTGAAACTGGTGCAGTTATTTCCTTTTTCAATTCTTTCATCATTTGAAAATCTGATATTTCTAGGTTTCATCAGGTTGTCCATTCTCTAAGTTCTTTTCCAGTGCTTTCCCACAGCCACCTTACATCATCATGTATCCAAAAAACTGCTGTTTGATTCAGTCTTGGAGAGTAGCTAGTGGGTAGTGGATGCCTTTAGTATGTTTGCCTCCTCTAACTAGATTTCTTTCTTCCTTCCTTCCTCCCTCCCTCCTTTCTTTTCTTTTCTTTTTCTTTCTTTCTTTTATTTGTTTTTTTTTTCTGAAAGTGGTACTTGGGATTAAACCTAGGGAGGTGCCCCTACAGCCCCAGACTCTGAAAGAATATTTAAAAATTCTTCAGATCTTAGCACTATGATCTGTTAAGTTATTTGGATGTCAGAAATTATTTATTCTCTTCATTCTTGAATAGTATCATAGTTGTTTTATCCTTCAACTGGACCACTGTAGGTATATGAGGATGTGAATGAGGAGAACAGTCCATTGGATTGAAGTTAACCATTGCTGTGGTCACAAAAGTCACCAGGCAAACAAAACAGTAATTATCTTCCTTTCATGAATAGAAGACTCCAGAAAGCTGGAATAAAAATTCAGGAATATAATACTCAACTACTAATAGATTTTTATATCCTTAGCCTGAAAATGAAAGTGTCTCAAGATTTTACAAGTCTATATTAGGTCATTAGCTCCCAGCAAAATTGTTGCATTTGTAATATATCATATAATTTATACATTATGCCAGTGATAGAATTCTTTGTTTCTTTTTTAAGCAAAGATCTAAGTATACACTTTTGACCATTATACACTTTTGACCATTATTGCAAAAGAAAAGAAAAAGAAAGTAGGTACAAAAGATACAGACAATACAGAAATATTAAATATATGAGAAGTAAGTAAATATTATACTTGAAACAAGGGCCAGTGTCTTCAACAATTCTGTACCATTTATTATCAGAGTATTAGTCACATTTTGTTTATAAACATTAAGTAAGATATTTTGCTTAGAGACCTTGCCACTCTAGGTCATAATACCAGTAGGCTGAGTTCAGTATGATGTGATTTATAGTGATTCTTTGCAAACTTTAGGAATGTCTTGCCACCTATTATAATTCTCTGACATAATTATGAACAGCTGCACTATTATTTAATTAAAAATAGCTTAGTTTTTACTTAAATGAATTTGAATCAATAAAAGTGTGTACATATTTATCCATATGTTCATAGGTATTGATACATATGTATACACATATACACACGAACATACTCATACCAAAATTGTATTATAGATACTATTTAATTAATTGTAATTCAGGACTATGTTAAATAAAGGAAAAATTTTGGGTTTTGTACCACCTAAAAACACTAGTTTCATTCATTATATGCTTTGGAGACACCGTGTCTTAGAAATATGCTTTTGTCCAAATAACTACACTGACGAGAAATATGAAATTCCAAGAGAGGGTCATAAGCTTTTTAATATTCAAAATTTTTTGCGTGAAATGGGTCATATTTTAGATGTCTGGCTCATGATCATGGGACCAAACATAAGATAAAGTCATTTTAGGAGGAGAAGTATGGAGAACAATATTAAAACAGAGACTGAGAGAATGTCAAGTTTTCATATTTATAGTACGAATTGTTTTTAATCCGTCATTATCAGCTAGAAGTACAGCAAAACCACATTCTTCCTTTATTGATAAGTGAATATTGAGGCCTGGATTTTTATTCAAGTTTAATATTTTTATAATTTATAGTATAATTCTACTATTAGTAACATGACATAAAGTAATAGATATATGGCTATCATTGAGCATAAGGAGACCGAGCAGTTTTAGGGGGAAATTTCAGTGAAACAGAAAGGAAAAATAGCACATTACCATATTTCTTTAAAGGTATGCATATACATGTATGTTATATTACTCAATTTCAGTTGTTTCATGAATCCCTTTCAGGTCATGTTTAAAGCATATTTATGGAATAACTCTAAAATCTTATAAAAAGTGCTTTAAGTAATATGTGCTTATCTTCCAAAGTAAGTTTTTACTGAGTTCATTCATTTTCAGTTTTGTAACACATTTTTCCAAAAAAAACTATCCTTAAGAAATAGAATCCCTGTGGAATTCAAATATAAACTGCTTGGAAATTTTATTAATTTTATTATTTTTTAGATGAAAAGCCTATAATATTAAATTCTAGATGAACATGCAATTTTTCCAATGCCACAAGTCTGAGTTATCTTTAGTGTTAAGTGTCCATGAATGCTAAAGAGCTTTCCTGTTTTGTTTATAGGGTCTCATCAGGAAGTAGGTAACATTTATTTAAAACTAAATTGTTCCTGTGGAGATTTTTCTGATGACACACAGGCCATAAATAGTGTGTAGGTCATGCTGCCTATTGCATTTATGAAGCATCAAATCATGCTTCCATGGATAGGGAGGATACTGCTACAAAGGTTATACATTCTTCTTAAATTTAACTTAATGTAAAAATATGTTGCATTTCAAGCAGAATTTATAGTGTGTTGTGTAATTTTCAATGCCATTAACTATCCTATAACAGGTAAAGTCACGCTATGGTGCCTGTACAAGATGTTCAATAGAAAAAAATCAAATTATGATTGATATTTGCAATCTTTATACCCAAATAGCATTTATTAAGTGTGGCCCAAAGAAATACATTATGAAACTTAAAATAGGTGGAAGCAAGGCTGGAAGATTCATGCATACAATTCCAGTTTAGGCCACATGTGGAGATTGATATTTGTTATTATTGATATAATTTGAATACAAGTTCAGAGTTAAATATGAGAAAAAAGTTCTTCCTTTGAAGATTTACAACTTTAAAAAGCAGGTAAATAAACAGAAGGGTGATCCTATTTTGAATATTTTCAATATTGCATATCTCAGAAGAGACAGAAAATTTGACCTTTCAGGGCCCGTTAAAAGTATCATGAAAATTTTCTGATCTACACCATGTAACAAAAGGTACAACATGCCTTTTGAGGGTAAATTGTGATCAGTTACTCAGACACTAGGGAGGCAGTGGTTAAGAGCACAGGCAGGGTTAGAATTCTAGGGGTATATCCTAAATGCACAACTTACTTTTAGCCTTTTAGCCCTGACAAAGATATGTCAATTTCTTTACACCTCAGTACCTAACTTTTTGACTTATTATTAAAGATTCAATTTTATAACATCTATAAAGGACTTAAATAGTATAAATAATTAAGAGACTTGTTAATATACACTTTTAGTTTCAATTTTTGGGTTAATTTTCTGCTAAGATATGCTGAATATTCAATCAATACTTATTGACTAATTGACTATACCCTTAGGTTGGCTATTTTCATATTTTTAACAAAAATACAGAAGCCAATTGGTTGGATTTGTGATAGTGCTTGTACTGAATGTAAAGTTGAAACAGTCTAAGTAAAATAGTTTTAATAATGATTACAGGTTTCTTCTCATTAACCTGCCAATTTTTCAGTGGCAGGAATAAACGGAAATGTAAAAAAGTGTGCTAAGACTCATGGGTATGCATTAGAGGATGTAAAATACAGAGTATCCTGTTTATAATTATCTGGAAAAGTCAGTTACATGGACATAAACTTGGACCACTAATCTAAATCATAATTCTGTCTTAATCAGGTGAATATCTAATTGGCTACCCTTTAGGAAATAACTTAGGAAAATATTCAGGATTTTCTCCAGTAAAATGACTTCCCTTCCCTTGCACAGGGTCCACAAGGTTTTACTAATTAGTAATTGTGAAGTGCTGACCTAATAGGATAAGCTTCACTGTCATCAGTGGATTATAATTTAGAAAAACAAGCTCATGGTTGCAGCATGAGCCTGTACTCCTGATTACTAGGGAGGCTGAGGCAGGGAGATCATAAGTTTGAGGACGGCCTGGGCAACATGGTGACACTCTGTCTAAAATAAAAAAAGCAAAACAAAAACAGAAAACCACTATTTATGAGCATATTCCAAACCTATATCCAAAATAGTGAGCTCAAGCATATAAAGCAATCCCTTTCTTAATTTCTCAGCAGATATTTTAAATTACTATTGAGAAACAAATCTAAGGGAAAATTTGAAAAGCATTAATTAATCTGTATCACTCAACATTTATTCTGTGCTAGGCAGTGTATCAGGCCTTGGGAATATAAGAAGCACATTATGTTTTCTAGAGGGAAGCTAATGCCCAATCTGCATGTTTTAGTAAGGTAAAGACAATGTGTCCTCTAGCATGATTGCTTCAGCACTGCCATTTCCAGCAACCATGGTCACCTTGGACCCACCACTGAGGCTGAACATGCTATATACTCACTAACTTATTGGATCCTATATATTATAGTACTAATCCTATAAGATTAATTCCACTTTGTCCCTGTTTTTCGTGGGAGAAAATTCTATGGAAACTCGAGGAGTTCAGAATCAAATTTATGTCTACATTTTAACAACTACATAGCACTCTATGAAACGAAAAATGACCTTTTCTTAGATTTTGTTTTTTCCCCGAGATGTTCTTCTAGATCAATTTATTTTTATTTCAACTTCATTCTTTTTTTAATGTACTTTTAAAGTACTTCAGATTCTATTTATGAGGTAGAAAATATATACAATTTCCTCCATGGCTTCTGTGATAAAATAGACTCTTGGTCTTCCTTCTATCTTCTCATGACTTCTTTGGATTTTTTGCAAACTCATCTTCCTACTCTTCCTTATTCCTTAAATGTCGATTTTCATACAACTGAAAATAATACATTTCCTACTTTACAGGGAGTTTTGTCTTGTCCAAGTCACAGCCTTAATTTCTATTTATACACAACTGATTTACAATTATTTCCAGTTCAATCCTTTCTTCTAAGTGTACAGAAAACATGCTCAACAACTTCCCAGAAATCTCCTCATGGAACTTCAACAATTCATTCATTATTTCTATCCCTATTCATGAATGAAATAAAATTAAATTGGGATTCTCTTATGGTTAACCATTCATCCATTTTCACAGCCAGATAATTAGAAGTTATCCTTGGTGCTTATCTTTCCTTCGTGGCTCTCCCTATAATCACCTCTAGAGTGGTCTTGAATCTATATCCTCTTTGCTTCATCCCCATCCCAGCTCAGAGTACCCATCAGGTGTCTCTTAGGCTTCTGAAATAACCTCCTAGTCATCACTTTTCCATAAAAAAATAAACTCTGATACCCCATTTCAATCATAAAAGCCATAGTGATCTTTTTAATGTTAAAATATTTTAAGTGATTTGCTAGTACTCTTTAACAATGAGGACAGAAGTCTCCTTAAAATGGCCTATGAGATCCTGCAGTGCCTGGGCTGTAAGAAGCACATGGTTTTCTTTAGTTTCCTGTGCTCATCATTGTCCTGCCCACTGCAGGATATTTCCATATGCTCTTCCCTCCACCTAGAATATTTTTTACCTTACTTTTTTCTCTGCCTATTATGGATCTGTCTCATGCTTCATGTTTTGCACTACCAGACCAAATCCTCTGTTACAGGTTATCGTGTTACTGTGAATTTTTTTGTTATGGCACTTTTTATGATTGCAAATTTAAAATATATTAATTTACTATTCACTAGATTTTCAAGGTACATAGAAATGGCAATTGTCTCTTTTGCTCTCTTTGGTACTCCCTCTCTTTTGTACTGATTTTGTACTGATTTAGTCACTGTATTAGTGACTGTAGTAGTGACTAAACATAAGAGATCTTCAAAATAACGTCTTAAGTGAGTGTTGAATACATATATGTATTATATACATAAATACACATGCATGTTCAATGACATAGCAACACAGAAGAGGAAGTAACTCTCTGAGGAGAAAACATAAGTAAAGCATTGTAAGGAATCCATTGTATGATCTGGAACTTTAAGTGAATGAGCTAGGCATGGTGGCACACATCTGAGGCTCACCTGAGGCTGAGGCAGGAGTATCTCAAGTTCAAAGCCAGCCTCAGCAATGGTGAGGCACTAAACAATTTAGTGAGACCCTGTCTCTAAATAAAATACAAAATAGTGCCAGGGATGTGGCTCAGTGGCCAAGTGTCCCTGAGTTCAATCCCCAATACCCCCTACCTCTCCCCCACACAAAAAAGAATAAGTGAATGGGTGTGGGAGGTAGGACAGTTGTGAAGACAGAAAAAGTTTTCCCTGATTACTGTTAGCTAAGCTGGTCTGGCTCTTGCTACTAGGCTATGTGTTCTCTTTATGCACATGAATTATTGCATGTAGCATCAGTATCAGGCGAGGTCACTTATGATAATGCGTAAGTACAGTCAAAAATAAATAAGAACACTGACCATTTTTTTAACTGACCAAATATCCACCCCTTTCCAGTCTGATGAGCATGATTTCTTCTGCTTTATGGAGTAAGGCATTAGCTCTTCTCTGTTTCTCCCTTTTTTTAAAAAAATTAAGATATCCAGTCATAGATTTGATAGCACTCAAACTAGAGCAAAACATAACTCCTTAATTATTCCCCGAAATTATGTAACACAAACCTATATCTCCAAACAAGCCCTTCCTAACTCCTACTCACTGAGTTATCCCCAGTAACCCATATACTTATGTGATACATATATGTGTATATATGTCATATATATGTATATATATATGACATACATATGTGTGTATATATATGCCAGAAATATACACACATATATATATCACATTTTTTTATCCATTCATCTGGTTAGGTTGATTCCATAGTTTAGCTATCGTGAATTGAGCTGCTATAAACATTGATGTGGCTGCATCACTGTAATATGCTGATTTTAAGTCCTTTGGGTATAAACTGAGAAGTTGGATAGCTGGATCAAATGATGGTTCCATTCAAAGGTTTCTGAGGAATTTCCATACTGCTTTCCATAATGGTTGTACCAATATGCAGTTCTACAAGCAATGTATGAGTGTGCCTTTTTCCTCACATCCTTGCCAACATTTATTGTTTGTATTCTTTGATAATTGCCATTCTGACTGGAGTGAGATGAAATCTTAGAATAGTTTTGATTTACATTTCTCTAATTGCTAAAGATATTGAACATTTTTTCATACATTTGTTGATTCACTGTATCTCTTCTGTGAAGTATATCATTTTTAAGTGATCATGTTAAAAACAAAATGATAGTTCTAGAGTGAGATATATAGTGCTTCTCATTTGGAGGAATCCTGGTTTCTTTATCAGTTTGGAAAACAGTATTCAAAGATGATATCTGACAGGCTGAGAAATAAAATATATGCTAGTTATGTGTTGTTCAATACAATAACCCCTAGCAAATGTAATTTAAAATTAAGTTCATTAATGTTATTTGGGTATAGTTTTGTGTCCCATAGCTTTGTGTGCTGACATTTAGTCACTGATGTGAGATGTTAAGTGAGTAGAAACCTAATTTGTCTCTGATATTTGGAGTTCAGGCTTTGGGGAAGTGATTAGGGTTAGATAAGGTCATCAGAGTGGAGCCCCCAGGATTGAATCTTAGTGGCATTATATGAAGAGGGAGAGAGACCACACACACTCACACACACACACACACACACACACACACACATCTCTTCCCAAGTGATGCTTTGCAATACCTCAGGACTCTGCCTTCAAGGCCATCATCAGACGATGCCCTGACCTAGACCTCCAGAACCATGACTAAGCATAAAGTTCTTTATCAAGTACCAGCCTCAGGTATGTCTTCACGTATATCATTCATTGAAGTCATGAAAAATGAGTTAATACAATTAAAATTAAACAAATGAAATGTGGTTTCTCAGTCACAGTAGCCACATTTTGATATGCAGCTATGGCTAGTAGCTGCATATCAAACAGTGCAGACACAGAGCATGTGCATCTTCCCAGAAGACGCTATTGGAAAACATCCCTCTTGAAAACTTCCACGAAGGATAAAAATGTTAAGTGGAATTAGAGAAAAAATGAAGGATTTGTGAGGTAAAATTAATTGCTTTCAAAGCAAGAACTTTTAGGGAGCTAAGAGTAAATTTTAATGAATTTCCCTTAAGCAGTTCATGCTGACTTATAAAGCACAGTCATACCTTTCTGAAGTTCTTTTCTCCTCAGAGACTTCTATTTATAGACATGTGAAAATTTACTTATTTTCTTCTACAAGGTAAATTAAATAACAAAATTAAAAATTGCCTTAAGTTGTGGAATACAGTTATAATAATTGGACTAAAAGTTTTTTTTCAAATATTTGTCTGAAAAGTTACATTCTTGTTTAGAATTTAGGGTTTTCACTTGTGTTACACAGATAAGCCTCTATCCCTTTCATCCTTGTTTCTTCCTAAAAAGGGTCTTTCCCCTCTTGCCACTGGATGACATTTGAAGGCAAAGCAGGAGGTACACTTGTGTTTCTCATAGGATTAAATTGAAGCTTCACATGAGCATTTATGAGGAACTTCAATCACTTATGAGACACGTATACAGAAACTATACTTTGTTCTGAGTCTTTTGGATTCTTAAAGGCAGTGGTTGGTGGGGGTAAACATTAGCTGGAAGAAGGAGGTACCAGGCAGGATGGTGCATGGTGGGTATAGGTCGTAATTTGAGCAAAGGAATGGAAGTGAGAAGAAACATATGCAAAGCTGCAAACGTTTCAGTATAGTGAATAGGATATAACATAATTGTTAATACAATTAAAATTAAACAAATGAAATGTGGTTTCTCAGTCACAATAGCCACATTTTAAGTAATAGCCAGCTATGGCTAGTAGCTGCATATCAAACAGTGCAGACACAGAGCATGTGCATCTTCCCAGAACATGCTATTGGAAAATATTCCTCTTGAAAGCTTCCACGAAGGATAAAAATGTTAAGTGGAATTAGAGAAAAAATGAAGAATTTGTGAGGTAAAATTAATTGCTTTCAAAGCAAGAACTTTGTAGGACATAACTAAGTAGGACATAGTTATCACCAGGAAATTTTGGAGGTGGAAAAACAGCAGCAGAGAGGAAACATGCTCATATTTTTGTGCAGTCATAAATAGAACACACATCTTTAAATGCCTGGTGTGGTGGCTCACACATGTAATCCCAGCAGCTTGGGAGGCTGAGGCAGGAGGATTGGGAGTTCAAAGCCCACCTCAGCAAAAGTGAGGTGCTAAGCAACTCTGTGAGACCCTGTCTCTAGATAAAATACAAAATAGGGCTGAAGATGTGGTTCATTGGTTGAGGGCTCCTGAATTCAATCCCTGGTACCCCTCACAAAGAAATGTGAACCAGTGTTCATCCAGTGAAGCTGGTTTTCTGTAATAAATGGGAGGCATCCAGAGATATTCCTCAAAACTACATGTGAAACTTGAGAAAACTAGAAATCCATGAACATCTCAGACAAATGCCTCATATTTAAGGATGTAAAGGTTGGGTTGAAAAACACTACATAAGACAGGGCACCAAATCTGAAATCAGGAACAGTGCTCAAATTCTGGCTTTATTTATTTGTACAACTTTGGACCAGTCTTTGATCTCTGGATTTCTGTTCCTCAATCTGTAAAATAATATACAATATCAAATGTATGAGATTGCTCTGGAAGGCTCTACAGGGGCCATATGTGAGCTGGCTTTTTGGAGGTTGCATATAATCTAGCTTTTTAGGGTACTCCTTAAGAGGTAGAAATGGATATGGATTTTGGAGGAGATTAAACAACATCCAAAATGATACAGAATGAGAGACTATGGAGTTTTAGAGAAAAGATGAAAAAATTAATGTGAATGGGCACAGAATGTGGATATTTTTATGGCTATTCTATCAGTAAGACTGAAAAAATAGTTTGAGGTCACTGAACCATGTGCCTGTTGAAGATGGAAACTTGATAATATATTTATACTGTCAGTGCCTCTAAAGGAGCCAACACACTTAATTCCATGCCTTTGAAATAGACAGGAGGATGAATGAACAGATGGGCAAATGGATAGATGGATAGATGTACGGATGGATGGATGGGAGGAGGATGTTAAATACATTTGGTTAAAGTAAGAGAGTGTATGTGTGTGTGTCTGTGTGTGTGTGTGTATATATATATATATATATATATAAAATCTGCTAGTTTTGGTGTTGCTCCTTGGCCAGTTGAGATACTAGAAAATTTTAAGGCAGGGAAATAATGTGATCAAGTTTGCATTTTCAGAATATATTTCACAGTAGTATGTAGAGTTGCCTGGAGTGAGAAGAAACTATAGGCAGGGCAATTACATAGGAAGTGATTGTGATATTCTAGGCAAGAGATGTTGAACTCTGTATGTGGGAAAGAAGAGAACAAAGAGAATTTAAAAGTATTCTAGGCAAAGGGATGCTTTCATCAGGCAAGGGACAAAAATATGAGATGCCAGATGGATTTCTTCATATGGAAAAGTGACAATTTGTCCAAATAATTTGTAAATCCATTCTGATGTTTAAGAAAATGTAACTATGTGAGGAGATGGATATGCTAATTTGTCTGACTGTAGTAAAGCATTATGCAATGTATATGTATATCAAAATATCATGTTTTATACCTTAAATATATACAATAAAATGTGAATATCTAGCTTTATCATCTTAGCAACAGTTATTTATTTATTTATTTTTGGTACTGAGGATTGAACTCAGGGGTACTCGACCACTGAGGCACATCCCCAGCCCTATTTTGTGTTATATTTAGAGACAGGGTCTCACTGAGTTGCTTAGTGCCTCGCCTTTGCTGAGGATGGCTTTGAACTCGCGATTCCCTGTCTCAGCCTTCCAAAGTGCTGGGATTATAGGCATGCGCCACAGCACTTAAGTGTTTAGCAACACTTAAGAAACTCTCTAAGCAACTGTTCTTTAACCCCATAAACTGCATCCTGTCTGTTCCCTTAGCACTCACTGTGCTGTGATTGCTCACTTACATGTAACCCTTAATAATCTGCTTACTCTTTAAAGGCATGCTCTATTTTATCCCCAGCTTCGCTATTTTATCCCCATCTATTAAGTCGGTGCCTGACTTTTATAGTTGATACTTGACAAATCTTTACTCAAATAATACATGAATAAATTAACAAATCAGCATCTAACTAGGGGAAATTTTTGAATCTCAAGGATTTCTTAGGAATATGTAGCAGTCAGTAAAAGTTCTGAATACCTCGAGCTAAGTTACATTCCTAAAATCATGTCTGAGTTTTCCTATGTGCTGTGTTCTGAGGGGCTAACACTCTTAAGAATGACTTGAATGACTTTCTGACCTGTCCTTCATAGAATTGTCTGAAAAAAGATCTTTGTAGGTTAGTTCCTTCTCTGTTCCATCTTTTCTGGAATGGAAGAGAAAAGGGTGTTCTCAAGTCCTTATAACTCTGAAGATCTTCCAGGTTCAGAATGTGGATGAGCTCTTTATGTGATTTATCAGGTAACATGACATAATAAAATATCAAATCTGGAATATCATAGTTGGTAAACAAAGTAAACCAAACAATTACAAAACATTCAGGAATTTGATACTCTATAATTTATAGTTCATCATTTTGTGATGATTCCTGTTTTTCCTCAGTAAAACAGGGAAAGAGAAGTGAGGGGAGGGGAGTGAGGAAGCATAACTCTACAGCCTGAGCCCTCCAGAAGAGGACTGATAGAGTCCCCAAGCCCCATCCTCTCTATCCTGAAAGCTATCACAGTACCCTGAAAATTCTCTCTAGAGTCTGCCTCTAGTCATAGCCTTCCTCTGAGTTCTGTCCTCCCTTTCATTCCCTAGTGGAGTGAAATGGCTCAGCCTTGTGCTGGCCTTGGTGGTGTCCATCATGGACCTAGTCAATAAGAACAGAGGGGAAGTGGCCCATGGTTACTTATTTTTATGGAAAAATATACTCAGGTTATAATGGATAAGTCAGAAAGAAATATATAATCACATTTTTATATGCCAACTAACTCATCTGTATTGCAAAAAATTGAATTTAAGGTTATTAGATACTGTGTTATAAACATCATGTTATGTTTTACTCATTTTATGGCCAAATTCCCTTGTTTCAAGTAAGTATATTTCCCTGAAAATTGAAATAAACATATTTCAGCACAGATTCTCTGCTATTTGCTTTAATGGTTTGTTTCACACTAGGGATATATAAAATATCTTTAAGAATCAACAATTTTAATGGAATTTATTTTTGATTGCATAAAAATTTGTTTCTTCACAAATTTGTGTTTGGAACTTCTTTGTTTAATTTATCTGAATTTATATTCCATGATGAAGCTTTTGAATACGACATTTATTAATATTTTACTGCATTTTGGTTTGTTTTGATTTGTTTTGCCCTTGGGGATTATGAGAACAAAATAAGAAACCATGTTGTGTTATGTGCTGTTGATAACAGATTACTAGTGGTAATACTCAGATATGCCAGCAGAATAGCTCTTAACCTCTGATGATAAGGTCTAAATTAACATATGATGTATGAAAGTAACAATTTGCATGGGCATTGTTAGGTTACTTCAGATACCTAACATTCTCTAGACCAGAAATAAGATTCAATAACAGAGTTTGCCATTGTTCAATGACAGTCCACATTAACAAGAATAAATCTTGTTATAAACCCACAAAGAGGGACTGATTGACATACAGTCTAGGAATGATGGCAGTAAAACACAGATAGACACACACACACACACACACACACAAACTATTTATTTGCCCTTCCAGTAATATCCAGAAGAAAATGTCATAAAATGCTTCATCTTAGCATGCCTTTGTGATGGAAATGCCTGTTATAACCCCTATACATTCACTGTCATAATCTGATATCATGTGTCATTAATATAGTGCTGTGAATGCTTACAAATCTGATTCCATGTGTATAAAGTAACTGGACAAGAATTTGTTTTCTGAAATAGATTTTCCTACAAGAAATGACAGTTACTTGATTGATGTGATTATCCCATCTCCACGAGACTTTTAAGTTTTAAATGCAAAGTATAATTTCGAATTCTGGCTTGTAGGTTAATTGCTTATAATTTGGTTTATGTAGCTCTTGGTTTTTCTGAGTTTGAAAAACTTTGGCACTAACAAAAGCAAATTTCTGGACCTATAAAACTGAAGATCAGACCAAGAAATACGTAGAACATGATCCTACCCTAAATTGTCCATGATCATACCAAAATCTTTCATCTTAATTGAAAATTCCTCTGGAGGACACAAAAAAGGTCAAGAATGTATCTCCTATTGGACTTAAGGGATATACAGCAAAAGAGAAACTAATGATAAAACCCAAGGGTAACAACTGAGGCAAGAACAAAAGAAATAAGAAAACATAAACTTTTAGCTATAAAGGTTGTTTTGAGGATAGGGAGAAAATTTAAATTGGTCAACTGATCTTAATACAAGCAGTTTTTGAATTTGGAGACTGTTCTGGTTATCTATTGATAAATGATAAACTACTTTGTCTTAGTCAGCTGTGCCTCACTGTGACCAAAATGCCCAACAAGAACAGCTTATGGGAAGAAATGTTTATTTTGGCTCATGGTTTCAGAGGTTTAGTCCATGGTAGGCTGACTTCACTGCTGTGGACTCCAGGTGAGATGGCATATCACAGGGGAAGGGTCTACCAGCAGACAAGCCTCTCAGCTCATGATGGGGTCAGAAGCATAAAGAGAAAGGGGAAAGGTCTTTCAGAGCTACTCCCAATGACCCATTTCCTCCAGCCACTACCACGTGCCTACAGTTGTCACCTGGTTAGTCCACTCAAACTAGGATAGACTGATTTGGTTATAGCTCTCATAATCTAAACATTTCACCTCTGAATATTCCTGCATTAACAAAGTGGCTTTGGGGGGCACCTCATATCCAAACCATAACATACTTCAAAACTTAATGGTTTGGGGCTGGAGTTGTAGCTCTATGGCAGAGCACTTGCCTAGCATGTGGAGCCACTGGGTTCGATCCTCAGTGCCAACATTTAAAAAAATAAATAAATAAAATAAAGGTATTGTGTCCATATGCAACTAAAAAATTTAAAAAAAAATTAATGGTTTAGAAAAACAACTAGCTCATTCTCATGGTTTTGTAGGTTGACAAGGAGCAGTGGGACAGTCCTCATTTGGGATATGTTGTGGCAGCTGGAGTTGGGGACATCTGAAGCCTCAACTGGATGGAATATCCTAGACAGTTTCTTCACTCACAGGCCCAGCACTTGGCTGGGGAGCTGCTTTAGCATCTCTACTTCTTCCTGACTTCTCCATGAGGCTTTATTTGGGTTTTCTTGTACCATGGCAGTCAGGGAAATCAGACATCTCACATGGCTGCTGAATTCCCAGAGAAAGGATTACCAGACACCCATACAAAAGCTACAAGACATTTTAGGACTCAGGTTTAGAAAACATACAGCATAATTTTTGTTAGATTGTATGAGGCTTAGATAAGTCTAGGGGCCAAGTCAAACTCATGGGGAGGGGACTGCCCAGAGATCAGTGAAAGAGGCCCATCCATGGAGACTAGATACAAGAAAGGGTTAAAAAGTAGGACAATTTCTTATAGAACTTACCTAAGAAACAATACCCACTTTTTGTGTTACAGTTTTCTACTAATTGTCAGCTTTTTTAATATTAAAAGTGATACATAGGTGCATATAAAAATAGTACCAAACACTTCCAAATGGGATTGAGTGAAGAGTAGATCTTACCACTACCATTTTCTCAGATCCACCTCCCTTAAAGGCATTTTTATATCCGATCCCTCACCATAATCATAAAGCAAAACAATGTATTTATAGTTCTACTGCTTGATTTATTACTTCAGATAATATATGCAAACCCCTGTCTTCAAAAATGGATGAATTTATGTCTCTGCATCTCCCTTCCACACAAATTTTTATTATACTTGTATTTTGCTTACTTTATTGCTCTCTTCATAACTTTGAAACTATATTCAGCTTTATTATATTCCTAATTAAAAGTACAGAGTTTTCTTGATTCACCACTATTAAAATGGAGGAAATTATCATACTTTATAATTTCTTACTTTATATTCCACAATAATGATCTTTCATTTATATTCTAAAGTTTGTAATATTTCAAATATTCTATAAATATAAGTAAAAATTTAGTTCTCTACATGCATACCAATTCTAAAATTTGTAGGGAAAAGGATATACAGTTTTTTAACATATTTTAATCATGTAACTCTTACTCTTTAGAACCAAATGGTATGATTGATATTGTAGGAAAAAAGGTAATATGTCATTAAAAGTGGAGAATGAGAATATTTCAATATCAAGATCAAATGGATGTTCTTCCTTTAAACACAACTATTTGCTTAAAATTAAAATCCATTTCTTAGTTGAACCACTTTTTACTCATGCTATTTTTAATATTTTACAATGCTTTTCTTTTCTTCTTGACCCATTTTTCTATTGTTAAGGTCTTCTAACCCTTCAGTGATGGTAGTTTTAAAGTATAAATTCATTTCTTAATGAAAAAGGTAATTTTGCAAGTCTTCTGATTCCCTGTGATATGTAGCCACTAAGGTGACTTTCTATGTTCTCCACTCCCTTGTGTCACTCCCATTTGTAATGCTTTCTCTTTATGTGTACAGTGGACTGCTTGCTTTTAATGAGTATATTATGGCAAAAGGGGATGGGCTGTCATTTTCAAGATTAGATTATTAAAAATGGCTTCTGTTTTCAATGCTCTTGGAGTGCTGGACTTAGAGAAGAGGAGCTTTCTCTCATTTGGGAGAAAGCCATTAGAAAGACTTTCCAACTGTTAAGGGTGAAAGAAGGCCCCCAGTTGAGTCATCAGATGAGGCTACACCCTACAGCCAGAGCCAACAAGTGGATCGCAAACTCTAATGACCCTGACCCAGTGGTATCCAGCTAAGCTGCTTCCAGATTCTTGACCCTCAGACATGTAAAATGATACATGTTATTTTAAGATGTAAATTTTGTGAGTAATCTATGTTACATAGAAACTGGTAAATAAAAGAGAGGTGGTAACTGGAAGTGAGTGAGGTGTTACTGAAACAAAAACTTGAAATTTTGGAGAAGTTTTGAATATGGAGTAGGCTTATGGGAGAGTGTTAGAAAAGAGCTAAAGTGTATTGAAACTGTTATCTATGGCAGATTCATGAATTTTGATAAGGTTGGTCAAGAGTGTTTGCAGGAAAATGAGGTAAATATTATTGGAAGCTGGAGGAAAAGGATACTTATTATTTAATGTAAGATATTTAACAACTGATGCTTACAGTGATATGGAAAGTATAAAATGTGCCTAATGAACTGAATAATACAGCAAAGGAGATTTCTAATCAAGAGTAAAGGTGCTATCTGGTTTCTTTTTGATGTTTCTGGTAAAAAGCAAAAGGAAAAAGGTAAATGGAAGAAAGGAGTATTAAATATAAGGAGTAAAGAATTCACAGTTTCAAAAATCCTCAGCTTCTAAAGACAACAAATGATACTAATTAAGAGTGACTTTCAAGCAAAGGTCAAATCTAGGACATTGCCACAAAAACATGATGAAATTGAGGCTATGCCACTAAAATCCTTTTATTAAAATCACAGAAAGAGCTAGTCAGACAAAAGGCTTCAAGGAAACTATGGGTGTTCTTCATAATCTTCTCAATCAAGAATTGGAACCTCCCAGAAGGACTTATCTTAAAGAGATTTATGGGTATGCCTTTTTAGTTTTGGGGGTTTTTTGTTTGTTTGTTTTTTGGTACTGGGGATTGAACTCAGGGGCACTCAGCCACTGAGCCACATCCTCAGCCTTGTTTTGTATTTTATTTAGAGACAGGGTTTCACTGAGTTGCTTAGCACCTATTAAGTGTAAAAGACATTTTTTTGTTTGACTTAAGAAAGTAGTTCTTCTTGTTTCACCGTGTAAAGTTCTGGAGGGGTTCAGTCAAATTGTATGAGAAATTACAGTTTATCCTAGAAGAAAGGGGATTATATCTTGTATCTCATATTTCCTTCCTGACATCTGGAATTAGAAAGTTTTTTTCTAGATTCACATGGATAATTCAGTTTATGGCTGTTATGAGTTTGAATATTAAATATTCCCCTATAGCTCCTGTGTTAATGCAGAAATGTTCCAAGGTGAAATGGTTAGATTTTAACAGTTATAACCTAAGCACTGGATTGATCCATTTGATGGGTTCATAATTTAAATGAACTAATTGGGTTGTAACTATAGGTAAGTGGAGCACTGAAAGTGTGCTTTGGGGGGTTATATTTTGTCCCTAGCATCTTGTTCTCTCTGCTTCCAAGCTGTTGTGGATTGAGCAGCTTTCCTCTGCCTTGCCTTTCTGCCATAATATTCTGCCTCTCTTTGGGCCAGGGCAACTAATTTGACTGACTATGGACTGAAATTCTGAAACTATGAGCTAAAATAACTCTTTTCCTTCTAAGTTGTCCTTGTCAGGTGTTTTGGTCACAGTGACAAAAACTAACACAATGACCCAGAGGCATCGTTGTCACTGGGTGTTTTGGTAAGAGTAAAGAGAAAAAGATCAGTAGGAGAAAAAAAGAATGGGAAGTAGTGTGCTTTAGTTTCGAGGAATGTCATTGGTAGGAACTTCCAAGTTTTCTGAGGTTATATGAGAAATAAACTCATCAGTAGGCATTAGCAGGGGTTGGCATCCCTCATAGTGCCTGAGACTAGGGGACTTAATACCAATCATTGTTTTCCACACAACTTTCATAGAAAGCCATACTGAACAACAATGCAAATTGGAGCCAATGATTTTTAGCAGCTAGAACACAGGGCATTATATGTCCAATTCCTTTTTTTTGTTCTTTCCTTCCTTTAAATATCTGAGTGCTTCCTGTGTCATAGTTCCTATTCTATATGCTCAGATGACAGCAGAGAGCATAACAAATAAAGCCCTGGTTTTTATAAGACTGTCTTTCCTGTGAAGGGATCTTATATAGCTTTTATGAAGAGAATCTGTTTGGATACCATCATCCCTTTGCACAGGTACCTAGGGGAGGGAATTTACCAACCTTTGATACAGAACGCAGTCATCAGTTTGCTAAAGAGAATTTTCAGTGAAGTTAATGCTCAATACTTGCTATTTCTTTTTTCTTTTTTCTAATTAATTATGCATGACAGTAGAATGCATTTTGACATATTATACACAAATGGAGTATAATTTCTCACTCTTATGGTTGTACATGATGTAGAATTACTCTTGTTATGTAATCATATATACACATAGGGTAATAATGTCCAATTCATTCCACTGTCCTTCCCACCACCACACCCTCTCCCTTTTCTTCACTCCCCTCTGTCTAATCCAAAATACCTCTATTCTTCTCTAGCCCCCACCCCACTAATCATGAATTAGCATACACATATCATAGAAAACCTTTGGCCTTTAGTTCTTTGGGCTTGGCTTATTTTGCTCAACATGATATCCTCCAGCTCTATCCATTTACTGGCAAATGCCATAATTTCATTCTTCTTTAAGGTTAAGTAATATTCCATTGTGTATATATACCACATTTTCTTCATCCATTCACCTGTTGAAGGGCACCTAGGTTGGCTTCATAGTTTAGCTATTATGAATTGAGCTACTATAAACATTAACATGGCTACATCACTGTAGTATGCTGATTTTAAGTCCTTTGGGTATAAACTGAGCAGTGGGATAACTGGATCAAATGGTGGTTCCATTCCAAGTTTTCTGAGGAAGGGTGAGATGTTGCCCTATCACAAGTGCAGCAGAAGAAGGGAGTTTTGGATAAGTCACTGTCTACCAGACATGACCCGCTGAAATCAGTTTTAACTAAGCATCAGTGTCCACTTTCCTAGTCACGTACTGAGATAACCATTTGGGCTGCATTCCCCCTGCACAGGCTCTCACAAGAACATGGAGATTTGTTGACATAGAAAGTGCAAGCGATTGAGACCTTGGAAGCAGACACTTTTTGTTTCCATTTCTATTTGGTGGTTTTCTTCATCTCATACTAAACAGTAAAAGTTGCAGACTAAACTCTAAAGTACTATATTTCAGTTATATAACACACACACACACGCACACGCACACACATGCAAGCACTTATTTACAACATAGATACTGTTTCTGAAGCTAGAACAATTTAAGATAATAAAATACCCTCAAAAGCATAACCTTGATTATGTTAAAATTTATTCTAAGTAAAATTTATTTTACATGTGTACATGTACCTTAATTAGTTAAGGTCAGAAAAGATGGTGTTTCCAATGACACAAAAATTTTAAAAACATTCATAACCTTTTGAGTCAAACCCATATGCCATTGTTAAGCATTGGAAAGGGCCCTAAATAACCTGGCAGTTGAAAGATTGCGTATCCATGTAAGTGCTAGCCAAGGTTTAGCAGCTGGCAAAAATCCTTGGAAATATTAACTAGATAAGCACTTTGCTGTTATTTGTCAAAGTAAATATATATTTTGATGTCAGTACTTCACACTAACATTTTTGTAAACATATATTTATTAGGGCATTAAACATCTGCAGGGGAATCTTAAAATATCTATGTGATTGGATTAAAAAGACTTGCTATTTTTGTGTGTGTGTGTTTGTGTCACTGGGTATTGTGTGCTTACCGCTGATTATATTCTCAGCTCCTCCAATTTTTTAAAATTTTGAGAGTCTCTCTGAGCTGGAGAAGGACTTGAATTTGTGATCCTCCTGCCTCAGTCTCCTAAATCCCTAGGATTATAAGTACACACCACAGAGTCTATTTATATATTATTTTGATCATTATCCTGCATGCTAGATGGTTTTAGCATAAATTTTGCAAATAAGTACTTTTTATTTTTCAAAGTTGTCTTGCAAATTTTAGCAAACTATGACAATTTTGCATGATTTAAGCTTTTCATAATCTGGTCCAAAGGATGAAAGAAGTCTATGCCTTCTTTCCTTCATTGCCACTTCTGAGACAAGAACAAGATAGTAAGATTCAATAGCCAATGTATTTATTGAAATGCAACATTTTCTTAAATATTTATATATTCTAAATGAGGTTTGGGCAATGATTCCCTTTTTTTCACTAGCCAAATTATATATTTTAAAGAATAAAGTGATAACAAATGCTATGTTTTATAAGATACATAAACCATTTAAATCTCTGATGAGCTATTTTCATGATATATACATTATAAAGAGACAGAAACTCATTTGGAATTAATCATGTTTTACAAACTGTAAAGTATAATAAAATAGTACATTAGGATGGTATAGTCAATGCTATTTTAAGGCCATAACAGTTTCGGGGACTAACTGTTTTCATAGTTAGTATGGGGAATTTCCACACATCTGAACACTGACCTTTAGTTTTCATTTCTTAAAAAAAAATTTACAGTCAGCAGATTGGGTATCTGTGATGTTGTATGTGGATTATCTGCATTTATAATTGAGTCAATTGTGATTATTTCCTTCTAGAGGAAATTATCTCTGCCAAACTCTAAGAAAAAATAAAAAAGCTCTTTCTCAGAAAGATATTTCTCTTGAAGTAGGCTTTAAATCTGTTGATGCTAATGCCTCTTTTGATCCTAATAAATTATGACCCAAAAGGTTGTAGTCTCTTTCAGTGCCTTCTGGTCCTTCACTCTCTGTTTTATCACAGGTAGCCTGTGAGTAGTGTATCTAGCTCATCTAACAGTATTGAAGCTCAGTGAAAGGTCAGGACTGAGAGGGAGCAACACCAGATTAATGTGTCAGTAATTGCTCATCACCAGTAGACATGAAAAATAGATGGACTGACAGTGAATTGGCCGTTGAGCCTCCAGCTACAGAAACTTCCAATGAAAAAGTATTAAAACTATATGACACTGAAAACCTTCAACTATGTCAGACCAGGAAGTAAGACAGAGCATTTAGATTCTCTGTGTCTATGTAAATCATTCCTGTTAATAACACTTTTATTTTGATGAATTCAAGCCTTTTTCTTTTCTATTTGAGAAGCTTTAGTCTAATAGTGCTTATCTGTTCCTGAACAAAACATTTTGCACATTTGTCTTGAGTTTTTAAGGTAGCAAAAGAAATGTTTCACTGAGCTCAAACTGACAATTATTATAATTCCTTAAAATAACATTTCTCCTGGGAGAAATATATCACAATGTGCATTTTCTACCACATATGTAACTAAAAAATAAGCCAATGTGCATTTGTATTCAGCTTTTCTGAGGTTTTTTGTTTGTTTGTTTGTTTGTTTGTTTTTTAGTTTTTGTTTTTATGGTGGTGCTAGGGATCCAACCCAGGGCTTTGTGCATGCTAGGCAAGTGCTTTTCCACAGAGCCACATCCTCAGGCCTTTTGAGTTCATTTTATGATTATTGTTGTCATCATGACAATGATTAAAATTATTGCATTCATGTAGAAAAGCAATATTTCAAAAATGTCAGGAGAATTTAACTGAGATAGTGCTTCTTGTTTGATCACTAGTGGAATCACAGTGCAAAAAAAAAGAGAGAGAGAGGAATTATCCTTTCAAAGGTCTATCTGGATTAAACTTGGGACATCTTTGAGAAAAAGAAGGAAAAGGACTGTATGTAGAATTCATAAAGTGTGTTTCTCTATGAAGGTGGCATCTATGAGAATGGGACAGCTCAGAGTTTGTAAGATTATTCAGGTGGCAAAGATCAGAATTGTACTACATCTTAGAGATGCACGACTAGAGTGAATTTTGGACCGCAGGCACCATGCCAAAACTAATCTTCACACAATTTGAAAGGCATTGCAAAGAAGGGCATTGTAACAGCAACCTGAAGAGATTGTGTTTAAGAGATGGCAATGGACGAGAGAATGAGAGAGATGATGCAGTATAGCAGGACCCAAAGCATTCAGTGACACTGTGCCCTCAGTCAGGGCCAACTTCTTTTTAAAATTTTCAAGATATCTTTGTCCAGGTACTCATATGTGACTCAAAAGAGAAAAATGAAAAGCAAGGAATGCAGATAATATCAGGCTTTATGTAGCCTTGGCAAATCGGTTGTTAGTGGCAGATTTGCTTTATAGAAAAACGGAGAATCCTGGCATTTCTTGTACCCTGAGTATTGAGAAATAGCTAATTTCTGTTACATTAACAATAGTAACAATTTAATTAGCTTCCTATTTGTGTGTGTGTGTGTGTCTGTGATCTATAGTCATTGTAAAAATCTTATTATGTACATTTCCTCTTGATTTTCTCTTGATTTTGTCTAACATCCCTGGATTTATTCTCTTCCAGTTTGATGATATGATAAACAAAGAGACATTCACCCCAGCTGTGGTTTAAAAATCCTGGGCAGAACTCTGATTGTTCACTTGAGTGGGACAAATACCAAACCTGGAAATTTACCAGAGGCATGAGGTCACTGTAATTGGGCCGTATTGGATCTACTAATCACCCCTAGGAGCAGCACTTAGGGACAGCTCTCAGTAGAAGGCTGTACCTAAACTGCCAGACTAAAATAGTTACTATAATTACTACACGTATTTCTTATAACTGCTCTCTCGGAGGAAATTGTATTCCATAGTGTTTAAAAAACAAAATTGTGTTTTAAAGGCATTCAATGAGTTATCCATGGTCACTCAGTTTATGAAGTTAGATTCAAACGCAGTTCTGACTGTTAGGAATCTGCTTCTCTTTTTACTGTACTATACTATTTCTTTCGTGCCTGGCACATGTTGGCTCCTCATAAATATTCACTGAAGAAATTCATGAATATCAAACTACATGTAGCTAGAATAATCCAAAAGAATCTGTGCAATTTTTACTCAGAATTTAAACAAGGATATATGTAAGCCTACGAGTCTTTGGATTTGAAAGTGAGAATACTTAACTAGATAGATGCATAAATATGTATATGAACACACTGCGATGTGCTCAGGGAACTATGAATACAAAAGTACAAAAATAATTATTCCATTTCCCATGTAAAAAGCACTATTTTAAATTCTTTATGTAGAGCAGACTTTTTGTTGTTAAGTTTTGAAATTGCCAAAATCACTTTGATGAGTCAGCTAAATGTACTTTTCTGGAGAATGGACAAGAATTTTTCTACTAAAATGATTTCTGATGGTTAATTGAGACATTTGCCACCACTGTTTGGACTGCCTCCACCCTTGTACATGGCTTGTATTTTGTGGCTGGTGAAATTTATGTGAGCCCTGATTGACTGGCAGCTGTAGTTTCTCAGTGACTATATGTGAGGATCAGCAGATGTCCTAAATGTTTATCATAGAAGCTTATCTAAGGTGTCTCAGTGTATGTGCCTTTAAACAGCTGTGTTCCTGAGAGAGATGCAAAAACGCAGCTTCAGGTGGCTTACCCAAACATCATCGTACTTACAGAACAGGTGGGCATGCTGGCAGCAAAGGAAGGAAAAGTGCCAGAAATGGGAGAAGAGTGCCGAGTCTGCGCATTTCTTGTGGAATCTCTTCAGGCACCCAAGTAAACTTTATCCCCCACCCTCACATTCTTTCAATGTAATTTATCAGAAGTCAGGAACCCTTTCCTTAAAGAACCAGACAGTAAACATATCAGGCTCTGTAGGGCATAGAGTCCTTGTTGCAGCTGTTCAACCCTCCTGCCGTAGCACAAAAAAGGCCAGAGGCAACACAGAAACAAATAGACATAGCTGTGTCCCAATGAAACCTAATCTTCAAAAACAGGCAATAGTTGCTAATCCCAGATTTATATGCAGGCTGTTATTTCATATATCAATGTGGACATCTATTGAACTATAACATCTATGTCCTGTTCTGTGTTAAATACAGAAAAATGTGGTGATGTCAGTAGCTTTGAGGCCTATAAATCTATCATAAAAGACTGGGGAAAAGCCTCTGTGTTTCATATGGAATGCAAACATAAAGCCTCTTAAAAGTTAAGATGAGAGACTTCTAGAGGGTGTAAAAGCAGAATCTATACAAACCTTAAAGAATAGGTTGTAAAGGAAAAGCACAGAGAATAATAAGTATGTAGGGTATGGCAAAGAACAAAGGCAGAAAAGAGAAAAAGCAAAGACATGATTAAGGAGTAGTCCTTATAATTAATATCATGAACAATGTGAAGGAGTTTGAGCTCAGATTGTGTAGAGCCTTGAGTACTACATTAACGAGCATGGGTTTTGTTTATAAGCAGTGAAGAGTCATGGGGGTTTGTAAACAGAAAGTAAGTGGTCTGAGTTTTATATTAAGATAAACATGTATGATGTAAGTAGCTTGGATTGGGAGGAAGAGAGTTGGTAGTAGAAAGACTAGTTGGGAAATATAATTTGTACAGCTCAGTTGTTCTAGGGCACTGAGATAGGTTGCTGAGAGACCAAGGAAGACACCTGGAGATGAGATATGAGATACAAATTTTAGTGTTAAATGCCTATGGGGGAGGTTAAATGGTGATGTACAGATACTTTGCTAGAAAGCTCAGAGAGAGCAGGCTGGCCAGATGCAACTCTGCTCCATACAGTGCATCCAGTGCCTCCCCAGATAGTAGTGCCTCTCATCCCTCACAAGGTTTTGTTCAGGGGCAGCCACCTGGACAAGCACTGTCCCTTCCTTTATGGATTAGAGGATAAACACCAGTTACTGCAGGGAGAGGTGTTTTATAAGCTAAGCTACAAAAGCAGTGACATCATTAATTTGCTTAATTTGCTTTGTTCTTTGTATGAGCAGCATCGCACAGAGCAGCTCTCCTGGCATGCATGCAAGGAAGCAGTTTTCAACCAATAACACTAACTTGCCCTAATTCCCAGCATATGTGAGAGAAAGTCAGTGTCTTTCAAGATAATATGAATCTGAATATTTTGGTCTAGACTCACATTCATAGTTTCCTTAACTTGGATAGGTTTTGGGGAATAGAAATGGGCATTCAGGAACATGGTGCTTTTCGGCTCCCTTCCCTTTTTTTAAAAGGATGACACAGGAAGCAATTGTGTACAAATTAATTAATTAAAGACTTGATAAAAGTGTTGGAAAGTGGAAGTAAGATGTTTGTGTGTGTGTATGTGTATTTAAATGCAAAAGAAAAAAAAAGGAAATAGATATGAAAGATACCTAAGCATTAGAATGATTGACTATAAGAAGTCAAGGAGTAAAGTAGTGCAGGAATATTTTTAGGAGCCACAACTGGATAACTAGGAGAAAAAGTACTCATATTTAAAGAAATAGGGAAGGCAGGAAGTAAGGCCAATTTAGAAAGAGATGTGATTCATTTAACCTTAAATATATAACTCCAAATGTAGAAAGAAAAGGTTGAGTCCAATGACATGACACAGTCTCCTCATGTAGAAACCACCTTATCATTAAGAGTTTCATAAAAGGGAATATGCAACTGAGATTGCCTAACTCTTTTAAATTACTATATCACATCAATTGTATCACCAGTCTAATTGAATCAGACATCAGCTCCAAAGAGCATCTATTCTCTTGTTTATTTTATAAAAGAACGTATATAAGAGAATGGATATGATAGGGAATATTGGAAGTAGAGTTAAGCCATGATTTTCATGTAATATATTTTTATTAAATGTCAGTGATTATTGTTTTGGAGATTAATGGCTGTCTCTTGGTTTAAATTATAGTACATTTCATTACTGATTGTGATCAAATGATGTAAAATTGTAAAAGCTACATAATTCTAAATCATGTTTAATAAACTGGGGCATATGTTTTGATAAAGAACAAGAAAGAAACTGCTAAATCATGAATCTCTCAGTTACTGCCTGACATGGGAATGAAATAGTAGGTCAAATTTTCAGAATTTATGTTTTTAATTAGAAGTCATTTATACCGTCATTTGATAATCAAATTTAATTATAAATCAAGAATTAGAAACACTCATATTTTTCAAGTGACAAAGGGCATTGGTTGGTTAATGAAGGACAGCATGCAAAAATGACATTTAAATGTTTTAACTTCTTAATAATTTATAGCATTTCAAAGGGATATATTTTTAAAAGGTTTGGAAAATATCCAGATGTTGTAAAAATTAAATCTAAGACTACTTAAATCTAAGACCATTTCTGTGTTGTGAATGAGACCCTGCAATAGCTACAGTTTATAGAGTGAGTCCTAATAGAGATTGGTTTAATATTGGTTTACTAATTGGAGTGTTGGACTTCTCAGATTTTCAAAAAATGCAGTTTGAATATGTGAGGAGGCCTCTATCATCCTCAAGATTTTGCCTTTTGGTCTGTGACTCTTCGGGTCTATGGAAGATGGAAAATACAGGCAGAGTTAAAGAATTTTACTTTGCATCTGAGGATTAGCAAACAATGAATGGTGATAGCAATAAGAGGATAGAATTTTCCTCTTAATTCATTACCATGTTGTTAAGTGAATAAAGTTTTCAGCAAATCAACAGACTTGCTATTAAAAAAGAGCAATATTCACCAAATTATATTGTTAAATTGTTTGCATGTATGCATATGTAACAACAAATGCCCCACTATGCTCAATTATAATACACCAATAAAAATGTGGGGAAAAAAAGGATGGGCCTTGAAATGGAAGTCTCTGTTTAGTGCACATAGTTGTGGTGAATTTGGGTTTGCAAATTTGGGAGTGGCAACAGGAATGGAGTTCAACTGCATTTTCTGATATGGATGGAGACTCTTAATTTCCCAAGAGAAATACAGGGGCAGAAGCAGGAGACACAGTACTATGCTAGTGAAAGTCTATAGAAGAAAAAGAAACTCCATGGTTGAGTAGGTCCCTCAGTCTAGCGGAAAATAGACATTTTTAAGAGCAATTGGAATTAAAATACTTGCATGATTCTACAATTGAACAGACTATTAAAATTACAGCATACTTGACACATTAGATTTCTTGTCAAAATGGAGAAGAGAGTAAGTTTTCTCTTGAGATTGGTGTGAGGGTTGAAAGGGGTCACCAAGCATTCATGATAAATGGATGATAAATCTCAGTTACAATAAATACCTACTATATTATTTTTACTTGAAATAGATTCATGAAACACTAAAAAAAAACATCTTACTAGATTAAAAACTCAAGGGCTTGGGATGTAGCTCAGAGTTAGAGCATTTGCCTAGCATGTACTAGACATGGGGTTTGATCCCCAGTACCTCAAATAAGTATACAAACAAAAACTCAGGCATGGAATGAATAACACAGATATAAATAGTCCTGTTTCTGGTCAAAAGGAACCATGTCATCCAATACACAAAACACTATAACCTTACAACTAAAGAGCTGCATTTAATATCCCATATTAATGAGTTAGAACAGAACAGTTTTCATCCTTTTTGGATTTCCCTGGATGTAATTTTTAATGAGAAAGAAGCTTTTACATTTGGGTAAATGGGAGAAGGTTTAGGAAATAGTCCACCCTAATCCTCAGACGACTTTTTCTAACATTTCTTCTTTTTTCATCCATGGTTTTATTTTAATTCTTAGCTCAATCAGATTCTCAAGCCAACCTTGTGTTCAAGGTCAGCTGATGAAGTTCCAGTAGTCTAGTGAAATGTTTTTCCTTCTAGGGCAAAAATTCAACTATGTTGGGAACAATGTAATTTATTAATCATAGCCGTGAGCTACAACTACCTAAGCCAGGGCCTGAAGTTATGACTTTAGAATGGGGAGACAAGTACAAGCAAATGTTTCTTAAAGTCCATCAGGGAAGTTTTGTTTTGTTTTGTTTTGTCTTGTTTCCCCTACTAGTCTATCTGCTGGATTTGCTTGTTGTTCTTATTTACAGGAATATTTGAAGGAAAAGGGATGCATTTGCCAAAATAAAAACTGATCCAACACAGATGGATGTAGGTCTTTACTGGTAGATTTAGGATGGAGACAAAAATGAGAGCAAAGATGGACAAGCAGAAGAAATTAGCTGATTTCTCAGGTTAAGGACATAGGGTGGAAAAGTGAGGGATAAGAATGATAAGAGATGGCAAAGAGATAAGATAAGAATGGCAAAGAGACTCTGAAAACAAAAATGTCCAGGTCTGGGCTGAAACTTTTAAAATGGGGAAAGTTGTATCTTCTGTGTCCTGTAACTGAAAAGACCTATGAGTTTGACAATATAAAAGACTTTAAATTTCATAGAGAACTGTGGGTAGACCCACCAAAGTCTCCCATGGGCATTTGAGTTTGCCCTGGGCATCTCAGGTCTATTAAGTCTCAGGCACACAAATGTTTCATGTTCACTACAAATTTGTTCATATACTACAATGGTGACATCCCCATTAAAGTGTGAGTGTATATTGGTGAAAGTTTTTCAAATGACAAAAGGATGGTGGTAACAGCCCAGCCAAATTTGTGCCCTGGCAACAGCCATTTATCCTCACTTTGGCTTTCATTCTTGACTCAGGTTTGGTGTTGGTTGTATTGCAGATTGTTTTAGTCAGCTTTTTCACTGCTGTGACTAAAAGCCCCGACAAGAACAATATTAAAGGAGGAAAAGTTTATTTGAGGGCTTACAATTTTAGAGGTCTTAGTCCATTGAAGACCAGATCCATTCCTCAGACTCTAGGTGAAGCTGAACATCATGGTAGAAGAGTGTAGCAGAAGGGACCAGCTCACAAGGTGATCATAAATCAGAGAGACTCCACTCTACAGATACAAAATATGTGCCCCATAGCCATGCCTCCAATGAGCTACTTCCTCCAGCCACACCTCACCTACATTGGCTTGCCACTCAGTTAATCCCATCAGGGATTAATTCATAGACTAGGTTAAGACTATAACCAAATCATTTCTCTTTCAAACCTTGCATCGTCTCACACATTGAGCTTTTGGGGAATGCTTCATATCCAAACCAAAACACAGATAAAATCTAACTGGTAACCTCAGGGACAAGGCAATAAGGAGCTTCAAAAAATGCATCCAGAACAATGTATTATTTAACCTTGAGAGAAGAGCAGAAATTTGGGTACTTCACATCCACATCACCATTGTAGTATATGAACAAATTTACTCCTTCTAACCTAGTTTATTAAACATGGCAAGTGTGATATCTGAGCTCAGATCATGTTCAGCTTCTTGAATTTTTCCTACAGTGTAATTTGGATAAGCATCAAATTAAGTGCAGCTTCATTAATAACTGCAGCAGCCACTGCGGTCTCTAGGGTAGTTACACTAAATGTATTTACATATAAAAGTGATTATTCTTTAGTCTCTATGGAGATATGGAAATGTGAATTGCTAATTCCAACTATTAAGACCTGCACTGGATTGTGGAAATATGATACTGAACAGTTTTAGAACTCAGAAGGAAACTGGGAATTATATTTCAGTGTTGACAAGTAATTGCTACTGTTATTCCAGATTTGCTAGTATCTTTAGCCAATGTGGACTTAATTACTAAAATATGCTATCTTTCAATTTGGACAATGGAAAACATCACTCTAACTTTTTCCAAGTCCTCAACTCATTTTATTTAAGAGAAGGCAATGTGAAAAATGACATAACTGATTAGGAAAGTAAGTAACTGGCACTTGAATACAAGTGGCCTCTTTCTGTTGAGAATGGAGTTCATTACTTGCTGCTGTTCAAAGAATGACATGAAGCCAATAAAGCACTTTGTGCAATTTTTCAATCACTCCTTCCCAATTGTATAGTTTCTGCTTGTGAACCAGTTCCAAAAGACTGTCAGAGTATATGAGCTATTTGGAAATACATTGCATGTGAAAAATATTTTTATTTTTCCAATTCACACTTGCTCTTTTCCAACTTTCTGGCTTATGTGTTGAAGTTCTAAACTAATCAAGACATCCAACCCAGGAGCATTTCTATCGTTCCATGAAAACTGACACTTCATACAAAAATACTACTAGATTTGAACAAATTTAAATTGTTGTTATTGTTATTTAAAAGAATTGATTTTCTGGTTTATCTCCTAGAAGTGCCCTTTGACCTTTGGAATAGAAGATCAATTCTGTGCTACTCTCTGTCCCTCAAAGTCTTAGGGATATTTTTTCTTTTTTCTTGAGTCTGTGATATCTTTCTGAAGTTTGCCTGCTCACCATAAGAACTGCAGATAATGCATCATTTTTCTGAGTGACCAAACAGATTTGCTGAGCTTCTTTTTTTTACAATGAGTGAAAAATAATTTCTATGACATGAAGATTGAGTGTTGGTTTTATTTTAAAACAATCACACAGCATAACAGCTTTTGGTGGTTTTTCTACTTTTGTATTTTTATAGCATTTGAAAATAATATGGAACCATTTTTAAAAGTGAAGGAAGAAAGGATTGCTTTTACATCATATGAACATTGATTTATTAAATTATCTTATGTTGGTTTGATGTACATTGATTATAGTTAAATCTTACTGATAAAAGTTCTGATAAAAGTTATCTTAAGCCAGGGGAGCAATGTTACTTAATCATTTGTATAACATTTGATAGCTACTGCACACAGATTTTGAAAGAAAACATTAGAACAATGTGGGTTTGACATTTTAAAGAAAAAAATCTTACATATCAAATGCACTGTCCTCTTCAATTAGTGTTTACATCTGCGCACATATATATGTACATTATATGTATGTACATACACATATATAAATTGAAAAAAATGATTTTAAAGCTACATATCAGTACAATTACTAGACATACAAAATGATGTTAACTGAAGAGCAAAGAGTTGAGTAGTTTGTGACAAAATTGGTGATGGAAACAAATGGTAGTAGAATAAAGAGAAAGATCAAGCATGTCCTGTGATAACTAGTCAATATCCTATTGAAGTCTACCTTGGTGAATACCAAGGCTCTGATTCCTAGGTAAACTTCATTTATGATTTTAGTCAGTTGTGTTTTGACATTTGTATGCATAGAAATCCTGTACATATTGATTAAAATTATGCCATAGTATCTTATTTGTGTGTACCAATGTAAATAATATTTTAAAACAAACCATCAAATTCTAGTGTTTTATTGCTACTATACTTAGAAAAAAGCAACTCACTCTTGTGTATTAGTGTTATATACTGTAACATTCTATTATTGCTTTTTAATTTCAGAAGGTTATTTTTATAAGATCTTTATAATTTTCTACAGAGATAATTATGTCATTTATAACCAAGGATACCTTATTATGTCTTCCTCCTTTCCCAATCTCTGCATTTCTGCTTTCCTTTCCTTGTTTATTTCACTAGCTAGAACTTCCAGGACAATGTTGAATGGTAGTGGTAAGGGAAGACGTGCTGACCTTGTTCCTAGTCTTATGTGGAACCCTCATTATGATGCTGTTTGTTGATTTTTTGTGGGTGTTCTTTATCAAGTTGAAGAAGTTACCCTGAAATTTATCATAAGTGAGTACTGGATTTTGTCAAATGCAGTTGATAAGAGCGAATATTTTTCTTCATTAGGCTGTTGATATAGTAGATTACACTAATTGATTTTAAACTATTGAACCAGCTTTGCTTATCAAGAATATCCCACTTAGGGTATATAGTTCTTTTCACACATTTTTGGATTTGATTTACTAATATTTTACTGAGGAATTTTATATGTATGTTCATGAGAGATATTGGTCTGCAGTTTTTCTTTCTTGTAATGTCTCTGTTTTTGGTATTATAATGAGTTGGAAAATGTTTGCTTTCATTTTATACAAGAGATTTTATACAGAATCATCATTTCATGAACCCATTTGGACCTGGTGCTTTCTTTTCAGAAATGATGTTGATAGTTGGTACAATTTCTGTAAGATATGGGATTATTTAAGTTTTTATCTATTTGTCCTTGTGTGAGTTTTGATAGATGTGCTTTTCAAATAATTGGCCCACTCCATCTAAGTTATCAAATTGATGGGCATAGGCTTACTCATGACATTCTTTTATAATGCTGTTAATGTTCATGGAATCAATTGTGATGACCTCTCTTGGAATCATGATATTAGACATTTTTGTCCTCTCTCTCTCTCTCTCTCTCTACTTATTTATTTATTTGGTTAGGTTAGCCTGGCTGAATATTGATCACTTTTATTCATCTTTTAAGAACTACTTTTAGTTTCATCAATTTTCTCTCCCGTTTTCCATTTCATTGATTTTTTTTCCCTTTTGCTTTATTTAGACTGGAAATGCTCTTCTTTGTCTAGTTTTCTAGGAAAGTAGCTTAGACAATTGTTTTTAGAATTATATTATTTTTTAACATATGCATTTAAAGTCATAAATCTCCTTTTAACCACTGCTTTTATCAAATTCCACAAAGTTTAAGATGTTTGTCATAATTTCTGTTTAGGTAAAAATATTTTAAATTTCTCTGAAGACACTTCTGTGACCCATGTATTTTATCAAAGTATGTTATTTAACCTTCAAGTGTTTGGGGATTTTCTAACTCTCTTTCCATTACTGATTTCTAGTTTAATTCTTTTGTAGTTTGAGAGTATTGTTTATATGATATTTATTTTTGTTGATTTGTTAAGGTATGTCTTATGTTACAGAATGTTGTGCATCTTTGAAAACATTCTCTGTGAGCTTCAAAAAGTGTGTGTTGTTGTGTTGGATGCAGGATTCTATAAATGTAAATTAGAGCAAGTTCATTGATAGTGTTATTTGGGTCAGTTATGTCCGTATTGATTTCCTGCCTGCTTGATCTATTCATTACTGAAAGAAGAATATTGACATCTCTAACTATAATAGTGAGTTTGTCAATTTCTCTTGCAGTTCTATCAGTGTTTGTTTCACATGAAATTTTGATTCATTCTTGTTAGGTGTAAATATACTTAGCATTTTATTTTCATGGATAATTAAACTCCTTATCATATGTAATTCCCCTCTTGTTCCCTGATAATTTTCCTTGCTCTAAAATCAATTTTATCTAAGACTGATGTAGGTATTCCTAATTCTCCTGATTAGTATAAATATGATAGACTTATCTATATTCTATTTCTTTGAATTTCTCTGATTCCTTATATTTGCAGTGAGTTGTATACTGCATAGAGTCATTTTGTTAATCAGCTCTGATAATCTGTTTTTAAATTTGTATATTTAGGAAATTTGTAAAGTAAGTAATGATACAGTTCGACCAATATCTATCATGTTTGTAACTGTTTTCTATTTCTATTTTTTGTTTTTTCCTTTATTTTTACTTTCCTGTTTTAATTGACCAATTGTATTGTTCCATTTTATCTTCTCCCTTAGCATACCAATTATATCTCATTTTCAAATTTTCAAAGTGTTCATTCTTGAGCTTAATTAAAAACACATGTTTTTACATAGTTAAAAATGCAGTCCCACTTCAGATGATTGTACCACTTCATCTGTAGTGCAGGTACCCTATAAGAAAATATTTCCAATTCTTTCTTCTTGTTCTGGATAGCATTCATGTTACTTATTTCTTATTGCCACATGGTATTATCATCCAATATGTTATTATTATTTTTACTTTAAGCAAGTATTTGTCTTCTTATTCTAGTAATTCAAGAAAAATAAAATATTTTACCTTTACGTCTTCTATTTTTCCTTTCTTTCTGTAAATCTAATTTTTGAGTTACATCTTTTTCTTTCCCCTGCATAATTTCTTTGTTTTGGATTTTGTGTTTCTAAGCAGACTTGCTTGGTAGAAATTGAAGCATTGATAAATAAGATTAATAAATTTTAAATGATAATGATGTGCTCTAAAAAGTTTGTCAGAGAGAATATTCATCAGCAAAAAGTTGAGTAACCCTTTAGAAAAAGTTTTAAAAGTCAAATCAATCAAAATAGGATATAAGATCTGAGAGAAGCATTTTGTTCAGTGGTCTGATTCACCTCTGCTCTTTGTGTAAAGCATTTTAGAATATCTCTTGGTTTGACAAAAGCAAGATGATGTACTTTTAACTTTCTGAGTGAATCAGTTTTAATCTAACATGAAGATGACAAATAACTTAATGAAAAAAAAAAAGATGTATTAATTTCCCATTGCCACTGTAACAAATTGCCATAAACTTAGTGGCTTAAGACATCGCAAGTGTATTATCTTACAGTTCTGGATGTCAGAATTCAGAAGACCATATAACTGAGCTGAAATTGATGTGTGGGAAGAGGTGGTTCTTTTCTTGACTATTCCAGCTCTTGGAAGCTTTCTCTATTCCCAAACTCCAGTTTCAAAGTCAGCAACATCTGGTTTATTATTTTTCATACTGACTCCCTCTGCTATTGATTTTTCTTCTGTATCACACTTCTATTTTCAAGAACCCCTGAAATTGCATTGCTCCCACCAGAACAGTCTCCCAATTTTAAGATTATCTAAGTAGCAAACTTAATTTCATACGTAACCTTATCTGCACCATGCCACATGACATATTCACAATTTTTGAGGATCAGAACCTGGGTATCTTAGCAGAATACATTATCTGTCTACCACATAGGCCATTCATATTTTTTAAAGGTCACTTCTTTATATATTTATTTTTTTAAATTTGAAGGTTAAACGTGTGGTGTGGGGGTTATAAAGAATTATTCTACCATCTTATCCTTTTTCCTTCTTGAAGCAAACTTAATGGTTGATTGGCTAAATGTATCCATATAAAGGAAGAAGTCAAGGATTCTGAGGGCTATGGTTAGTGGAATGCAGGGTGTTACTGGAAGCAGGAGCATCCTAGGAGCTGTATCTTTATTTGAGGAGGGTAAGAAGCTCAGCTTGACATAATACTCAATTACCAAGTATATGTTTCCTGTGTAGTTGGCCAGGAGCATGAAGCTTACTAAAGAGAAATTTTTGCTGAAGATAAAACTTTAGGAGTTATTCACATATGCATGAGTCACTAAAGTCCTCTCAGGAGAATTTAGCTACATAATAAAAAGGTAAGAGGGCCTGACCTAGAAATCTAAAAGGGCCATTCAAGGGCCAACCTCAAACTGATTCTCTTGCCAAGAAAATTGAGTAACAGTGGTGGACAGGTAGGGAAATCCCGTAGAGGGGAGAATCATGCAAGTCAGATAAACAGGGTGCCACCAGAAGACAGTAGCAAGCAGAACTACTAAATGATATAGAAGGTAAATTAAGCTGAGGCAGGAAAAGAGGAATTGACTATAGCTATTGGTGATCACCTTGTAAAAGTTGGGTCACTGCCTTGGTGGAAACATCACATTCAAGTATTATAGAGAAAAAGAAGGTAAGTAGCTAACTGAGGAGCAACTGAAGTGGACAAGGGGAGAATACAGGAGAAACTTGGATATTTGACATGTGATGAGGGAAGCTGAAGGGTATTCTTATAGCTGAATAATAATAAGCTGAATAATAATAAGCTGTGATGAGGTGCTGTGCTGTAGGTACAAGAGAAAGGAAAAATGCAATGAGAGTCCTCAAGGAAACAGGACAACTGAAGAGACAATGGAATTATCCTGAAGCAGAAATATCACTCTTAAAAGATCTGAATTAAAAGGACAGTGTAAGCAAAAATAGAGTCACATACTGTTCATTTGATGCTGAACAACTTGGAAAGTCTCAACTGATTGAGGTAGATGCCCATTATAAAGCTAGAACTAGTTTTTTTTTTTTTTTTTTTTTTTTTTTTACAAAAGTTGGCTGCTCCTGTTGGTAAAGCAAATAAACTCTTACACTTTGGCTTTTTTTAAATTTTAAGATTTTAATCCCTTTTGGAAGCTTGGATTGTAAGAATATGGTGGAAGTCAGACTTCTAGGGTAATTTTCAATGTTCCTCACTTTCTGCTGTTCATACCCTGTGTAGTCCTCTTACCTTAAATGTGAACTGGAGTTGGTAAATTGCTTCTAACAATGAGGATATGGCAAAAGTGATGGAATGTCACTTCTGAGATTATGTTGTAAAAAATCATAACTCTCATCTTGCTCACTTACACTGATTGTCTATTGTGAGTTGTGCTTTAGAGAGGTCTCCATGGCAAGGAATTAAAGAGAGGGACCTCTGGTTAGCAGCTGGTGAGAAAGTGAGGCTTTTACTCCAGCAACTTGTGAGGAACTCAGTCTTGGCAACAACCTGGTAAGCAAGATTGGAAGTGGATAGTTACCCAGGGGAATCTCTTGATAACCACTTTAGCCAGCTCTGTGATTGTAGTCTTGTGAGCAACCCAGAGCTGGAAGACCCAGCTAAGCTTCTGCCAGGAGTTTGGACTCACAGTGACATAATCAATGCTGTTGTATTAAGGCACTAGGCTTTGAGGTAATTTGCCAAGCAGCTATAGATGACTATAATATAGACATTGTGTTCTCTCTTTGGGATTTATCTTTGATTATTATCTATAGAGAATAAGATGTAAACCAAGAGCATGGTGAGTTTAGGAGGTAGTTTCTCAATAAGAAGAACCTCAACTGAAAGTAGATGTTTCAGCTGATTAACCTGTCTTTTGGGGACTTAGGAAGATTAACCAGCAATCTTACTCTCTAATCTTCAAGCAAGATTTAAGTTGAGCAGGTGGTCTGTGTCATTCTATGTTTTCAGTTAAATCAAGAGTCTCAGACTCTTAGGATAAATCTCAACCACAGCCTTTTATTCTTAATTACCAGCTTGAAAAGGGCTTATTTCGAGTGAGTTCTATCACAATGAAAACAAAGGGATTAAGCACTATATTCACAGAAACAAATTTTAATTGTGAAGCCTAGAATACTGCTAATTCTTTCTCTATGTAGACACAGGATCACTATCTTTTGACCAGATCAGAGAGGATATAATTGCTTCATGCAGTATGTCTTTGCCCTTCCTGCACACCTAAAGTGGACATCATCTGTTAGAGAACACCCAGTGAACAGAGAGTAAACTCACCAAGACTCATGCTTTTTCATTTTTACAAGGTTAAGAGTCAGCAGTATTGAACTTAAAAAATTATCAAAGATTACAAATAAGGTGACTCTTTGGTTGTAAAGAGCATTGAGCAGCTTAGGTCATTGCTATTAAAAATTTATAACACATACTGAATACGTTAGGGAAATTTATCCATTTGAAAAAGTAGAGTTGTTTGAGGGCTGGCTTTTTCAGATAAGAATACCCTCAGAGAGGAAATAATTTTTTAAGCTCTTGTTATATATTATCTTGGTCTGTATCCTAGGTTGAAAATGTTGGGTCAGCTAGCTGAAGCATATTTTCTCTGTTTATTGAGAATCTACCATGTTCCTGTTTCCATCCTAGAAAACAGGAAGTTAAGGGTGAACATGATACATTTCTGAATTAAACTAGCCAAAGAGTTTAAGTGTACAGGTTGTTTCAACTAGCAGCTAATGTAAGCCTACAAGTAAAATTAGAAAATAGTTACCTAATATGTAATACAAATGTATGTGTGTGTGTTGTGTACATATATTCATTCACACACCATTAATCCCAACTGTCTTCTCTATTGGTAAAGACGTAATCACAGAATAGCTAGCATACTGTCTCTGTTTTGGGTCTTGATTCTCTTATTCTGTCTTCAATTGTTTCTGTAATCATTTGCTACTTTTAGGGAGGAGCCTTGATATTCTTCACTTAGCTTTTCAATGTCACTCAGAATTGGTCATATACTTAAATATTTGCTAAATAGATTTCGGCAGTGTTATTTTTCTTCTCTGCTTGCATTTCTAATGTCATAATTGGTATTAGTCAGTACTAAGTGAGGCTGATAGCATAGGAGGAGTTCAAGCAGTCCCAATCTGTGGGAAGAATCAGGCTTTCAACTTTCCCAGCCCTACAGACAAACATTTGCTCCTAGGCTGACATATGCCTGTCTAATAGAAGCAGACTTCTCTGGTCCTAGCTTCTGCGTCTAATTAAAAAAAAATCTGGATTTATTGCTGTTAATTGGATATAGTCAATTAATGGTGAAATTTGATATAATTCATCTATCAATTGTCAATAGGTCTGCCTGTTATCATCAAAACCATTGATTTGGAGAAGGATTTCAAATTAAAATTATGAGAAATATACGAAATGAAACCTTGATCTCTCTGACTCCAGATGGCACAATAAGCATACTTACTAGTTCCATTTTATCTGAGATCCAGTTAATGTAATAACAGAGAAAAAAAACTTTAAAAGGAATAAATACATACTAAAGGAGATAACATAATGTAGGGTAATTATTAGCAGATGACAGATTTCAACAAATTTCTGGAAGAGAGAAATCAAATGGGAGTGTTTTAACAAATAGAGCAGAGAGGAGGGAGTCATAGCCCAGAATACCCAGAGGGATCCTCCCAGGAAAATGAAGACAGATGATCTCTCCTTGCAGCACTCAGCAAAGCTCCAGATTTGGGTTCAGATGTGGGTGGGAGAAGAAGCTAAAAGCTGTGATCAAATGAAAGACTATCACAGAGCATACACAGTAGAGATCCATCTCCTCTCCTGTCTCCTCCTGCATTAGCTTATCAGCAACCTGATATGGACTCCTGGTGGAAATGAAGGTTCCTTTCTAAAGAGATTAACTGCTGGGTATGGTGGCACATGCCTGTAATCCCAGAACTCGGGAGGCTGAGGCACGAGGATCCTGAGTTCAAAGCCAGCCTCAGCAACTTTGTGAGGCCCTCAGAAACTTAGGCCCCTAAATAAAATATGAAATATGGATTGGAGCTGGGACTCCATGGTTAAGCACCCCTGGGTTCAATCCCTGGTAGCCCACAAAAATACATACATACACAAACCAACCAACCAACCAACCAACCAACCAACAAATAAATAAAAAAGTAGATAAACAAATTGATCATTGAGAACTCTGGCTGATAGGATGGGAATTGATTTCCAAAGTGATGCCCCCTTATTCTGACATTTGGAAAGTCCCAAATTAAGGAAAAGCTCCTCTTTGTGTCATCTAAAGCAAAGTTTACAAGTTATCAAGCTTTGGAAATGTACTCTGGGTCCTCAATTTATATCTCAAACAATTAATTTTTAACCTTAAAAGCAAAAGAATGGATCATAAGATGCTTGAAGAAAATGCATAGAGAAGGACAAATAAAGAAAGACACCTGGTCCTAGAGAATAATATGAAAATTTAGAGGATAGACAAAATAAAAAGGAAAATTTAGAGAATGGACAAAAGAAAAAGAAAGCCCAGTATAACATCTTCAAGGAGATTGAAGGTGACCTGGTATGTGAAGAGCAGGAAAAAGGAGTGTTAAGGAAACAAGAAAGGTAATAAAGAAATTGAAAGTTATGATCATTCAATAGAAGATTTAATAAAAGCAAAGATAATAAAAGCCTGTAGGACATGCGATAAAAGGAAATACACAGAAAATATAACAAATTGTTCTAGAAATAGAAGAGTAAATATAGTAGAAGCAGAGAAACAGCTTATTCCTCACCAGCAGAATTTGGTATCAGAATATAATGGAACAAACCTCTGCAAATACCTTCAAGGGAAAATAGTTTTGTATTTGAAATTCTATATGCAGGTAAACTGTTAAGTATGAGCATATAAATGAACATTGTCAGATCTACAAGGTCTCAAAGGACGCCACACATCATTCTTAAGAAGAACAGTTAGTGTGTATTCCAACAACAAAATGTCAAAATCAAAAGTCAGACATAGCTTACATACAGCTGTAGAATTAAGCAAAGAGTTCAATGAAGATAAAGATGAGAATGATGGCAATAAAAGGTCTATTACATTATCAGTAAATATTAAAACAGAAGATCTGTGAGCTCAATAGGGAGAGAAAAGTCTTTCAGATATGAAGTTAAACAGAATTCCATAATAGGAAGTCTTAATGAGAGCTGTAAAATATTATTATGTGATGAACAAGACATGGGTCTTTTGTCAACAAGTAAAAAGAAAGATAGCTAGAAACTTTGGGGGTAGATGTGGCAGGGGCAAGCAAACTGGAAACTGCCTCCAAAGTTATACTCTAAATATGTGTTCCAACTTTGGCTGCACATTGAGATCAGCTGGGGAGTTACTGCAATCACCATACTTAAGCTATGCCCCAGACCGCATACATCAGAGTCTGGTTTTAGGAATCCAGGCCAAAAAAAAAAATGCACACACACACACACACACACACACACACACACACACACACACACATAGAGCACACATTTCTCCAAGTGATTCCAATGTGTAGCCACAGTTAAAGACTGCTATTTTAAAAATATGCAAGCTGAGTTTTGACATGATTTTGAGGAACTAAACCAGAATAAGAAAACATAATTATTTTGACTTTGATTTTTAGGAATCAAAGAGATTATGGCACTGAAAATAGAAACTCTATTACCCTCTGCTGTGTAGTTAAGTGTATTTACCTAATTAAAGGAGACAAAATTAATTTTGTTTTCACTTTTTTTTAAATTTTTTTTTTAGTTAGAGATGGACACAATGTCTTTATTTTATTGCTTTGTACGTGGTGCTGAGGATCGAACCCAGGGCCTCATGCATGCGAGGCAAGCGCTCTACCGCTGAGCTACAATCCCAGCCCTTGTTTTCACTTTTTTGAAAAATTTTTTGTATATGTTAAAATAGAAATTTTATTTTAGATAATCTCTCATATATCACTTAACAGAGGTTTACATACTTAAAAAATTTTCTGAGAATGCCATTGTAAGACAATGAACATTATATTATCATTTTCTGTGGACTTACATAAATTAAGAATGATACTGTTCTCTCACTTCATTCTGATCCTAGCTCAAATGTAAAATTCTTCAGAAAAACTCTACCATAAATAAATAAATAAATAAATAAATAAATAAATAAATACACACACACACACACACACACACACACACACACACACATCTCAACTACATGTAAAATAAGAACTTTGTGATTACTATTCTCTTTAATTTTTCCTCATAGCACTTACCAGTAACAGACTCTATTGATGCATCTATTTTTGTCTCTCATTCCCATTTTTCTTCTGAAAAGTATGCTTAAAGGCAGAAAAATTATGTACTGTTTATATCAAGAATGCATTATTTTGAAGGCACTACATGTATGTGAATGAAATAAATCAATAGATTAAACTGTAAGGTTTATAACTGCATGGTCTATGCTGTATGCCTCTTTATTTTCCATTACTGATCAGAATGCTTGTGAAATTGAACTACATATGTTCATAAGTCCATGGAATAAGTAGAGTAAGACATGTGAACTCTGGAAACCCAACATAAAATAAGTTCTTATTTTCTTATGGAGATTCTGCCATACTTCCTGCTGCTAAAGCTTGCAGTAATTTGGCAAAACTTTGCAATATATTAACCTTGTTTCATTAGTGACTATAAAAATGCACAGGGATATGACCAATCTTTGCAAGACAGAGTAAAGGTCTGTTCCAGGGGAGCAGTTTAGTTGATTTAGTTGATCTAGGACTTCTTAAATCTTTATATTAAAAAGTTCTTTAATACTCCATAATTTTTAAAGCCCCAGATAAGTTAGCAACAAACATTAGTCTTGTTGCCTGGTATTTAGGACACGATAGCTGACCTTACTGTGTTCATTTGAGCTTCATTCAAGTTATTACCTCTCATCCAAGTCAAATATGAGACAAAGAAAAAAAAGTAGATAAAATATTTGAACATGGATTTATTCAATCTATGTGTAAATAAGTGATCCTCAAATTGTTATAAAATAATACTCATACAAGTAATTATCCTGTGGCAAATATTATTTAAATTATTAATATAGGAACCCACAGGGTGGAAAAACTGATTCAAAGAAGATATGAGAAATTCAGATTTATAAGGTCAGTGGGAAAATAAATTTGGAATAAGATTGCTTAGTTTGATACAGAACATATTAGTATTCTATAAAGAAATGAAGCTATGACCTTTGGGGGCTATCTTCTCTGTCAAACAGAAGAAAAATAAAATCTGCTTCATTTCCTACAAATTAATCTTTAACGTTACTGAATTAGAAGACATGTGAGTCCTAATAATCTATGAATACTAAATAAAAATTATATTATATGAAAAAAATCAGATGACCTTCAGGAAATTTTATTTTAAAATGTTAGAGTATACTAGTCTAACTTTCTGTTGTTGTTGTTTGGTTGGTTTGGTTTGATTTGGTTTGTTTTTTGAGATGGGATCTCACTGTGTTGCTTAGACTGGTCTCAAACCCCTGCACTCAAGAGATCCTCCTGCCTCAGCCTCCTGAGTAGCTGGTAGGATGGGCATGTTCCACTGTGCCTAGCTATAGTATAACATTTTCTTAAAAAGAATTTAAAACTCTTTCTTTTTGTCCACTTTCATATTAGTTCTATTTTTCCTCCTGAACATATATTAATCTTTAAAAGCTGTTATGGGACAATGTATTTATTTTAAAGGAAAGAAAATGACTTGGGAAAAACAAAGTTAATATAATACAGGAATATTTTGGAAAAGTGTTAAAAGCTCTCTTGCTTAGTACAACAATATCTGAAAGTATTCTCAGCTTCTCAGAATTATGTTGTTAAACATTTAGAACTTCCCCTTTTTGTAACAAAAGTGATTGTTTATATCTACTTATATTGTCTAGTATGTTAATAATAAACAAAAATAAAACTGCCAGACCACTCAAACATTATTCTGTCCATGGTACTACACAGAATTAAATTTCTCCTATTTGGGAATATTTTTGTAAAGATGACTTAAGTCATTTCCTTGTTGAATTCTCTTATTTAGTGTTCTGAGATGTCCAGGGCTGGATGCCAGCTACCTTAAAGTTCCCCTATTTGATTCTGTGTGGCTTCTAATAACAAGAACAGTGATACATGTTTGAGAACTTGACCATACCATTTGATGCTGTCTTCTAATTGTTGTACAGTTTTTCAACCACATCTTTGTTCAGACACTGTATCCCACCAGAGGCTGCACATTTTGTCTGTCTTCTGTAGAGCTGGGCAATGAGATCCAAGTACGGCAACTCCCTCCTCCAAGGCTCTACTCATCTCTCTTCTAAAGAAAAGGCAAAAAGTGATCCCTTTTGAACTCCATATTTAGGGAAATTGCAGTAAGTAAAATGATTATTGACTGCTTTTCCTTTTTTCATCAGTCTCATATCCTTTTCCTTTTCTTCCTTCACCTGACACCCCTAGTTTCCTGTCTGTCCTTGTTCTTCAGGGTCTTTGGTGTGTACTCCCTGCTCTCTCTAGAGAGTGTAAACCTTTGGACTGCTTACACGTGTGGTCCCTCTTTGGAAATGAATTGTTATTTGGAATTACTTGGTTATACTTCTAATGATAATTTGTATTAATACTAGAGAAAATGTAAAGTTTTCATGGGTTTGGTAGAAGGTTTGTTGATAATTTTACAAAGAAATTGAAATTGAAAAAAATACCTTTCTTAGTGTTGTGAAGTCAGGTTGGTACCAACAATGGCTTTCATGCTCAGATTAGTTCTGTTAGAAATGGAAATTTTGCAAAGAATATGTGAACTTCAGAGTTGGAATGCCTGAGTTTAACTCTGAATGTTGTTCTTCACTTTACTGGTGATTCTCCTGATCAGGCAGCAGCAGCAGCAGGTGGCAACTTGCTAGAAGGCTCCACTCCTGACCTTTGAAATCAGAAACTCTAGTTATTATTTTGACTAATAACTATTATTATTAGAATAGTATTTATTATTAGAATAGTATTATTAGAATAGTATTTCTATATTTACAAAGTCATCATATTATTATTAATAACTATAATTGTCAATATAATAGTCACAAGATAATTATTAATATTAATAATTAACATATTAATTAGTTATAATTAAACAACTATTATTTAGTCTAAATAATAACTTAGTACTCTCTATTTTGATAAGTTACCCAGATGTTCTCCTTGATAAAATTTGAGAACCACTGGACTACACTATTTGTGTGAGCCTGACTTAATTATTCAGCTTCTTTGAACATTAGTATCCTCGTTGGTAAATTGAGATTAATAATATTTCCTCTTTTCAGGTCATGGTCCCAAGAATTAAATGAGAAAATCCATGTATGTAATTTAATACTATGTATGGCACAAAGTAAGTGTTCAATAATTTTCAGCCCTTCTTATTAGCTGTTATACTCTGATGGTCGAGCCTGTTTGATTTGATTGTAAAGAACATAACCTGCTTTGCTATTGTATCCATTCCTAATGTCTTTGATATTTATTCTTATAAATGGAAGAGGAGACTCTAAGAATTAAATCAGGTTTGAATCGAGGTACTAGGAACACTACTAGTTGTGTATGCTATTAAAATTATCTAACATTTGGCTGGGTATGGTGGCGCATGCCTGTAATCCCAGCACTTTGGGAGCCTGAGGCAGGCATTTTCGAGTTCAAAGCCAGCCTCAGCAACAATGAGTCGCTAAGCAACTCAGTGAGACCATGTCTCTAAGTAAAACACAAAATAGGGCTGGGGATGTGGCTCAGTGGTGGAGTACCCCTGAGTTCAATCCCTGGTACAAAAAAAAAAAATTATCTAACATTTGGTTTCCTCCATTATGAAGTTGGGATAATAATTTCTTCAGGTGGTGTTGGCAGTTAAATATGATTAAACACATAAAACCTCTACAGTAGGGTACAGATTAGATATCCAACATAAATAGCTGCTTTTCGTGCTCCTACAGTCATTTTTCATTTGTCCTCTGACTCTTTCACATTGTGATTGTTATGGTTTGAATATGAGATGCGCCCCTCTCCCCAAAACTCTTGTGCTAAAGCAGAAATGTTCAGAGATGAAATGAATAGACTATAAGAGTGGTAAGCTCATCAGTAGATTAATCCATCTGATGAATTAATACTTTGAAAGGATTTATGTACTTTTCCATTTACCATCAGAATTAAGCAGTAGAATCTCTAGAGATATCCTTATGGAGAGCAACTACCCTACAATATAATAATAGTTCCATATCTAACTGATGACCAGGGTCAACTACCCTTCCAAGTTGGTCAATCTTTTCCTTACTCTGGATATTTTGTAAGAGGAACCAAGTTTCAATCATAGCTTAAAGTTTAGTGGAATGTTTATAGTATCTCCTGTTTGAGGCACTCCCTCTGTGAACAAAGACCACAAGTTCAAAGAATCTAAAGGTACAAGGATGGGATGCACAAAGAATCTGAATGGGTAGCTTATACTAAAACTAAGCAGGCCATATCTACTTCCCATCCTTTGTTACCAAACCAGTTGGGAATTTATCTATGTCTTCGAAATGCTGTTTTATTACTCTCATTGTGTCACCTATAGGTGATACAGTACACAATTGGATGAGACTGTTGCTACACCAATTTTCTATAAAGTATACCTCTTCATTGAAGACATGATGAGGGTATAGATACCAAGTGAGTGAATTAAAAACTCAGTAAACTTGATAATGTTGCTGATTTAGGCAAGCCACATCTATAATATATCCCAAGACCAGCAGTAATGACCAGATGCATTTTCTGTGATAATCTGTCCAATGTAGCCAGCCAACTTACCACCAAGTGCCTGGTTGGACTCTTCAAAAGATTATTTCAAAGAATACTGACCTTTATCAGTAGAATTCTTTGTGCATTCCATTCTTGTGCTTTAGGCTGTATGAGTTTTGAGGTATTTGTTTCCAGAAGGAACACCAAGTACCAAGTAGGACTCTTAAAAGAATGGTGCTGTATCTGAGACTTGGCTTTACTCTGTCTCTATTGCTAGATAAAATGTTTTGCATTTAGTAGCATTAGTATCTACATAGCCTTAGTGAGGAATATTTTCAGTTGGCCCTTGCATATCCTCTATCCTTGCCACTCTCAGCTCATTATAAGCTTAATATTGCAAGCACAGGGACGGCTAACTTCAGGGTAACATCAGTTGGTTGAGTCATACTTCATAGTGGGTACTCTCTTGTTGGGTTTAACACATGACACAGTAACCTTCACTTTTATGTATTCTCCGTAACAGCATTTACATCCATTTTCCATGAAATCTTTGTCTCTAATATTTCAGTGTTTTCTTCCCAGGACTTTGGTCATCCAGATAAGTCCTTCAGCACTATGGTAGTCCATAGACATTAATGTGTTTTCTCTTCCCATGAGAATTTCTTCTCACCACTGTTGCAGAAAGACCCACAGTTGAGTTTCATTTTAGTAGTTCTTTTGGGCATACAATGGCATAACATGCTCATCTGTTCAGTAACCCAAGTTGAACTTTTTTCTCTCATTATCAATGGCCCATAAGTCTTCCCCACATCCATGCTGGTGAGCCTTTCTGGCATAACGTTTCTTGGGTCTACTAGAATCCTGCTCCTAATCTAAAGCTTAACCATTGGATTCTCTTTCAGAACCCATGAATATGCCAGAACTGTTTTTCAAATTGTATGTAAGTTTTCTACTGCATAGTAAATCAGCGTGATATTCTGTGAGATGTTCAGATAGCCCCAGTTCCTATATTTTTCTGAGCATGGGAGAGTTGGCATAACTCTGAGCTCAAATTATAATGTTTTACTGAAGTCTTCCCTCCGTTTTATATTTTGCTTCAAATTGATAATTATTTGCCCTTATTCATTGAAATAACAACACTGACAACCTTCCAACACCAATAGAATTATAGTTTTTACATCTGAACCGCTCAAGTGCCTGAGATAGTATATCAACCTGTGTATTACCTTCCATTAACAAACTATCTCAGTGTAACTTTTGTGAAATTTACTAATTTCATCATGGCAGGCTGAAAGTCTTTCCCTACCACTAGTGATTGGGTCTCCATTGTGTATAATATGGAAGCAATATACTTAATATAATTTCAATGTCCCATTATATTTAATTTTAATTATTTTGCTTAGTTGGAAAGAAAATGTATAAGAACATATAGAAATTTTTTTCAGAATCATTTGGGAGAATTTTTCAGAATCATTTGCCCACCTAATGCTTCTTTACTGCCAAATGCTTGGTGTGTTATGCAAACAAGGGTATACTATATACCTTAATCCAACCATCAAAATTAGCAAATTAGCATTGGAATATTATTACCATCTAATGCTCACACTCTATCTATATTTCACCAATTCTCCCAATAATGATCTTTATAGTAAAATTATTCAATGCAAAATGACACATTGCAGTTTGGTACCATGATCTTTTAATTTTTTAAAAAAGATTTTTTTAGTTGCCAATGGACTTTTATTTTATTTTATTTATATATTGTGCTGATAATCAAACCCAGTTCCTCACACATGCTAGGCAAGTGTTCTACCACTGAGCTATAACCCCAGCCCAAAATCCTTTTTTTTTTTTTAATTTGAAAAAGTTCTTTGATCTTTCACTTTCATAATATTGACAGTTTTGAAAACTACAGACAATTTATCTAGCACAGTATTTTGCAACTTGATTTTGTCTCATGACTCTACATGGTTAGCTTTAGGATATATAGAATACATCTTTAGCATGAATGTCAAAAATGTGATGCTCTTTTTACTCATTGTATCCTATCAAGTAGCACATATAGTTTTAAAATTTCTTATTTTAAACTGATATGTAAAAATGTAAGATTATTCATATATATTAAATTATTATTATGTAATATTTCAATACATGTTCACATTGCATAATGTTTTAATCAGATTACACATATTTACCTACACAGTTATCATTTCTTTATGGTAAATAATCTTCCCTTCCAACTTTTTGAAGTGTACAGTACATAAATATTATCTGTATTCATCCTACTGTGCTATAGAGCACACTGGAACTTTTTACTGCTATCTAACTGTACATTAATACCCACTAATCAACTTTTCCCCTCTTTTTTCTCCCCACTCTCCCCAAGTTCTGGTTACCACCATTCTATTCTCTAATGTGATTAACTTGTTAAGATTCCACATATAAGTGAGATCAAATGAACTTGTCCTTCTGTTCTTGGCAGATGTCACTTAACATATTCATCTCCAGTTTAAGCCTTGCTGTTGCAAATGACAGGACTTAAGTCTTTTTAATGGTTGAATAGTATTCCATTGTGTTTATGTACCACATTTTCTTTATTAATCTGTCAGTTAATGGATACTTAGGTGTTTCCATTTCTAGGCTATTGTGAATAGTGCTGCAATAAATATGCATGGTCATGGTGTTTGCCCAGGAAACAGCCCTGGATTCAATATCTAATATTGAAAATAATGAATACATGTATACATATGTCTTTCCAACATACTGATTTCATTTCCATTGGTTATATACTCACATACCTAATAGTAAAATTAGGAGTGCTGGACCATATGTTAGTTCCATTTTCAATTTTTTGAGGAACATCTATACTGTTTTCCATAATGACTGTAATAACTGATATTTCCACCAACAATATGCAAGAGTTCTCTTTTCTGCACATCCTCACAAATATTTTTCTTTAGTCATTTTGGTAACAGTCATTCTTACTGGGATGAGGTGTGATATCTCATTCTGGTTTCAATTTGTTTTCCCTTGATTGTTAGTGGTTTGAAAATTTTTCAGGTACCTGTTGAGCTATTTGTTATGTCTTCTTTTGATAAATATTTGTGGAAAGCTATTAATCATTTTTAGTCAGATTATTTGATCTTTAGAGTTTCTTAGATATCCTAGATATCAACCATTTCTCAGATGTGTAGTTTTTAAATACTTCCTTCTATTCTGAAAGTTGCTTTTTGACTTAATTATTTCCTTTGCTCTGCAGAAGCTTTTTAGTTTGATGTAAACCCATTTGTTTGTGCTTTGGTATCTTGTACAAAAAAAGCCCATGCCTATTTCAATGTCTTGAAGTGTTTCCCCTATATTACCTTCTATTAGTTTCATAGTTTCAGGTCTTACATTTAAGTTTTTAATCCATTTTTAGTTGATTTTTATGACTGGTAAGCGATAATTTTGGTAAGTTATAATTTTGGTAAGCGATAATTATGGTAAGTTTTTAATCCATTTTTAGTTGATTTTTATGACTGGTAAGGGTCTAATTTCATTCTTCTGCATGTGGACATTCAATTTTCCCCGCACCATTTACTGAAAAGACTGTACTTTCTTCAATGAATGTTCTTAGCACCTTGGTAAAAAATTGATTGGCTGTGTATGTGCAGGTTTACTCTTAGGCTCTCTATTCCATTCCATTGTGCATGTGTCAGTTTTTATGCCATTCCATATGATAGCTCTGTGGTGCATTTTGAAGTCAGGTAGCATAATGCCTTCTGCTTTGCTCTTTTTACTCAAGATATCTTCAGCTATTTAGAGATTTTTGTGATTCTATACAAAGTGTAGAATCTTTTTTTTTCTTTTTTCAAGTTTTGTGAAGAATGTCATTGGTATTCTGTTGCAGATTGCATTGAATCTGTAAATCACTTTGGGTAGAATGGGCACTTTAACAATACTTCTAATATATCAACTTTTGATATATTAGAATGTCTATTTTTTGATATATTAGAATGTCAAATTTTTCATTTGATATATTAGAATTAAAAAAATGTCTTTTTTTCTCTTCATATGGATTTTGTATGTTTAGTATCTTTTTTTAGTTTTTTAATTTATTTATTCTACTTCAGTATATGTGACAGCAGAATGCATTTTGATTCATTGTACATAAATGGAGCACAACTTTTCATTTCTCTGGTTGTACATGATATAGAATCACAACATATGTGCAGTCATACATGAACCTCTGGCAATGATGTCCATCTCATTCCACCATCTTTCCTTCCCCCATGTCCTCTCCCCTCTCCTCCCTCCCCTTTGACCAAAGTTCCTCTGTTCTTCCCATGCCCCCTTCCCCATTATGGTTCGGCATCCACTGATCAGAGGGAAGATTTGGTCTTTGTTTTTTTGGAATTGGCTTACTTTACTTAATATGATATTCTCCAACTCCATTCATTTACCTGCGAATGCCATAATTTTATTCTCTTTTATTGCCTAGTAATAGTCCATTGTGTATATGTACCACAGTTTCTTTATCCAGTCATCTATTGAAGGGCATCTAGGTTGGTTCCACAGTTTAACTATTGTGAATTGAGCTGCTATAAACATTGAAGTGGCTGTGTCACTGTAGTACGCTGTTTTCATGTATTTTCAAGTTTTTTTTCTCTTCTTCAATTACTTTCATCATTTTTTTTATTGTGGATATCTATTACCTCTTTATTTGAAATTATTTCTAGATATTTTATTTTTGTAGCTATCTAAATAAGATTGCTTTCCTAAATTAAAGGGATACAAATCAGAAAAGAAGAACTCAAACTATCATTATTTGCATATGATATGATTCTATACTTAGAGGATCCAAATAATTCTACCAGAAAACTTTTAGAATTAATAAATGATTTCGGCAAAGTAGCAGGATATAAAATCAACACCCACAAATCAATTGCATTTCTATACATCAGTGATAAACCCTCTGAAAGAGAAATTAGGAAAACTATCCCATTCACAATCCCATCCTCAAAAAAATAAAATACTTGGGAATCAATTTAAAAAGAGAGGTGAAAGACCTCTGCAATGCAAACTACAAGACATTGAAGAAAGAAATTGAAGAAGACCTTAGAAGATGGAGAAATATCCCATGCTCCTGGATAGGCAGAATCAATATTGTCAAAATGGCCATACTACCCAAAGCACTATATAGATTCAGTGCAATCTCAATTAAAATCCCAATGTCATTCCTTATAGAAATAGAAAAGGCAATTATGAAATTCATTTGGAAGAACAAGAGACCCAGAATAGCCAAAGCAATCCTTAGCAAGAAGAGTGAAGCAGGAGGCATCACAATACCAGACCTCAGATTACACTACAAAGCTATAGTAACAAAAACAGCATGGTACTGGCACCAAAATAGGCATGTAGACCAGTGGTATAGAATAGAAGACACAGAGACGAACCCACTTACATACAGTTACCTTATACTAGATAAAGGAGCCAAACACGTACACTGGAGAAAAGATAGTCTGTTCAACAAATGGTGCTGGGAAAACTGGAAATCCATATACAGCAAATTGAAACTAAACCCCTATCTCTCACCATGCACAAAATTCAACTCAAAGTCGATCAAGGACCTGGGAATCAGACCAGAGACCCAACACCTAATAGAAGAAAAAATAGGGCCAAATCTTCATCATATCGGATTAGGACCATACAAGACTCCTATAGCACAAGAAGTAAAATCAAGAATCAACAAATGGAATGGATTCAAACTAAAAAGCTTCTTCTCAGCAAAAGAAATAATCAATGAAGCAAACAGAGAGCTGACATTCTGGGAACAAATCTTTGCCTCACACACATCTGATAGAGCACTCATCTCCAGGATATATATAGAACTCAAAAAGCTTAACACCAAAAAAACTAACAACCCAATCAATAAATAGGCCAAAGAGCTGAACACAAACTTCACAGGAGAAGATGTACAATCCATCAACAGACATATGAAAAAACGTTCAACATCTCTAGCAATCAGAGAAATGCAAATCAAAACTACCCTAAGATTTCATCTCATGCTAGTCAGAATGGCAATTATCAAGAATACAAACAACAATAAGTGTTGGCGAGGTTGTGGGGGGAAAGGCACACTCATACATTGCTGGTGGAACTGAAAATTGGTACAACCAATCTGGAAAGCAGTATGGAGATTCCTTAGAAAACTTTGAATGGAACCACCATTTGAGCCTACTTTCCCACTCCTCGGTCTATACCCAGAAGACTTAAAAACAGCATACTACAGTGCTGCAGCCACTTCAATGTTTATAGCAGCTCAATTCACAATAGCTAAACTGTGGAATCAACCCAGATGCTCTTCTATAGATGACTGGATAAAGAAACTGTGGTATATATACACAATGGACTATTACTCGGCAATAAAAGAGAATAAAATTATGGCATTTGCAGGTAAATGGATGGAGTTGGAGAATATCATGCTAAGTGAAGTAAGCCAATCACAGAAAACCAAATGCCGGATGTACTCATTGATAAGTGGATGCTGATCCATAATGTGGAGAAAGTCATGAGAACAATGGTGGAACTCTGTTCACAGGGGTGTAAGAGGGGAAAGGGGCATGGGGACAGTAAAGGTGGTGAAATATGATTGTCATCATAACTATAACTTTATGTATGACTGCATATATGTTGTGATTCTATACAACTTACAACTAGAGAATTGATATGTTACCCTCTATCTATGTACAATGAATCAAATTGCACTCTGTTATCATGTAAGCCTAAATAGAACAAATAAATAAATTAAACATGACAAAAAAAAACAAAAAAAAGATTGCTTTCCTGATTTCTATTTCAGATGTTTTTCACTTAGCATACAGCAATACTACTAATTTTTGTATGTTCATTTTGAATCCTGCAACTTTGCTGAATTCATTTATTAGTTTGAATGGTTTTTTTTTTTTTTTGGTTGAGTTTTTCAGTTTTTCTATATTTAAGATCATGTCACTAAAACCAGTGACAATGTGACTTTTTTTTTTTTACAATATGAATGCTCTTTAGTTCTTTCTCTAGTGCAACTGCTCTGTTAAGACTTTCAGCACTATGTTGAATAAAGGTCATTGAAATGGGCATTCTTGTCTTGATTCACATCTTGGATCTTAGGCTTTCCCTGTTCAGTAAAATGTTAGTGATTGGCTCATGCCTTTATCATATTGAGATCTGTTCTTCCTTCTATACCTAATTTGTTTACAACTTTTATCATGAAGAGATGTTGAAATTTATTAAATACCTTTTCTTCATCTATTGAAATGATCATATGGTTTTTGTCCTTCATTCTGTTGATGTGGTGTAGCATATTTACTGATTTGCATATATTGAACTGTCCTCACATCCTTTGGGTAAACCCCTCTTGATCATGGTGAATAATCATTTTTAATATGATGTTACATTAAGTTTGCTAATGTTTTTTGAAGATTTTTGTGTTAATGGTCATTAAAGATATAGGCTTATAATTGTCTTCCGTCCCCTCCCCTCTTCTTTTCTTTCTTCTTTACTCTGATTTCCTCCTCTTCCCCTGGCTCCACCCCCTCCTCCTCCTCCTCTTCCTCTTCTTATTCTTCATCATTATAATCATCATCAACTAGTTTTGGTATCAGAGTAATGCCAGCCAGCCTTATAGAATGAAGTAGTACATTTGTTATATTATTATTTTTATTTTGTCACTGCTAGTTAACTAACTTGATATTTGACTAACTTCTCTACTATAAATTTATTCTTTTCATTTTTGTTATTATTAAGGGTCTGTAGAAGATAGACCTAAATTAATATCCTACTTTGAACCAATTTTTAATTAATTTGTATCAATATGCATTCAGCAATTTCTATTTTATTCACTGATTTTAGTTTTTTACCATAATTCTTCATGTTTATGATCAATTTTTCCTGAGTTGGCTAGTGAAACCCCTTCAAGCTAGTTTCTGTGTTCTTTTGAGAACTTCCTATTCTGTCTCACAATGGTGTTCCAGCCTCATCTCTTCTACTTTATTTGTCTCAGCCCTGGAATTGGTCATTTCTCCAAGTGATTCTGGATTTTTAGAGAATGGAATTTTGAAGCCAATATGAGGCTTTTAGACAGATTAATTGCTATTGTGGTGACATAGCTATCAGGTTCTCTCATTGGACAGAGCTAGAAAGTATAAGTGTGATATATGCGTTTATGTGTGTCGTAATGTGTGTATGTATGTCTGATGCAATTTAAACCTCTTTTTTACACCCATATTCATCTATGTATTTTGATGTCTTTGAATTTATACCAACATCTCTAATTGTAATTTAAAACTCTATTTGTAAGTCTCTTTCCCAACAGTGAAAAACTAGGTCTATGTTCTCAACATGTTTACTTATCTGGTAACTCCCACTGTACATAACTGGTCTTTGTTCCTGCTTTCAACTCTAGCTCTGAGTACTCATACAGACACCTTATCTCACACTGGGTGATTCCCTACTCTGAGTTGCTGTTGCACCATTCTTTATGTACATATCTCCATCAATTTGGGCTTTAGAATCAATTTTTTTGACTTTTATTCTTGCAGTACTTAATAGGATTTCCTTCTTACCTTTCTCCAACTCCGATAGTCCATGCAAGACTGACCTCTTCTGCTTGGGAAGAATTCTTCAGACAACACGCTTAGTGAAGGCCACTCTCCTCTCTGATGCCCTACTAATTGCTCACATTCTCATTGTGCCTTGAGATTTCTAAACTTCCCTCTTTCTCCACTCTGTGCCTACACCTTTCTCATCTTGCTCCAGCATTAGCCACTGTTTTAGGGTCTGCAATCAAAGAACACTTAAGGAAAAACTATTATAGGACGAGTTCCTTGGGAAAGTGATTCTAATACAAAGAGTTACTTAGAGGAAATTTATTGGGGAACATTTCTGGTAGCAACACCCATGAAGAAATGAGAGAAGCTTCATGGGGAGCTCTATAGCTGTTATTCCTTGAGAGTTATCCAGAATTGATGCATGTATATGAAGTTGTTATTCCCTTACAGCACTGAATCACTGGGCTGCATCCAAGGAGTGAGTGGATGTGGGATGGCTGACTCTGCTGAAGGAAGGATCTGAGCAACAAACTACAGAATGCACTTGATTTGGTTTCTGAATCTGGATATAACGACTTCTTTCTCTTTAAAAAATACATATTCTTGGGCTGAGGTTGTGGCTCAGTGGCAGAGCGCTTGCCTTGCACGTGTGAGGCACTGGGTTCGATCCTCATCACCACATAAAAAATAAATAAACAAAATAAAGACACTGCGTCCATGTATAACTAAAAACTATTAAAAAAAACTTAAAAAAAAATAAAAAATAAAAAATACATATTCTTAAATAATATTGCAGAGAGTGTATTTTAGTACACTTAGACAGGGCCTCTTGAATGTTTTTCTTTTTTAAGTCCTCAAATGATTCAATATTTGTCCTGTTTGTCTACAGTGGGCCTTTAACTAATACAGTGATTTTACATATGTTTAGGCCTTAGATTTTTGCTCTCAGGGTAAACAGATGGCACTTGAAATTCAGAACTCTTAATTCTCATATGCTCATGACTATTCCCTTTGGTTAAACTTTATCTACTCTCTCTCCTCATTTTTGATTAAGATATAATAAGTCGTTCACTTACTTGTTTTTTTTATTTGTTTTCTGTGGCTATGAACAGTTTCAACATGACTACATGAGTCATTAACATCATACAGAAGAAACTCAATTTTTTAAAAATTTTAATGTATTTTATATACTTTAATATAGTTACATAAAATATTCTATAGTTGTTTAAAAACAAACAAACAAAAATCTAGGGACTATGTATTGCATGTTCCTTACTTCCAAACATGTTGAAATAATGTAATTGGTGTTTTCAGTTGCATCTTCACAGATCAAGGCAAGGCAAGGTTGATGAGGGTTTCCATCCATACTGGAAAGATTATGAATGTCAACTGGATAAGAATTCTTCAAAGGCCTGGCACAATCCCAAAGCACCCATACAGAGACCTTTCCAAATCTCTTAAAACGAAGAAGTAGCAAGAGAGAGCTGTTTCCCTGTGGCCTTTTGGAAGTCATTTCAGGGAGAGAGAGGTGTACATGGCAGCTCGCATGCAGCTATCTTAGTCTTAGAAAAATCCCCTGAGCAAGAGAAGCAAGGCAAGCAGAAGTGAGCTTTGCAGAGCCATCTCACTCTGCAACAATATGGATGTCCGAAGCAGTGAAGCAAGTCTAGAGGAACTGAGGGAAATCTTGGGGCAAATGATTCTCTGCAGTATGAGCAGGTGAAGATCTTTCCAAACTGTTTCTCTCCACAAGTACAACTCATTTTTTCACCATGTTGGAGGTAGTTTGTAGCCCATAATCTAATGTCAAAGGAACTATTGTAACTTTTATTACACTTCATAAAATTTATCACCCCAAAATTCTAAAAGCCTTTTCTCCCCCTAAGAGTGAGCCTGACTCTTTTTTATCTTCCTCTCTTGTAGCACATAACAGGCCTGACAGAGTGAAATTAGAGAGTCATAGAACACTATAAGACAAAGTTCATCTAGTATGTAGTTTATATATAATTTTTTGGCTAAGGCTCTCACAGGAGTTTCAAACCAAATCCAAAGCTCTCCTTTCCTTTTATTAAAATGATTATCAAAATATATCCCAGAGAGTGTACAACCATCAAGAAATAATGATCTGTGCTCCTATTTTTTAAAGAGATGACTGTCTCACCTATTTGCTGTTCTTTGTATTATGAATTTCCTTTATGTGCTTTTTCTCATACAAAATTGTGGGATCCCCTAGTTTAAAAGCCTATCATTTACTTATTATGCTGAAAATATAAATGGTTACTGATATTTGTACCTTTTTAATGTTTCTATTTATATTCATTCCATCAGAAATTGTTAATTTGACACTAACTGCTTGAGACACTGTGGGGTACTGGGAGAAGTCAAGGAGTTTAAATTCAAGGTTAGCTGATGATTCACTTTCTGGCTTTCCTTTGAGAAGTGTAACCACTATTGCCTATGTAACTTCATTGTTGAGTAGCTCTGCCTAATTAACTACCATACTGGACAGCTTTGTTTTTGTTGTTTCTATCTAACTTCACATATTGTCTTAATTCTGTTTCTTGGAATCACACAATAACACCCTAATTCCTTTTTCTTGTGGTAGTATTTAAAATAGTTAAAAACAGCTATCATGATTTAGCAGCCTACATGTCTAGAATGATTCATTTAGTTTTTGCAATACTAAAACCATGTACTATAGTAGACATTCTAGGTACCTAGAATGTATCACTAGGATAGTGTGAGGAGTAGATTTTAATATCAGCTAGATATCTGTAGCAATATTAACTGCTGAATTAGCTCTGGTTTGGGTACAAGTCACCTTTGGTGGGAAATATTTTATAGTCTACTTCATTCTTGATTTTGCAGTAACAAAGGAAAAGAACAAAATAAAAAGTTGTTGAATTATTGGATAAACTCAGAAACTTCGTGTATCAGGACTTATAATTATGTGTTTCATATATTTGTGCTGCCCTATGTTAGTAAGAGTCTAGGAAAACATGATGTCCAGTGTTTGGCTTTGATTACAAAGCACATGGGAAGTAGGGATGTATAATTGAGTACAAGTGTCTGCTGCCTTACATAACATTTTGAAGCATGTTATGGAAAAGTCCTTTCCAAGACAGAAGAGAAGACTCAGAAATCCTCATGGGGCTCCTGCTGTTCCTTCCCATCTGGTATGCATGAACCTGGCCTAACTTAATCTTTGTCTAGATATTGTAATGAACCATAGAAATATCTAACAAAAGTGATAGAGATCAATGGTTTGGGGTTTGGAACCAGATAAGTGAAGGGAACTCTGTGCTTGTTACTGCTGCTTTTGTCATAATCAGGTCATGTATAAATGATAAAGAGATAGTCATGTTGTTTTCATAATGTTGGATTATGAAGATTCAACACAATAATGTGTTTACATTTCCAGTAGAATGCTTGTCACATTCTGAGCACTCAACAATTATTATTAGGTTATTTATATTAATTTGTTTTGTGTAAGATACAGTTAATACATGTAAATAACTCTTTATTGGATAGTAAATAATGATATAAACCATTAACACCTTAAGATTTCAAAAGAAAGGCTGTAAACACATTTATTCTTACTTGCTTTTCTTTTTCTGGATTGGTATTGATTGAACTTCTTGCTAAATTTAACTGATAGTATAGGAAATGGAGCTCTTAAGACATTGATTCCACTTTTTCTACCTCTGAGTCAATTTGTATCTGAAATCTTGTGTTTAAAATACTGAATTTTACTCTTATCTTTTTAATTTTTTCTGTCCTGGGGATCAAAACCAGAGCCCCAGGAATGTTGGGTATCTAGGTGTTTGTGTTATATGTCTATGAAACATAAACAATATCCAAATAATTTTCTGTAAGGGCTAGTTTCCTTTTAGAATAATGAGAAGCCCAATAAGAAACTCAAGTATATAATAGCAGATGAGGACTGATACACTCATTCTTTGAGTGATTCAGTTCACATCCTGTTTCTGTCTTCATGCCTTCTGACAGATGATCTGTGAACCACAGAGTAAACCTGTCAGAAATAAGAATAGAATGGCTTCTCTTCATGCATAGAATATTGCCATATGTTGCCACAGATATCAACTAGAGATTCATTTTTTTTCACATTTCCATAGTCCTTCCTGTAACAATTAATGATAGACAAGTATGTATGGCAACAGGTCTTTAGAGGTCTTTATGCTTTTTAAGTATTCAGCTAAGATCTGCTAGTTCAAGGAAGAAAATCAGTTTTTATATACTTTTTGACCACCTTTTTCTTCCTTATATTGTGAACAATTTGTGCCTTTTAAAATCCTTTTTCCACACCTTTCTTCACTTGATTAATTTTTTTACATGGCCAATTCTTTTTAATGTGATGGAATCAAACTAACTTCAAACCGATGCTCAGTTAAAATGCTGCCAGGATACTGTTGATAGACAGTTTGTATTGTTACAGGATTACTGGATTGAGCAGTGTTTCCACAGTTTGGCATCAGCATAATCTAATCTGATGCCTGGCTGCAGTGTCAATTTGTGTAGATGGAGATCAGGCAGAATTCCAGAACCCAGAGTGAAAGCACCTGCAGGCTGGCTGTTTTGCCAGAATACCAAAAAGAATGATAGAATTAAGAAGTGCTGCAGTCAGCTCACATAATGAAGATAAAAATGATAATTAGCCTTGTGGTAATTTGAATTAGTCAACTAAATCTTTGTTGTGCTCTGAGATGTTCTAGCAATAGATTTTGAATGGTTTAATCTGTTGGGATTTTGTCATTGTAAGAAATGGAAGGTAATGGCTATTTTTTAAAAAATGAAAATAAATTGACATAATTTTAGACATAGAAATTTCAGCCTGTGTAGAATCCAAGCATTAGGCATAGCCCTAAGTAAAATTCAGTACAAAAGATCAAACTGCAGCTCTTCAGCAGCCTGAGTACATTTTGTTCTTACTTCACTGCAGCAAAGTGATCTATTATATTCATGTGTACATTAAGGTGAGCTGACATTATAAAAATAGCCATCTTTAATTTTGGTGATTTAAGATCTCCTTTTCTTAAATATTACTTAATTACAGCTAACAGCTTAACTTTCAATTAATTCAATTTATAAAAGCACTCATATTTATCTTGACAGTAAATGTTAAAGGAACTGATAAGGGACACATTTGCTTTGTTAAACTATTGATTTGAGTTCTAATTTATTCCATAGTAATTAATAACAAATTCAAAATATTTCAACAAATTGTTAGCATCTGTAGAAGGACTTTAGTATGAGCCCAAATCAAAAATGGGTTTTATAGTAAATCAGAGAGTAGAACTCAATCTTTATTAGGAAATTGTTCAGATAGATCTCTAAAATGACTATGAGTAAACCCACACCCATTTTATTATTTAGGGTAATTCAAAGGCACATGACTTTAAGAGTCCCATATATTGTCAGTACAGGTCTACAAACAAAACATTATTTTTAGGGCCAAAGGATCACATTTATCAATATATGAGACAAAGGATACAGATAAATACAAATCCCTCATTTATTGTGAGTCTGTGTAATTTCATAGTGAGGACTAGGCTCTGAATATAGGCTAAAATCTTATCTTGGCTTTGCTAATTGCTAACTGTATATCTTCGGGAAGTTTCCTAATAGTTCTGTGCCTTGTTTCTTAATGTGTAAGAAAGGACACTCTAAATTGTATGTCCCATCAGAACATTGTGTGTATTAAGTAAATAAGTATATTTGAGGTGCTTAAATCAATGCCTGAAATATAATGATAACACAATATGGCTTAGCTATGCTTTTCATAATTTGAGGGTTTATCTTTGTTAGAATATTCTACCTTCAAGGAACATGTATTGTGAGCCAAGCATAGTGTTAGAATTCAGGGATAAAGAAATGAATGACACAATTCCTGTCCTTACAGAGCTTACCTTCTACTGAAAGAGCAGTAGGCTAGTGCTCTCAAACTACTATGTAAGAGAATTACCTGGGAGGTTTACTAAAGCAGAGTGCTGAGCTTGACTCACAGATGTCCTGATTTAGTATGTCTAGGGTGGAGTCTGAGAACATGAATTTTTATAAAGTTCCCAGGTGATGCTAACATTTCTTGACTGTGGACCACACTTGGGGAACCTTAGCCTACCAAATAATTTCTGATATGATGGGGGATAATTGGTTTATAGAGATATAAATAAGGTGGCATAAGAGCACAACCACTGGGACCAACACAGGAATTTTAAGACCTCTTTTTGGAAAAGATGATTCCTGATATGTTAATTGAGAGACAGATATTAGCCAGGTGAGCAAATGAATATTTTATGTTAGCATTAACAAAGGCAAATATCATATGAAATACTGTTATATGTAGGAAATTGTCTGGTATCTTTTAGAAATATTCACTTTCTTTCAATCCATATATGATTTGTTTCTTTTTTCAAAAGTTAACAACCAGCTGGACACCGTGGCGCACGCCTGTAATCCCAGCACTTTGGGAGGCTGAGACAGGAAAATCATGAGTTCAAAGCCAGCCTCAGCAACAGCAAGGCACTAAGCAACTCAGCAAGGCACTAAGCAACTCAGTGAGACCCTGTCTCTAAGTAAAACACAAAATAAGGCTGGGGATGTGGCTCAGGGGTGGAATATCCCTAAGTTAAATCCCTAAGTTAAATACATGGCACCAAAATCAACAACAACAATGACAAAAAAGCTAACAACCATTCTTGCTTTAGAGTTCATAAATTTTATAAATGAATTTTAAAATATGATGAAGTTAAAATGTTGATAATTGTAAATTTTGACAAAGATGGGTAAATTCTAATATCAGTATCCCTCAATTGTGTTCTTATTTTTAACAGTGGGAATGAAATGAGGTAGATGTATATTGTCACAACTTTTATACTTTTGTGTAGCTGTTAAACATGAAATAAAATATTGTTACCTGAATGTGGTTTTGGGGTTTAACATCAGATGAAGTCTTCAAATATATGCTTAATTAATTACTTTTTAGCATTAAATTTTTTTTAAAATATTTTTTAGTTGTAGGTGGACACAAAATCTTTATTGATTTATTTTTTTGTGGTGCTGAGGATCGAACCCAGTGCCTCACGCATGCGAGGCAAGCGCTCTACCACTGAGCCACAATCCCAGCCCAAATTTTTATTTCTTTTATAAAATTTTTCAGGCAAAGAAAAAAATAAGAAAAAAGGATCTACCATTAATTTTCACTATCCAGAAATAACCATTATTAATATTTTATGTACCTAAATTCAGATATTCTCTATAAAGTTTCAAGGATAGGAAGACAAATGGAAAATTTTTAAACCTACAAAACCGTATAAAATATTTGCCAACCATGCATCTGAGAAGGGGCTAATATCCAAATATATAGATAACTCAACACAATTCAATAGGGAAATCAAAATAATTCAATAGCAAAATAACTGATAGCCCAGTTAAAAGTGTATAGAAGACCTGAATACATATTTTTAAAAAGGAGACATTCAGACCTCCAACAGATTATGAAAAAAATTCATTGTCACAGATTATCAGAGAAATGCAAATCAAAAATTATAGTAAGATATTATCTTACCCAGTTAGAATGATCATTAGTAAAACAACATAATATACTGTTGTTGATGAGAATGTGGAGGAAAGCAAATTTTTTAATTATGTTGGTGGGAAAGCAAATTAATATAGCTATTATAGAAAGCAGTATGAAAAATTCTAAAAAATTAAAAGTATAATTCCATATGGTGCAGCAATCTTAATTTTGGTTATATATCCAAAGGAATTAAAAATAGTATGTGGAAGAGATGTGTCCACCTGCATATTCTCTGCAGCCTTACTGGCCATAAGTAAGATATGAAAGGTGTCTAAATATTCATCAGTAGATGAATAAAGAAAAATTTATCTATATACCCATTGGAATATTATCAGTCAAAGAATGAAGGAAATCCTGTCATTTGTGACAACATAGATAAACCTGGTAGGCATCATGCTAAATAATGTAAGCCAGACACTGAAAGACAAACACTCTATAGTCTCTATTTTGTGCAAAATCTAAAAAGGTCAAACTAATAGAAGAAGAGATTAGAATGGTGGTTACCAGGGGTCAGGGATTGGGGTTGGGGAGTGGGGTAGATCATTGAATTCATCTCTTCCTTTATTTCTGTTTGTATACATTCCTTACATTTCTAATTTCTTCAAGATCATTTACAATGGTTTTTAAATTATCTTTATTCTATTGTCTAATCCATTAATATAGGCTCCTCCTGTATAATATGTTTGTTTTTTCTTCTCCATTTGTTACCCAGTGTTTTCTTTTTTGTTTGTTTTTTGTTTTTTTGTATTTTCTTGGTGCCAGGGATTGAAATTAGGGCCACTCAACCACTGAACCACATCCCCAGCCTTTTTTTTGTACTTTATTTAGAGATAGGTTCTCACTGAGTTGCTTAGGGCTTCGCTAAGTTGCTAAGGCTGGCTTTGAACTTGTGATCCTCCTGCCTCAGCCTCCCAAGCCACTGAAATTATAGGTATGCACCACTATGCCCGGCTCTGCCACCTAGTTTTAATGTCTTCTATGAACTGATCTTGCTATGTCTTTTTTTCCAAAGAAATAAGGTGCTTATAATTTTAATTGAAATGATAGAAATTGATTTCTTTGAATTTTTTCTTATTTTCTAAGATATTTTAAGATAGTGAGTTATTTATCTACTTTTTATGCATATTCTTTTACTTTTGTTTCCAGAATTTCCTGCTGGGGTCTGTTCATTTGTATAGTAGTTGTTATATAGGGGTCTGACACTTCTGTTTTTCTTTTAACCCACTATTGAAGGTTGATGTGAGTGAAAGTAGAGGAAATAGATAGGATTATTAGGCAATTTCTATCCAGGATTTTTGTATGGAATATTTTCTAACCAATTCCTTTTGATTTATCACTTCAATTGTTGTCAATTTCTTGAGTATATTTTCTTGCAATGTTTGAGAATCTGAATTCATTACCCATGGATTCAAAATAGGAAAAAATAGGTTCATTCATTTTACAAGAAAGTGATCTACACAGTTAAGTTATATAAAACCTGTTTTGTGAGAATTATAGACTATGGCATGATAAATTTTTAAAAATAATAATCCAGGGTGAACCTACTTTTAAGATCTCTCTCTTTTTCTTTTCTTTTCGATATTAGGAATTAAACCCTGGGATGCTTAACCACAAAGCTACATCCTCAGTCCTTTTTATTATTTTTTTAATTTGAGAAAGAGTCTCACTAAGTTGCTTAAGGCCTTGCAGAATTGCTGAGATTGGCTTTGAATTTGTGATTCTTTTGCCTCAGCCTCCTACATTGCTGGGGTTACAGGCATGTGCCACCATACCTGGTGATATCTCAATCTTATACAAACTGGGAAAACCTCAAGAAAAAATAAAATTAGATATACAAAATTAGGTATGAAATTTATGATTTATTTAGAGTAATAAATTGCAATTTGTCTCTTATAAAAGAGACAAATGCCAGAAAAAGTATAAATGCTGATGAAATTCATTACATTCTAACCAAATAACTGCCTGTATTTTTTTCTTTTCTACATTTATTTTTGCTTTAAATTTTGATTACCACTTCTGGTAACAATGATTTAATAATATTTTTTATAGAATATAGAGATGTAATCCCATTTTTATTAAACTTTGCTTTTACATTATAATTTTAAAATTTTCTTTTAGGCTCATAACTCACTTATAAAATCAGCTAATTTTAATATTGCTGTCAAAAATGTGGAGAAAAGTTACATCAGAAGTTTCTTTTATTGCAAGATATAAGATGTGGGGGGATTTCCCACAGTCTAGCTTCTCATGTTGTGCATTTCAAACCTTTCTTCTCTGTTACTCTGATCCTTCCAGTGTCAACTTTAGTAAGACTCCATGAGAGTTCTGCTCTGGATCTTTGTGTCTCAGTTATGAATGAGTTAATGCAATGAGATGTGGAAGTGATCATAGGAGTCAGATCTTCACCAGGACAGCTAGTAATAACTCAAATATGCTAGACTTGATTATAATCCATATGTATAAACATACATAAATCAAACCCAATTGTTCGTAGATCAACTACTTCATAGGCACTACAAATAAGAGTCTATGTAAGCAGTAGTATGTTGAAGGGTAAATTGGAGTGGAAAGAGACAGCAGTCTTAATTAATTTTGATTAAAGTATCCCACTTTTGTAAATTCTACTAAAGCATATAGAACAGGTATGTTAGAAAAGGCCCATGCAAGGAATAGCTCTGACGTTTAAGCTTCATTATTCTGTTGGTTAATTGATATCTGAGTTAAAAGGTAGATCTGCAGGGAAGTGCTCTTGTTTGACTTGATACTTGAAAACCAATTCAAGAAAGTGGTAAATGCTATAGAAGAATGAAAGATCATCGTTGCTACTAGTATTAGGACAGCAGATATACTATGACTCCACAATATGAAACTTGAAGGAGAAATCCTGTTTAATCTTGCAGTTAGTGAATGGAATAAAATGTCCTTATTGACCTTATAATAATCTTTGTAATTTTATATGATAGCTATTTACAATTGTGTATCTATCTTTGATAGTAAGAGCATGAATAAGAGTGAAATATTCTTGTATTTTCAATTGAATTTGAATTACTGAACTTCTAAACTTCCTGTCAACTGAGATTTTTAATTATTATTTCATTTGCCATTAAAATGAAACTTATTATCTAACTTTTATTTCCTCTATTTTGTCTTCCATTTAATTTTAAGTGCCTCAGAGGAATGGGCAATGTTTTATTCATTTTTTTGTTTATTACCTCCATTTCTAGCCTCACAATGGTCACTTAATAAATATTGCTTGCTTGATGGTGCAGCACTTCTAGTCTCATTTTATTTCATGTCTCCATTCACATGTATCTAAGGACTTTGCTTAACCCTTTGTTTACTTTGTCTGTTATACTTTTTTTCTTACGATCTTCATTTTAGAAAGTTCAGAAACAATAAAAAGCATAAACAGTTAAAAGGTATGTGGAATTATGCTACCCAGAAGGAATCACTGTTGATATTTTAAGGCATATTCTTTTGGTATTTTTCCTATGACTTTTATATTGTAGATGTCATATTTAGGCCTGTCTCTATCAAATTCAAACTTTTGCAAAATTTAAAAATCAAAATAAAGCTTAAATATTTTTAATGCAGCAAGCACTTTTCCTTATTCAGAGTTCTTTACCATTAGTTCTCTGGAAGGATTTGCAATCCTTTGTCTATTTCTTATGTGTTTGCTTCTATCTTTTAAAAACAAAGAAAACCTTAAGCATTTATTGAGTTTTCTATCTCTGGCATTATGCAACAAATCTTCAGTCTAGTTGATTCAGTAGGACTCATCTCCTAACATCTTTCTCATTTCCTCTTACTCTAATAATTTGATAGAATCACAGTCAGTGCTTGTCTTGATTACATAAATATTTTTTTACTGCTGAATTAAGAACCAGATAATGATTATTTCCCTTCTTATATAACTTTCAAAATTATCTTCTTTTCTGTTTGCTTCATTTCTATGACCTTATCAAATTTATTAAAATACTTAACTAATTTGTCATATGACAATAGTTTTTTTCAATAACTTAAAAATAAATAATTTTACTTCTGCATTCTGTTTTCTATAGCCCCCTTTCTTCTCCCTCTTTGCTCCTTCCATCTAGACTGTTCTATAATAAGAATATCTAAATGCCATTAATATTTTTATTTTGTTAACATGCTTTTTAATATGTAAAATTAAAATTTTTATGTTATCAAATCTTTCCTCTCTCTGCAATGTATTTCATTGTTGTTTTCCTTTCAAATAAATTTTCCAAGTAACTACCATTTATTAAACATGGAAGTGCAGAACTGCTCTGATTGATTGGGGACCCAGAGCCTAATCTGATAGACCTGCTTCTTGACTTATCAATTTATTGCTTCTTGGCTCCCAAATTACCCTTTACCTATTCTGCAAAATTGGTTTAGATTCCTTTAAACCTTTCTTTGCAGTGAGCACAAGGTTAAATTTTCTCAGTAGAGCGTGCTGGAGGAGGAAAGGGCTTCTCTTGCTGGCTTCTCAGTTACACCATTGCTGAGCAGTGTGTTCCCCACCAGTTGCAGCTTCTGAGTGCTCCAAAGGGATGTTTCCTCTTGGCTCAATGACTGTGACCCAACTCAGATCTAGGAATACATTCTCCTAATAAGTTGTTACATTAAAATTCCCGTTTAAGTCATTGAGTGATTTCTTTCTTCTGGATGGACCTCCATTGATACACCTTCCACTTGATTCCTCAGGGACCTTTAAGGAAATCAAAAAATCCTAAGGATGGTTGGGAAGTAGTTTAAACAATTTGAAACTAGTTTAAGTCTTGCAGTGATTTAAACAGGGGAACTTTAATATAACAAATTTTAATGTATGGTCAGGAGTAACTACAAAAAAAAAAAAAGGAATTATATGGCTGCAAGGAGGTATCCACGGAAGGGCAAAGTTAGGAGGAACTTTCTTCAAAGCTAAGTTTTAAACCTCATTAAAGAATAGCTTGATATTAGTAATCTAAAAAAATAATAATTTATTTGCTTTAGACCATCTGCATAGAGCAAGTTAATTCTAAATGGCCAATTCAAATCAGTTTCTTCATTATTACATAACTCCTTTGCTTTGATCAGATTGACAAGTTTGGAGATTTAAACTGTCTTATTGAAATTGTGTTTTTGTTTTGTTTTGTTTTGTTTTGTTAACACACTCAAAATACTAACACACTGACCAGGACTCAGCTGACTTATTCTTGTCCCATCTGAACCAGGAGTATAAGTCAAATTCTGAATGCTGCTAAGCTTCATTTTCTGTATCTGTAAAACAAAACATTTGTGATTGGATTTTACAACCCCTTAGCATTCTTAATCTTTATCCTTGAGAGTGTTTATAATGGTTCCATTAACAGCCTTAACTGCTCAAAAAGGTAGTTTGCTCCCATCATTGTGAATTATTTCATACTTTTTACAGTGAAGAGTCTCATGACTAAGACTCCTATCATCACAGAAGATGACTCACTACAGCCCCAAGAAATAAGTGGTATTATAATTATCACAAGAGTGAAAATCTAGTTGCTTCTAGTGCTGATAGAAGTATGAGTTAGGTTTTTTATTATTTTTTCTGAGATTTTAACTTTCATTTCTAGACCTCCCTAGGGGATAACCTACTGATGGTGATTGACCTCCATGGAATGAAACAGCTCAGACCTCTCAGAATTTCTGTAGGCTTTTATAAGATCCTTATAATAATGCTATACAAATTATAAGTGATTTTTTAATGATTTTTCATCATAAAAGGAATAAAATTTTAAAGTAAAAATAAAAATAGCCATTAAATATCACCCTCAATTCTACCATCCAAAGAGAGACCCTGTTAGCATTTTAATGTATGCTTTTTAATTTTTCCTTATGCATATATATTTTTATATTACAAAGTATTTCTAGGCACTGTTCTAGATGATAGAAACAGGAGTGAACAAAGTTCCTGACCACAGGGTGCTAATATACTGTGTAGATAATTTTCTGCTTCTTAAAATTAACAATATTTATAAGCAGTTTTCCACATCATTATACATTTTATAGATGTGAATATTTATTGACATTCTATCATATGATTTTTAGTTAATGTTGAAATATTATTTCAAATATCTTATAATAATTATGCAATAAGCATAATTGTATACAGCCTTTTGAACGTATTCTAAGCATCTCCTTCAGATAAGTTCCTAGAAATAGAAATATTAAGACAAAGGGAATCATATTTTCAAGACTCAATATCACTTGTCAGATTACCTTAGGAAAGGTTTTGGAAATTACACCAATTCTCCCTGCAGGAGTGCCTGTGTAAGTTATTTCATCTTGTCCTCAGCATCGTTCTACAACCTCATGTGCCCTTGAATTCTGGACTGTGTGTGGACCTTCTTTCTCCTCTGGCATCTAGTGAGTTCAACCAAAGGAGAGTCCCCTACCAGTGGGAGGAGCAAAGTGATGTGAAGGTATTTACTCATTTCTTTCTCCCTGCTGTTTGCCAGTGGCCATGGAATAAAAGCCACAGTGCCTTTAAGCTGGCCTGTGTCATATCACCCTTCTTCTTCCTTAGCTTTGACAATTCTCATTTTCATTGTTCCTAATGTGGCAATGGCTCCCACTGTTCCCACGAGGATGTTTTTCTTTGTTGGTATTTCTAAGCTTTGCCCTTCCCTTTTGTAAATGGTATTCACTTAGTTTCAATATGCCATCATTTTTCTTCTAGAATTAACACAAGCAAAAACACAATGCCCACCTAAATGCACTTCTAAAGAAAAACCCCTATAGATAATAGTAAATGTGAAATAACTATCTCAGTTTCATGGAATTATATTTTTATTATACTTTGATTACTCGAGATAAACGTCTTTTCATATGTTTGGTGAGATTGTTGTTGTTGGGTATTGTTTGGGTGTATTTTCTAAAGTTCTAATTGAAGTTGTTAATTTTTCTCTCATTGAATTTTTTTGAGTTCCTTACATATTTTTTTTTAAATATTTTTTTTAGTTGTTGATGGACACAATGTCTTTATTTTATTGGTTTGTATGTGGTGCTGAGGATCGAACCCAGGGCCTCACGCATGCAAGGCAAGCGCTCTACCGCTGAGCCACAATCCCAGCCCCTTGAGTTCCTTACATATTAAGGGTGCTAATATTTTGACTGTAATAAGTGTGTTAAATATGTTGTTGCAGTTTACATTTAGTTTAAAACTGGTAAAATTAGTAGTATTTTTATAAAACCAAAATATTCATTGATTTTTGAAGATAAGTTGATTTTTTTTCTCATAATAATTTCAAAATCAGCACATTCAGTGATAGAATATTTGTTAATGATCCAAATGCTTTAGACTATCCAGAGATTTCATGGATGACTAGGGAGGGTGAAAAAGTACCTTGGAAAGTTTAGAGTACTTAATATAGGTCTATTTGATCTTCTTTTTCTATGTTGTGATTTGTTACTCTCTTTTAATGACTTATGTGTTTACTGACTATATATCCACTTCTTTGGTTTTCTTTCTATTGCATTATTAAATGGTCCATATTTTCATTGTTGAGATAAATCTCATAGTGAAATGAACAGATGCTGAATACACAATTCCAGCTGGACAACACTTTCATAAATTTTTATATGTTTTTACTCATCTCTGTATATACCAAATCTATCAATATGAAGAGGGGATGTATAGATCAAAGAATTTTGATGACTATATATAGTGATCCAGTTATTACCTCAACCCATATTTCAAACATTTGTATCAACATAAAAACCTCTTTCATTTATTTGTAGTTAATCTATCTCCCAATCCTGACCCCTTCAGGCAACCACTGATTTGACATCTATCACTATAATTTTGGCTTTCCTAGAAATTTCATATAAATAGAGCTATATAATACAAAGTTTTTAATATCTAATTTCTTTCACTTAGGATGTTTTTGAGATTATTCTTTGTTGTTAAATGGATAGTTCAATATTTCTTATGTGTGAGTAGTGTTCCATTGTTTGTCCTACAGTTTATTTATCTATTCACTTGTTGGAAATTTAATTATTTCTAAAGTTTAGCTATTATGAATTTTTTCCATAAATACTGAAATATAAGACTTCGTGTTGACAATGTTTTCATTTCTATTGGAAAGATAACCAAGAGTGGAATTGCTGGACTATGTGTTAGGGTTATTTTTAAGTTTAAGCAAAATTCTAGAATGTTTCCCAAAGTTGTTGAAAAATTTGCATTCCCAACATTATTTTACAGTTAATGCAATTTTTAACATTTTAACTGACATTGAATATTGTTATGCTTTTTAATTTTAGCTCTCCTAGTAGAGTAGTAATATCTCATTTTGTTTTTTAATTCTCATTTCTCTAATGGCCAGTGGTGCTAAGCATATTTGCATGTACTTTTTGCTATTTGCATATCTTCTTAGTAATGTATCTATTCAAATTATTTGTCTTTTCTGTGTTTTGGCACTGTGGATTGAACCCAGGGTATTTTACCATTGAGCTACGTCCTCTGCCTTATTTATTTATTTATTTATTTGGAGACAGGGTCTTGCTAAGTTGGTTAGGGACTTGCTAAGGTGTTGAGGTTCGCCTTGAACTTGTGAGCCTCCTGCTTCAACTTCTCCAGTTTCCGGAATTATACGTGTGCACCACTGTGCCAGTCTCATTTTTAAATAAGATTGTCTCTGTATTATCATATTTCATGTGTACTATTTATTTTTTTGGTTACAACTGCTTTATTGAATAAATTCTTTGGAAATATTTGTCTTTAGTTTACCTTTTCATGTTGTTTTGCTCTTTCAAGATCAAAAAGTTGTAAATTTTATGAAGTTCAAATTGTAGGTTATTTTAATAATTCCTTCTTTTTTTATATTATCTGAGAAATCCTCGTATAACCACAGTCACAACAATTTTCTACTATCTTCTACAAAAATTTTAAATTTAGTTTTGTAACAACTCTAGAACCATTTTTAGAAAATTTTTGTGTATGTCCTGATATTCAAATTGGTATTAGTTTTATTTGTTACACATAAATATCCAATTGTTACAGCATCATCCATTGGAAATACTTATTTATTCATTACTATTATGATACTTCCCATTGGATTACCTTAACTTCCTTTTTAAAACTTAATTACCCATGTATGTGTGGGTCTTCTCATAAACTATTTATTTATTTTCATTGATTTATACATCTATTTTTAAGCCAATATCATGCTATTTTGATTAATGTGACATTATAATTGTTTTAGAATTAGTGTGATTATCCAATTTTTCTTTTCTTTTTCAAAATTATTTTGACTATACTTCATCCTTTCATTTTCCATGTACTTTTAGAATCTGCTTTTCAATTTGTACAGAAATCCTGCTGTATTGTGTTTGAGATTACCAAATCTAAATATCAATTTAGGATAAATTATCATATTAACACTATTAACATTTCTGACCAATTAAAATGGTATATACTTTTATCAATATAAATATTCTTCAGTTTCTCATAGCAGTACTTTATAATTTTTTGTATGCAGAAAATGTCTAGTTATTTTCCCCTTACTTCATTTCTAATATTGACAATATGATTGATTGATTGATTGATTGATTGATTTGTTTATTTCCTTCTTTTCTCCCTTCCTCCATCAGTCAGGGTCTTTATCAATTTTGTTTATTTTCATAAATAAATAAGGTTTTATGGATTTCGTCTTTTAAAAAAATTCATTGACATATACTAGGACTTCTATTATTTTATTTATTATATTTACCTAGGTTTGATTTGTTCTTTTTTCTCTAAAATATTCAGTTATAAGCTTACATTTTGATTTTAGTCCTTTAGTCCTCTTATTAGAACTATTTAAAGCTTTAGTATTTGTATTATTATTTTAATGTATTTAAAATATTTATGATTTCCTCTCCAATCCATGGATTATTTAAGAGTACACATTTTATTTCCTATAAATTTAGGATTTCCTATATTTCCTTCTTGTTTTAATTTCTAACTTAATTATACTATAATCAGTAAAATACTTTGTATGACTTCAGTTCTCTTACATACACTGAAACTTGCTTTAGAGTCTAACATGCAGAATACATCTTCATGGGGCTATGTTTTTAAGGAAATCAATAAATATAATACATCACATCAATAGACTTAAAGGTAAGAGTCATATGATTTTATCAATCGATGCAGAGAAAGCATTTGACAAAATACAGCACTCTTTTATGTTCAAAACACTAGAAATACTTGGGATAGTAGGAACGTATCTTAACTTTGTAAAAGCTATCTATGCTAACTCAAGGCCAACATCATCCTAAATGGAGAAAAATTGGAATCATTCCCTCTGAAAACGGGAACTAGACAGGGATGCCCTCTCTCACCACTGCTATTCAACATAGTCCTTGAAACACTAGCCAGAGCAATTAGACAGATGAAAGGAATTTAAGGGATAAGAATAGGAAAAGAAGAACTCAAGCTATCATTATTTGGAGATGACATGATTGTATACTTAGAGGATGCACTTGAAGACTGTATTCTGCTCTTGCAGGGTAAATCTTTCAGCTAGGTTGCATTGGTTAAAAGCATTGTTTCATACTACATTGTTACTAATTTTCTGTCTAGTTTTTCTATCAATTATTAAGACACTATTGAAATTAATGACTATAATTGTTGAATTGTCTATACCTTTTTTCATTCTTTTAGTTGTGTTTCATGTGTTTTTAGAGTTTTATTGTTAGGTACATATGCTTTTTTTTTTAATTTTTTTTTTATTGTAGATGGACACAGTGTCTTTATTTTATTGCTTTGTATGTGGTGTTGAGGATCGAACCCAGGGCTTCACGCATGCGAGGCGAGCACTCTACCGCTGAGCTACAATCCCAGCCTTGGTACATATGCTTTTGTGAATGTTATTTTGTACTAATATGTTGACACATTTGGGACTATGAAGTATGCCCCCTTTTTTTCTAGTCTTAGATCTTGTTTTCATGTCTATTTTTAGTGACTTTAAAATAGAGACACTAGCTGTTTTATGATTATAGTTTGTGTGTATAATGTAACATTACAATTAATGTTTTTCTGTGCTTTTATTTTCATTTTATTTGTATTCAAACTTAAATAGTATTTGAAACTGAATTTTTATTTCAATTTAAATTTTATCTCTTATAAATAGCATATACTTAAAATTGCTGCTTCTACTACTTTGTGTGTGTGGTGGGGAGGAGGGTGTTTCTGGGCACTCTACTACTGAGTTATATCCCAGTCCTTTTTAAAATTTATTTTGAAACAGGGGTCTTACTTATTTGCTAAGGCTGATCTGAACATCTTACCATCCTGCTTTAGCCTTCCAAATCATGGGGATTATGGTATGCAGTACCGTATTTGGCACTGATCTTGCTTCTTTAATCTAGTCTGACAATCTTTGCCTTTTAATTCCTTTTAATCAATTCACTTTTAAAGTAATCATTTCTATGGTTGGAATGAGAGCTGCCATGCTTCTACTTTTTTTCTAGTTATCTCATATTTGTTTTCTTTTTTTTTTAAGACTTTTTTTTTTCAGAACATCTTTATTTTATTTTTATGTGGTGCTGAGGATCGAACCCAGTGCCTTGTGCGTGCTAGGCGAACACGCTACCACTGCGCCATAATCCCAGCCCTCATATTTGTTTTCTTTTTAAAAACAATTTTTAAAGACATTTTATTTAAAATGACTTAAAATTTAATAAGAATTTATCAAACAATTTTATTAGCATAACATTTTAATTCCTTTCTTAACATAGCAAATATTTTAGTCAATTTTAGTCATTGCTCTAAAAATTATAATATACATTTGTAAATTACCATTATCTAAAAGCATTCATTCTATTTCTCTTACACACACACACACACACACACACACACACAAGTGTTTGAAGGATATTTCCACTGGTTATATAATTCTAATTCTTGATTGAGAGTTTTCGCCTTTGAAAACACTGGATATATTGTCCATTGTCTTTGGCCTAGATTTCTGATGAGAAGTTGACTGTTAATCATATGATTGTTCCTCTGTATTATGTGATGATTTCTTCATGCTACTTTTGCAATTCTTCAATTGTTATTGGATGAGATAATTCTAATGTTTTCTCATTGAATCCAATGTTCTTCTGCCATCTCTAATCTACCACTGAGCTCATCTAGTGAAATTTTTCACATTATTTTATTTTTCATCTCTCGAACTTTGATTTGACTGTTTTTACAGTTTCAAATTTTCTGTTAGATAAATTTATTTGTTTAATATAGCATGTTCTTTGAACATAGTTGGAATAGATGCTTTGAATTCTGTATGCTAAATCTAACATCTGTGTTTAGCACCCAAAGTAGTTGCACTGAGCTGAGAAACTAGATATCAGATCAGTTTCTATTGACCCTCTTGTTTTGTGAGGGTGGGTGCGGATCATATTTATTACTTTTTGGATTAAAACTAAATGTTATAATTGATACTATGAACTTGACATACATAATTGATAACATGTATACTATCAATTATATACTTATACTATGTTGCTATAACATACTCACATATGTTAACATATATAATTGATAGTGTGTTATAGCCACTTTGGATTCTGCTTGTCTTTTTTTAAAAAAATTGCTATTGTTTCATTTTATTAATTTGTTTTGACTTAAATGACAGACTCTTATCTCCATATTGGTGTGTAGCCACTGATATTCCTGCTTAGTTTTTTCCCTGATTCCCTAGATATATCCCCTGCATCTGTGTGGTTTGGTACTCAGCCACTAATGTGGGCAGAAATTACAAATACTTAGACACATTGATCCCACAATGCACTTTCTTTCTGCTACCCAGGCTATATTTGTGTTGAGGAATATGTCAAAAGTCTCTGCAACTTCTCAAAATTTCCTTGGCTTTCAATTTTGCTAGGCTCTCTTGAGTCTCCCACACTCATGTATTGTTCAGTCATCAGATGTGTGGTGAGTTTATTATCTCAGCTTTCCTGTGATCACTCACTTCCATGTCCTGGTAGTGTGCTGAGTGCCTGCTTCAAACCAACTTTATAACCTTTGATTTCCACTTCCTCAGGTCAATGAATTTATAGTCTGTGTAGGCTATGCTTCCTTATCTTATGCCAGAGTGTTCTCTCTTGCAGGGAAACAGAATGTTTGTGGGAATCCACTTTATGTCCTTTCATTTTTGTTTTGTTTGATTTATTTTTTTAAGCATCAGGTATCATAATCCCATATTACCCATTGCTTAATAACTTAAGACTTTCACATCATATGATGTGTTTGTAGATACAGTGGAGGGCAAGCCTATTTCAGTAACTGAAAATGGTAGCATGTGGAAACATAATGGGTCAGGTTTTCTGTGTAAATGTCTAAGGCTACAGAGCATCAGTTTCTTTAGGCATTTCAAATTTTATCATTATTTCAGAATGTAAACTTCTACTTATATTTTAATTTTCAGATGAGCATCACCCCACCCTATTCCTCCTTTTCTGAAGTCCCCATATTTCTTAGTGATACTGACATTCATATCAACTCAAGCCTGTGGGAAAAGTAGTAGATACGATGATTGCACAATATATTGAACTTCAGTATTAATAACACTCCAATAGTGCTATCATCAAAACATTTATTAAGAATCAAATATACTTTGGAAAAACTTTAAAAAGTTTGGGTTAAAAATACTTCATAAAGCATAATTCCACTTCTCCTAGGGATTACAGTCCACTAGAAGAAAGAGAAATACATCTTATAAGAAATATGATAATGCATTTTAGCTAATGTTGAAAATCTAATGAGTGAGTAGTGAAAACAAGTCTTAACAGAAGGTTGTGTGCTCTACAAAGGAAGAGACTGAGTAATTAAGACAAAGTATTCAACTATCCTTCATGGGAGGAAAGCAGAAAAACAAGGCCTAAAGCAAGAAGGTTCTAAGGTAAAAAATGATAGCGATGGAGCTTTGTAATGCACAGTAGCTGATATTCTCCTTTATTATTGCAAAACAGTAGGGAATGGTGGTGACTGCAGTCACCAGTGTATTGGAGAGTAAATGATCTTACTAATAAGGGTTATTTGTATCAGTTTTTGCTGTTTATTATCCTAAAATAATGCACACTAATATTGTCAGACTACTTAACTTAAAAAAAATAGAAATATAGATTGTTTTGTACAAAGTTCCCAAATTCTAAATGTTGGCAACCAACTATTTCATTGTATCATGGAGGCCACAGAAATTATGTCTGAGAGTTAATTTGACATACAAGGTGTCCTCAGAATGCACATAATTTTGTGGCAGGGAAATTAGTCTTAAACATATTCTACACCAGAAATAATGACTTAGCAAAGTTAGCTAGGCTGTTTCCCTGTAGTCTTTGATGATTGCTATTGCAACTTAATAAGCATAAAATAGTGGAAACACCTTTATATCCTTTAGAAAGCAGATGCATTTGAATGTTATTTAGAAATTCATGGATGAAAGTTGTAAACAGAATCATTATTTTAATGTACTTAGTGGTTGGTTTCAGGGCTCTTTGAGTTTGTAAAATTAACATTTTTTAAAAGGAGAGGGGAAAAAAATTTCCTTGCAAATACCAACTTAGTGCTGCACAACAGATTGCAATGTCTCCACAGGGGCTGCAAGCCCATCATCAGTGTGCATCATTCCCAAATATTTTACCAAGCTAAAATGCATGTTATTTACCAAGCAGATTGTAACATCTTTGTGAGTCATTAAATCTATAGTGTCAATATCTGTTACAACCTTTTCAACCTGTACATTGTCCTCAGTTAACCTAATAGCAAGTAAGTTCTTTAACTATGATTGTGCCTTAGAAAATAGATTGTTGTATTTGAACTGTCATTACTCGATGTAGGTTTGGGTGTGAACCTTGAAAATATACTTTCGTATATCAATATGTAATTTCTAATTATAAAAATGTAATAAAGACATAGAAAATTCTCAGATTTTCATATATCTAGAAGTATATTTGCAATAACATTTCAATTAGTTAAGTGTAAATGAATTAAAACCATGTGGATATTGTTTCCTTCAAATAAATATGGAATTCAAATAAATATGAGGCAATAGTAAATGAAGAAATAAAGTATTTCTGCTGAACTTGAAATATTTGAATACTAAAGAAGCCCTTTTTCTAAATAAATATGAATATAGACAATACCTTTTCAAGTGTGTCTGTATGTTTATGCATGTAATATGAACCTTTATGTCCATGTGTGTTTGTGTATGCAGCAGTATATCTTGTAAATGGGGCTTAAATCAATTTTGGTAATTGTTTTTTGTAACATTTATGCAGTTAACATGTCCCCAGTTGCTGGCCTTCACTTCCTCTTCATCAAGTCTGCAAGTTAGATAATGTCTAAAATGTCTAAGCTAATATATAAGTAGTGTAATTTTGACTTCCAAATCTATTATTCTAAGTTTTTGAATCTTAACATGCTCGAAATTGTATCTCACTTAATCAAACACCTAAATGATTAATCTTATTTTCAGAGAATTTGTTTTCAAAGAAATCCTAACATTATCTGGTTGAGATTTTTTCTGCTTTTTTCTCTTGAGTTTTTCTCTTTACCTCTTTTATTTTTGTTGTTAAATTTACAACTGTTCTTTGGAAAAAAAAATACAGAAAGCAAATTAAGATAGAATTTAATAGAAAAAGTATCGCTTCAGTAATTTACTTTAATATAAAACACCTTATTTTGTGCAAAGACCTCTCAAAGTTCTTTAACGCTTAAAGTCAACTAAAATATTGTTTAACTTTTTTTGCATATAAAGTCAAATGCTGAGCACATTCATTGTTTTAATTGTTTAATATCACTAATTCAAGAGCAGTGAGTGAAAATCTATGTAATTGAAGCTTTCTGGGAAAAATTTTAAATGTGTATATTGCAGTTAAACACTATAAAACAAACCTTATTTTCTCATCAGTCTTAAACACTTTAAATGTGTTCCTAAAAATATCTGGGGAGACCAAATATAAGTCAGAACTATTGTTTGTGTGTGTGTTTTCTGAGTAGATTCCTTTTGTTTCTTAAAATATGCTTGTCTCTCAGTTCTGATGGCTCCTACTCTTATTCAAATGGAGATAAAAATATAACAGTTGGAACTAGTAAAGACAAGTCCACAAATCTTTAAGTAATCTCTGAATTTTTATTTTGATTTTTTTTCTGAAATCTTAATTCTATTATATGTAGTGTAGACATATCTTTTTTGCCACAAATCCCTATTTTTACTTCATATTCCAAAGAGTCTGAGCCCTTGTCTTGCAAAAAGTTATTCCTTATATCTGATTTTGCTAGAAGCACTCATACTTATAACAGAGGTATTGTCTACTTCTAAGTCTTGGGAAACTTTTCTGGCTTCAAACTCCCAGAAGATCTGTTAGTCTATAAACATCAGTTTAAATTTAACTACTGAGATTATTATACTTGATTAAAAAAATTGTAGTTGAGTGACATTTTACATAGTGAGTCATTGTATAAGGATGGATTTGATTAATCAGAATGCTTGGATATGTAATATGGCTTTCATATAGAGGTGGAATTTTTTTGAAGTATATTGAGAGGGGTTGATTAAGAGTTGGGCTAGTGGAAAGGCCAAATGTTCTCTCTGATAAGTGGATGCTTATCCATAATGGGGGCATGGGCATGGGAAGAATGGAGGAACTTCAGTTGGTCAAAGGGTGGGGAGGGAAGGGAGCATGGAGACAGGAAAGATGGTAAAATGAGATGGACATCATTACCCTAGGTACATGTATGATTGCACAGATAGTGTGACTCTACATTGTGTACAACCAGAGAAATGAAGTTGTCCTCCATTTGTGTACAATGAATTGAAATGCATTCTGCTGTCATATATACATAATTAGAATAAATGAATTAATTAATTAGGAGGCTGAGACAGGAAGATCACAAGTTCAAAGCCAGCTTCAGCAATTTAGCAAGGCCCTAAGCAATTTAGTGAGACCCTGTCTCAAAACAAAAAACAGAAAAGCCTGGAGATGTAGCTAAGTGGTAAAGAGCCCTCAGTTCAATCTAGGAAAAAATAAAAATTAAAGAATTGGGCTAGTGGGCAGGACCCTATCCAAGAAATACTCATAAACATTCAAAATACAATTTTTATTTTCCATTGTCTTTAAACTTTGTTCAGTGGAATAAACTCCCTTTCCCCTATATTGAAACTCTTGCAGGTCATGACTTTTCTGCTCGTCTAGACAATACATGGATGCATTCTAACATCACATTAAGTTGTTAACATAATTTCAGCTTTTAGAATATGAAATTTAAGATTTTAAAGAAATTGCTGAATTTGGTTTCAAAGATAGGATGGTTAAAGCTGAAATTCCTGATCAGTCCTAATAAAACTTAAACCTGACCCTGTCCTGGGGTATTTGCATAGGTTCTTCATAGGTTCCTTGCACCAGACTTGAAAAGGAGGCTGGTGCTATATTATATTCCTGGTGTTATCTTTTGTTAGTTCTTCAGCCCTTAGTGTTTGTAGACAAATGAATTTTTTCTGCTGAGGTCTTTTACTCTTTTGCTTTTCCTATATCACTCATCTCTCCAAAGGGAAATTTACACAGCTCCCTTGGATAAGATCAGAACTGATCTTAATGCTGTAGCACACTGATCCCAATGCAGACCACATACTCTTGGATCTTATTATGAAAGACACTAGACAGTCAGGCACAGTGGCCCACACCGGTAATCCCAGTGGCTCAGGAGGCTGAGGCAGGCGGATCTCAGGTTTGAAGCCAGCCTCAGCAACTTAGCGAGGCTCTAAGCAACCTAGAAAGACCCTGTCTCTAAATAAAAAAACAAAAAGGGCTGAGGATGTGGTTCAGTGGTTAAGCACTCTTGGGTTCAATCCCTATTACTACCCCCCCCCCCGAAGAAAGAAAGATATAAAAAAGAAAAAGAAAAGAATGACATGAGTCAACTCATGTCTTGCTCTTCAGATTTTCTCCTTTTTAAAAAAATCCATCCATTCATTCACTCTTTCATTCATTCATTTATTCTAATTACATATACATGACAGCAGAATGCTCTGATTCACTGTATACAAATGGAGCTCAATTTTTCACATCTCTGGTTGTATACAAAGTCGGGTCACACCATTCATGCAATCCTACATGTACCTAGGGTAGTGATGACCATCTCGTTCTGCCATCTTTCCTATCCTCATGCCATGCCCTTTCCCCACTTCTACCTCCCCTTTGGCCAATCCAAAGTTCCTCTTCTCATGCCATGCCAACCCCCCCCCCCCATGGATTAGTTTCCACTTATCAGAGAAAACATTCGGCCTTTGGTGTTTTGGGATTGGCTTACTTTGCTTAGCATGGCTACCTCCATCCATGTACCTGAAAATGTTATAATTTTATTCTTTTTTATTGAGAGTCAGATGCAAATTCTCAGATGAAAGTCAGACATTACAGAACAAAGAACACAGACCAAGATCTCCAAATAGTTACTCTGAAACCTTCATAGCTTAATTTAATGTGAAAGGGAGGCACATCTCCCGTATGTCCTTCACTGAGAGTGCAAATATAGACAGGGCACTGTGAAAGAATTTCATGTAAATTTTAAATGAATTTTTCTCTATGAAATTTTTTCTTTTTCATTATTACTAATTCTATTATATATTCATGAATGTTGGAAAGGATCCAGGGGACACTGGACTGCAATTTGGAGTGTATCTGTTTACAGATATTTGGTTAACATTCTCATATGTGTCTTGAGTTTGTTTTTGAAATGTTTTTATAGTTGTAAAAAGTTTGCAAACCACCAATCAGATGGTGTCAGGTTTAACTGAGAAATATAGGCAAAAACTGGCAAGAAAAATTTTAACTTTGTACAATTAAGAATCCAACGATTTTCTTTTAAAAAATTAATTTTTCTACTCATTACCTTTAGAAAGTTGACTGATAGTTCAAATCATGGGTAAAATTCATGCCCTTATTGAAAATCTAGGGAAAATTACCTTTCTAATGACCTACAGAAATAACCTTCATCTTTTTATAATCAAATCAGATTCTGTATTCATGTTGAATATTAATATTCTGAATATTATCTGCAATGTGGAATTCACTGTCTAGTGATTTAAGATAGTTATTTGGAATTAATTGAAATAATAATAATAGTACTATTTATATCTGAGTAATTGTCACAGATTTTGAAATAAAAATAATCTCACAGACCATTTAGTTCAACTATTTAGCTTTGCAGATAAATATATAATTATCATAACAATAATATCCATATTTACATAGAACTTTTCAGACTATGGGAGCCAGAAGAAATTGTTAGTCTCTATCAAGGTCAAAGAGACCTGCACCAGAACTCACATTTCCAAGTCCCCAGGCCTCTATTTTATATTGCACAGTAATTGGTGCATGTAATTCAACTTTGCAAACTGAATGGTAAAACTGAAATATTTATGATGTAAAGGAAATATATCTAAAAAGAAATAGATTTCTGTTCTAGTCCAGCAACTACAAAGATAATGATTATTAACATAATGAAAAATATAATGACAACTTCCATTTAATTTCAGGAGCAAACCCACCCACATCTATATACATGAAAGGAGACATATGTGATCGGGTGTGGATACATAGGCCTCCATATTAGATGTTTTAGTTCTAAGGAAATGAACATATGTTTTTTTACAAAAGACATAGCATCATTTAGAAATAGATATCTTCACCATAATTTTTTAATTTCCAATTTTTTATCGACACTGTCATAAAAATGATTATTCAATGAATCAGCACATGAATAAGCATTGTGGAGAAAGCATGAATTGCTTTTCATGACCTGGATTCTTCTCTCATTTTGATTTTGCTTACCTATGCAGGACTTAATGAAAATCATTCTTCACCAGCCCTCTTGTTATTACTGATACTCTTAATGCAAGTTCTGAGTCAGACTGCTCAATAGGTGAAGAGAGTAAAAATGAAACATAAAATAGCTAGAGAGAAACATGCTGTAAATACCTGGGGAATTTTTAAAAACCAAGTTTGCAAGCTACTTATGTGCAAATGAAGGCATTTAATTGTAATGTGTCTTCTGTGATAAATTGGGAAAAAACGTCTTGAATAAATTTCCCATTATAAAATGAGAAATTGTCATGCTTTGCCCTTTTCATTTGCTCCTTGAGAAAGGTGAACTTATCTAAAAAAATTTATACCGGCAGAGCTACTTTTATTCAGCTAATGAACTGCAGTAACTTGGGAATGGCACTATGTTGGATAGTATTAGAGGGCTGGAATAATAACACTTTTACATTATTAAATTAATAATAGGATTTTCTAAAAACTAATTTTATTCTCAATCAATTTCTCCTAGAAAATAATGAGTGACAGGTAGGAGAGGGCACAGGAGTTGTATTGGTTTGAGCTTTGGCCCAGAGAAACACTCAGTATCTCAAAAGGGACCACAGGTCCCCAGGGATTAGGTCATTTTCAGATCAGAAGTTTGCTTTTTGAGTTCAGAGTTGAAGAAACACTAATGTACCAGAAGCTATTTGCTGAGGTGTCAGCATAGCAGACATTGCCTTCTGGAGAAGAGACAATTCATTAAGGGCCATGCTCAGTCTTACGCTGTAACAGACAAGATATAAAATCGGTATATTAAGAGGAGACAATGAGATTTCTTTTGAGTGTCACAGCTACTGTTACTGCTCTCACACAGAAACTTCTACATGGGAAAAAGAGGGGAAATTAAGTGCGACAAGCACAAAAGGCAGTTGGCAAACAATGGAAGAGTCAAGGGCACAGGTATTTATGAGAGGGAAAAAACTGTTTTCTAATTTCACAATTAATTCTGTATCCATATTTTCCATTACGATTTATGTTGCTACTGAAATCATTTCTGTCATCATTCTTTTGACTTGTTATCAGCAATTAAAATGCATAAGGACTTCTTTTTTCTGTTCATATTACACCACAAGTTACGTTTACAGAAATAGTTTCAAAATAACCTTTATATATGATGTTGTTTTCTTCTAAGAATACATGTTGCAGATAATCGTTAAACCTCCTGAGAATCCTTGACTATAGAATACAATAAAAATCAATTGTGAAAAAGGAAACCAACTGCTGCATTTTATAAAAGCAGGTTGGCTTTACCAGGCAGTGGCTTTATTGTTTTGCTGTAGGCTAAGGTTAACATTGGATAGTGCAAGTTTTGATTTTTCTACTGCAGTAGGCTAGTTTCACGTACATAAACTCAAAGAGTGATATCATTGATGAGGTGGTATTAGTTTAAGTAAAACCACAAAAACATTTTTTGTGAGAAAAAGGTTTGGGCCACACAAAGTTAATATTAAATTTTCTGTCGTCTACCTCATTACTTTGGTAGATGACTTACATTAAAGGCAGTGAAGCAAGGAATCAGAAACCTGGGTCTTTGCCGTTTCCGCAGTGCTGCAGATATACGATTTACACAGAAATTATGTATGTTGAGTGTGCTTTCTTAGAATATCTGTGCATTGGACTAGAAATTATGCCTTTATTATAATTCTCCAAGGTGTTGCTTTTTCAAATTATGAGTGGAAATCACTGTTATTAATAAGCAAAAGCAGAAAACCAGAAAATACTAAAAAGTCATTATTTATACATTATACATAATATTAGCATGTGTGCACAAGTAGAGGTACAACATTTAATCTTCTTTTGAAAATTCTGAAAAAAATCATGTAACATTTATTACTTTGGAAATCAACTCAGTTTATGGTCATATGTAAATCAGTGATGTTTCATTTTTAAAAACAGAAGTAGGTTTATATTCCTCCCTGAGAAAAGACATTATTTCTTTTATTTAGTGAGGAAATGTACTTCAAGTTGGTTTTATCAGACATTTTTAGGGATCTCACATACTTAGGAAACTCACATTCATTGGCCATAATTTTATAACTACTGAAGTGGTTGAATTAACCTAGTGCATAAAGGTGAGCCTGATTCACACCTGTGATATTTCTCTGTAACTTGTTTTAACTCTGTAGCATGCATTAATTTCTATTTATTTTCTGAATTGAAAATCTCTAATAACACTTGTTTCTGTAACTATTGTTAATTTTATCATTAATAAAATTATATAATATCTACATACCCACGAAAGAAGATTAAAAAAAATTGTGGAGAGCAGGCTGTGTCTTGCTCTAAGTTATTTCATGATGTATAGAACAGCAACTTCTAGAGTACAGTGCTAAGGCAGAACTTGTTTTGGAGAATAGATAATCCTTAGATGTTGGACAAATGGAACTTATGGAAAAGAGTAACCCCCAACTGCACAGCACAATCATAAGGTGAAAACTGATAAAGGAATTAATTTTGCCAATAAAAATGACCAGTTAGCTAGGCATGGTGGTGCATGTCTGTAATCCCACTTGCTTGGAGGCTGAGGCAGGAGGAGCATGAGTTCAAAGCCAGCCTAAGCAAAAGTGAGGTGCTAAGCAACTCAGTGAGACCCTGTCTCTAAATAATACAAAATAGGGCTGGGGATATGGCTTAGAAGTCAAGTGCCTCTGAGTTCAATCACTGGTATCCCACCTTCAAAAACAAGAACCACCTAAAAACTTATTAAATAAGAAGCACATGGAGGCTTGGGCATAGCAAACCCATATCAGAGAAATTAGGTCCATGAGCTTCTCAGACATATCAGACCATTGAGTGATGCAATCTCCTCAATGGAAACCAAAAGAAAAGGGCCCAAGATGATGGTACAGCAGTACTCATCCAGTAGTCACTTTATCAGACCAAATGGTGAATGCTTCAAGAGGTCCACAGGCAATAAACTCACCACTCTGTCCCAGGGGTTTCAATTAAACTTGATTTCCTACCTGACATTGCCCACTTGGAAATTGCCTGCCATCTGTACCCTTCTTTGCCTTGAAAAAATCTGCCTTGAGCAGCTATGTGCCTTGAACGCATTCCATGCCCCCTTCAAGTTCTTTTGCTGGATGTACCTTATCTGACCACTAGCAGTTACTTTTGTACCTTGTCATATCTGTCCCTTTGCTTTCAGTTCTGCCTCTAAACCCTGTGGCTGCTGTTAACCTTGTCTTAGCTATTCTGTAATTTGTATATCATTATGTGATGTATGATGTATAACTCAAGTGCTATATAGCTATTGCTAATTGAGATTGGAATGGAATAAATGAACCTCTGATTGCTACAGTCCCTACATCAAGTGAAGCATGAGTACTCAGTGAATTAGAGCCAATGAAAATGGTGTAGCTTATGAATTTGTTATTCAATGAACTCTGACATTGTGGAAATACACAATTATGTCTAGTCTATGTTAATGGCATATCTCCCTCATGACAAAAATAAACAAGAAAGAAAACAAACAAACAAAACTCTTCCTAATTCTTCATCCTAAATACATGTATTCTTTAGAGATGGTCTTCTAAATCAGGGAGTAACTAATCTATAGGAGTCCAGGGCTAAGAATTCACTCAGTTGTATAATGGGTGTGGTAAGCAGACATGGAAAACAATAATGGCATTTTAAAAGTTAGCTTAAATTGCTCTTTCTCAATATATTGCAGGACAATATCAAAGTTGCTTTTTCCTATTTAGTATTAGTTCTGGACAAAATTCTACATCAAATGAAGGTATTTACTAAAATTTCAAATGTTGTTCATTCTGATTATTTGATTAAATTAGGACTATACCTGGTTTCCCTACATTTTCAGGTTTTTTTTTTTTTTGGCAACTATTTTGTACCCATATTTTCCTTAGACGAATATTCTCTTAAGAAACTGCTAATCAGGTACTCAAGGGTGTCAGCACATTGCAGCTGCTCAATTCACACACATGGTGACTGGTATAATATCCTTAATGAATATGATTGTGCACATTGTGAACAATGGTACTTATTCCTGTGAGTCTCCAATGCTAGGAAACTGTTCTTGTTTGAACCATAGAAAGTAACCTCGACTTCATGATGTCTTTGATCGCTGACTTAGAGGTAGATGTCACCTATTCCTTTATTGTATTTCCTCATCCTTTTTTCTTCCTTTCTTTTTTAAACTGAGTCTGCAACTGTAACTGTAGCTTTATATGATTCTAAAGATTCATGTTAACTTTAGTTTAAGTCTTTTCAGTAAAAATCATATATATGATGTGTGTGTGTGTGTGTGTGTGTGAGAGAGAGAGAGAGAAAGAGAGAGAGAGATGGGGGGGGATATCTTCTCAGGCAATAGTTTTGCTGATGCACATCAGAGAAAACAACCTGTTTGTTTCAAGCACCCTGATCTCTTATTTTAAAATAGACAATTATTAAAAAGTAACAACCACAAAATTACATCTTTAAAGTTTGAAAACTAACTGAACATAAAACAACAAATCTAAAAACCAAAAGCAAAACTCATACATCATCTTGAACCAATCCCAGGCCTTGGAGCAAGGCTGAAGCAACACATGGAAACAACAGACTGAATATGCATATAAAATGTGGATCAATAGTTAACACAGTCTTCTTTACATTTAGACTGATTAATTCAAGGAAGTAAACTCTCCCCACTTGTCTTTCATAAGCATTTCTGTGTCATACAGATGCTTATTAGGAGCTCCTCAGTGCTACTCAGACAATTTTGCTATCCAATTTGAATCCATAAAAGCTGTAGTCTGTGGAAGTTATGATTCTACTTTCTTCACATTACTCGTCTGCTATATTTTAAAATGGAATCCAAAATATCCAGGTTAAGGTGCAATAACAAGCAGAGTGACATCTGTAAGAAATGCTGGAACATCTGAGTAGGTCTAGTCTAGTGAAATGGGAGGGAGACCAAGGGCCATCTGTTAAAATGATTTCCATGGGGGATTGTTCGCAAGGTATAAATTAAGGCTTGGTTTAAGCAGGCATTGCTAATCAGGTCTGCTTAGTTGAAGTTCCCGTAATTCAAATATAAGAAATAACACAGTTATCAATGTTGTGGCTTTAGGTAATGGGTTTTGGAAGAAAGGACCAAAGTAGTTACAGCATATGAGAAAGACAATGAGTGATAGGAAGATTAGGTCACTAACCAAAAGTCTTTCTCACAAGTTCAGTCAATACTCTTGACAACCTGTGAATATCCAGAATCTACAATCTGGAGTTAGGTCACTAGGGTTTAATTCAAGTTCAGAAACTTACAGAAAATTTTCAGATGAATTGTTCAACTTATGTGTGAAACAGGATTATAGAATTATCTAATCAATCTGAAGTATCTGTAGCACAGCATGGCAAATATTATTTAAATATTGCTTTGGTAAGAATTATTTCTGTATGTGGTTTACACTCACGAATAGGGCTGGAATGATTATAATTGAAGAAATCATGGGAAATATAATGATCTTTAAGGGTCTAGTACTGCTAAGGAATTTTCCACTCTCACAAATAAGAAGAAACAATAACCAGGATGAGGGATTTTCAGTGGACATCTGGGTCTAAATCTTTTTTCTACCCAAACCTAAATGTATTGTGTACTCTCATTGCTCTCTCACAGATGCTTCTGTTTTCTCTCTTCATGTTTCCCTTGTTCTATTTCATCAATTCTTTCTGTTCAAGTTTCTCAGCCAGCCAGCCATGTGTGTATGCATTGTGTATAATCATAGCTAAAAAGAAGCATTAACTTTGAAAGACTTAATAAACTCTTCTAGAGAAATTATGTTTTCAGAAAAACTGAACAGAAGGCACTGAAAATCCCACATCCCCCTACCACTCTTCCCATCACACACACACTCTCCTCTATTATTTGCATCTTTTATTAATAAAGTCTGTTTTTAATAACTGATAACCCAATATCATTGGATTATCATTACCCAGGGTCCATAATTTACCTCAATGTGCACTCATTGCAATGAATGGTTCTATGAATTTTGACAAATGGACAATGATATATTTTTGCTATTACAGTATCATACAGAAATAATTCTTACCAAAGAATTATTTAAATAGTATTTGCCATGCTGTGCTACAGATACTTCAGATTGATTAGATAATTCTTTTCACTGCCCTACACATCCCTTTTCTCTACCTATTCATCCATCCCTCATGCCTCTGAAAGCCCTAGTGAGCACAAAGGGTTTTACTGTCTCTATAATTTTGTTCTTCCCAGAATGTCATATAGTTGGAATGATAAAGTAATACATACTTTTCATATCATCTTCTTTCCCTTAACAAAGTGCATTTATGATTCTCCCATGTCTTTCTGTGGCACAATAGTGCATTTCTTTTATTGTTGAATAACATTCTGTTGGATGGATATATTATAGGCAACTTGGAAGCAGCTAGGTTGTCCTTCAGTAGGGGAATGGATAAATAAAGAGAAGTACATTAAACCTCTTGACATTTGGATGCTTCCAAGTTTTGTCAATTATGACTAAAGCTGCTATAAACATCTATGTGCAGGTTTTTGTGTGGATGTAAGTTTTCAACTCATTTGAGTAAATATAAAAGAGTGCAATTGTTGAATCATATGGGAAGCATATTTTTAGTTTTGTAAAAAACTGCCAAATTGTCTCCCAAATTGCTGTATCATTTTGGACTCCCACTGGCCGTGATGAGAGCTCCTGTTGCTCCACATTCTTGTCAGCCTGCAGTGTTCAGTGTTCATGCATTGCTTTTAAAAACTTACATTCTTGCTGTTGTAGTGAATGCAATGTCAGCTGCAATAACGAAACGACATGGGACATTCAGCAACTTAAAGTTTATCTTTCTGGCATGTAATCATCCATTGTGATATGACAGGTGGCACTACTCTTTTAGTCATTGAGGGAGCCAGGCTAAACATGAACATGAACATCTTTAGCAGATCTTCTTCCAAAGTCACTCTTCTCATCAACATTCTTGGCAGAAAAATGTGGAAAGGCATGTTGAACATGTACAACCATTTCTTTAAAAAGTTTCCATCTTAGAATCAGTGCAAACCACTTTAATCTTGGTAGTGATATAAACTACTTCTGAATGTGAAAACCAGTCACATGACTTTACCTAACTGCAAAGGCAACTGGAACTACCTTCACTGTATAGGTAGTGGCTTCTCAGACGCAACTGTTGCTGTACTAGATCAGGAAACTATTGAAGGATATTTGGCAGTCCTCTCCACATTTGCTGCAATCATTCATTATATCACTTGTGATTGAATGAGTTTTATCATTTTCTCACAGCAGTTAAAATACAAAAAGAAGGAAGGTCTTTCTTGAACCAGTGATAACTGGGCACAATGTTGTCTGTGAAGTATTTGGATGGTTGGCTATTACCACCGGGCCTTCTTAGTAATACCCTCCCAAAGGCTAGTACAAGATGGTTGAGAACCAAATTTGTATATCCTCCAGAAATAGTAGTTCTGAGGAGGAAAAAGCTCATCTGATTTAACTGACAAAAAGACAAATAATATGCTTTTTAGCATATTGGTTCTTCTAAGGGGTGGTGGAGAGGGAGTAGAATAATAATTACAGACTTCAAAATCTAATCATGTCTGTGTACTCATGTTGCTATTCTCCTTCTTATGCACACAGTAATTTAGGTTTTGTTTTGACAAGAACATAGAGATATTCATAAACTGAGAAGCAATATTTAGAGATTTAGTGAGTATCTTATCAGATATAAATAATAAGTGCCCTAAATTTTTGAAAGTATGGTTTAGAAAATGTTCCAATGCTTATCAGTTGAATGGAATAATGAGGATTATTTATAAAGCTTAAATAAAACCATACCTTTAAAAAATAATCAAAATATGCATTTAATTGATTGACCTTCCAAATCTATTCTACTTGAAAATAAAAATATTTGGGATGGCGATACAGTTCAGTAGTAGAGCACATACTTATCATGTGTGAAGCACTGAGTTCCATCTAGAGCACAGCAAAACAGGACAAAAATGCCCAAAAGTTATATAAGAACACAAGGGGCATTAGGAGATATCAATGAACAATTTTAATGTCATTTTGCCCTTGCACTCTAATATCAAATATTCTCACCTGATATATTTCTGTCTCTTTTTAGAAGAAGTTAGGAAAGGGAGAGATGAGTGGAGGAAGGGAGAAAAGAGGAAGATATTGATTCGAAATAGATGTATAGATTTTAATATAGACAAATACATGTTAGTTGATATCAGTGTAATAATTGTTCTTCAATGTCAGCAGTTCTCTAAAATCATCAAGCTATAGACAGATGCTATGTTCAATTTATAGTCTGCAGTTGGTTTTTGCCAGATTCTGTTCATGATTTTAAAATCTGCCTTTTTTTAAGACCCCTCTGTAGTTTAGAATCATTTGGCTGAGTTTTGATAAGCCCTACCTGAACAATTGTGAGTTTCTATGGGAATGTATCATGGATATACACTTGGAAACTTAAAAAGTAATATTCAAAATTATTTCAGAGTATCTTTTCTCTCTCTTTTATGAACAAAAATAATTACTGAAATGAATCACCATTTGATTCTTAAAACCAAATTTGTGGATGAGACATTTAAACATTAGCAAAATCTGATCTATACATCAGTTTTGTGTAATCAGTCATTAATATTAAGTATGTAACAGTTAACATGTTTGTAAAAGCTAGTTATTTTTCTCAGATTTGTTTGAAACTTTACCTTTTAAGATCTAGAAAGGGATCTTTAAATGTGCCCAGTATTTATTTTCTCAGAAAACATTTTATGCTTGGTATGAGAGCCAAAAGAAATATGTTTTGACCTTGCATTTATTCTTGTGCTATAGCTGGTTCTTGAATCCACAGATGTTGGCAGTTCTATTTTTGTTATTTTGACCATGTCTCTTTAACACTTGTCTCTTTAAGGTCTGTTCAACTTTGAGACTGTATCCAAATGTATGGAGGAGGGCTGGGATTGCAGCGCAGTGGTAGCGTGTGAGCACGCGTGAGGCACTGGGTTCGATCCTCAGCACCACATAAAAAAAAAACAAAGATACTCTGTCCACCTAAAACTAAAAATTAAATAAATAAATATTAAAAAAAAAAACAAATGTATGGAGGAGGCAGTGAAGTGGTATGACATATAACACAGTGCTCTATTGTGGTGCTATGTGTAGCCCTGTTTACTAGGTTTTCCTCTGTACATCCTGGCAGACTCACTCACACCATCTTCCTCACTTACAACAATATGGCAGATTTAAGACCCTTTAGTATTTTCATTGTTATATTGTGAACTAAGAAGATATTCACAATTAAGGTCAGTTTGAAAAGGGCCAATCTATTATATGACTATACATGAGTAACTAACTTCTGAGTGTTAAGAGTGGTTTCTCCTTGAGTTCACATGATGGATCCTGCATCTGATCATTGCTTTTCTATTGACTGGAGCATTGTCCTCCAGAGTTCGGGAGGTTACACAGTTCATGTTTATGGGAACAGGCATTTCATAGATGACATCTTTCATATAGCTATGAAAAGAATCTTGGAAATAAAAAATAAAAACTCAACTATAAGCTAGCTGGTTCAGTTGTTTTCACAAAAAAAGAAGTATTTAAGTTTGTTGGTGTATGTTTTAAAATTTCCTATACAACACAATTATTTTTAATGTCCTGGAGCAGATTTTGTGCAAAATACATTAACCAGAAGGCAAGTAAAATTGCAATCTTTGCAATTTCTTAGAAAATAATGATGTAGAATTAATCTTGTTTTCTGGTATATACTCTTTTTACTGGATGGTTTAATGGTAACTCCCCAAACACAGAAGGGTGATATTTTAGGTTCATTCCCAACCTCAATTGAAGTCATTCTCTATTTATTAATATAGTTATATTAGATGAAAAAGATCAACAGCCACTCAACAATTCTTTCAATAACTCTAGGAATTTACAAGCAATGGTAGAGAGTTATATACCATATCGATACATTCTTTGTACATTACTGCATACATTCATTAAATATACATTAACTAAAACCAGAAAAAATAAGGATACTTTAGTTTCTTTCTGTTCTTTGATCTAATTATATTGTCTTTTATATCTTAAAAAGGTAAAATATTCATTTCGATTTTCAAAACATCTTCACAAACAACTTATCTAGCTGATTCAGAATAACTCATTGGAAGAACAAATATTAATAGAATCAGTCCCTTTTATTACAGAAGAGATAACTGGGCCCCCAGATAAAACTGTATAAGTGCAAGTTACATGCACAATAAGTGCCAAAGCAGATATTGAATAGACATTGTTTTAATCAGCTTAGTTTTTTATTTTTATTTTTGCATCTGTGTCTAAAAAAACTGACAAAAGCAATTTTAGAGAAGAAAAAGTTTATTTGGTGTTCACAGTTTCTGAAGTTTCAGTCCAGAGATGGTTTACTCCATTGCTTTGGGCTTGAAGTGCAGTAGAACATGATGGCCAAAGGGTATGGAAGGGGAGAGCAGCTCAGGACATGGAAATCAGGAAGCACAGAGAGATCAACTCACCAGGGACAAAAATATAAACCCCAAAGGCACAACCCCAGTGACCCATCCTCTCCAGCTATACCCTAGCTGCCTACAGTCACCTCCTAATTAACCCATTCCTGATCAGATTATTTCTATCATAATCTAATCATCTCCTCAGGATATTCTTGAACATTCTCACATATGACCTTTTGGAGGACACCTCACATCTAAACAATGACAAACATCTTGTATTGAAACAAAAACAAAACAAAGAAAACTAATCCCTATGCTCAAACATTGGGTTCTTTCCTTTGTCCCCCTAAATTGTGTTACTAGTCTACATTCAAGGGGGCATATGTAATTGACTCTTAAACCCCTTTACAATTTGTTTTCATCATTCTTCTTAAAATATTTTCTTCATAATTACCACTGATTTTCAAATATTCTAATGCAAGCACCTAATTTCAATTTTCATTCACTTTGTGTCATTCTATTTCCCTCCTCATCTATTTATTCATCTAGCCAGCTATCCATTCTTCTTTGTTATTTAAAATAGTGTGTTCTCTACCTTTTCTGACCCATACTCCTTAATTTGCTTCCCTACCCATACTAGAAAATAAAACTATTACTCATCAGAGAGTAACTCTCCATAGGGGCAACTACCCTGTGCAAGGGGTTCCTAAGACTACTACTGTCAGTCTCAATGATTTGCTGAAAGGATACACAGGCAACATTGTTATCCTCACATTTATAGATTATTACAGGGAAGGATTGCAGAGAAAAATTAGCAAAGGGAAGAAGCTGGGGTGGACTCCAGGAGAAACTAGGCACAATCTTCAAGTTGTCCCCTTCCAATGGGATTCCATGGGACATGCTTCATTCTCCAAGCACAAGGAGTGACAACACATGCAAAGTAATGCCATGCAAAGGAAAGCTCCCTCGGATCGTGGTACCCAGAGGTTTTATTGGATGACAGTTGCATGGGCATGCAGCACCCATGTTTCTTACCCTGTTTACTTAGATTTTGGCTTCCTGGAATAAAAAGAGGCATTTGCTGTAAGTCACATTGTTAACATAAAATGCTTGAATCAAATTGGTACTGCATGGTCTCAGGGATACAAAACTACTATATCCTGCAAAATGTATTATGCTTGGAGGTCATGGAAAGGTCAAGGCCCAGTTATGAAAACAGGACAATTTTTGAATGGGATTGAGCAACTCAGTCTTCTGAAAGTTAATCCATTTCTACATATACTTCATTCATATCCACTTTTGTCTCATGCATTGACCCTGATTATTTCTGACTGGGTAGTGGTTGCTCTGGAAGTCAGACTTAGCAACGTATTTTTGTGTGCCTATGGGCAAGTTAGAATCTCTGATAAATATATGCAGTCAGTAAATCATTCTCTGCTTTTTCCAATGAGTCTCATATTCTCAAATATGATTCTTTGTTTTCCATAGTTACCAAAGAGCTGGCTGGTTTTTTTTTTTTTTTTCTGAGTGTTGTAACTGCTTCATAATTGATCTTCTTGTCTCCAAACTAAACAGATGTGTGCACAGCACTCTTCTCCCCACCTGGCCTGACACTGCAGCTCTAATTCATTCTTTATATGTCTCAACACATTCCATTGTTAAAAGGCATCTTTGATCATTTTACTCTCCTTGTCAAAAACCTTTTATGGTTCTTGTTGCTTACAGATGAAAATTCACTGCCCTAAGCCTGCCATTCATTTCCCTTCTCAATCTGAATAAAACTTGCACTTTGAGATGTGTCTCTCTTTATTTTGCTTGTGATACATGTTTCATTTAGAAATAATTTAAAAGTTTTTTACATAGAAGACATATTTCAACCTTTCTCATTATGGATTCTGGATCTTGCTTTGTTTTTTTGTATTTGTTCTCACTGTGCTTATTTTTGATCTTATGTGGAAAATTACTTTCTAACCAACATCATAAATATACTTTCCTAAATTTAAATATTTTTTAATTATAGTTTTGAAGTTACATTATGATTTTGATATTGTAATATACCTGAAATTTATTTTTGTGTGTATTTTGATAGCATATAATTTATTTATTCCAAATTTTAAAAATATAATTTATTGAAACGCTATTTCATTATGTTAATGCTACATGTATCATATAGTTCATGAATATATATGTCTGCCTCTTCATTTTCCATTGTTTTCCAACAACATATTTGCAAATTTTAATACCAAGATAACTCTTAAAGTTTAACAACTTTATTTATATATTGATATCTAGTATTTCAAATGATCTGTCTTTTTAAAAAGATTTTCAGCTGTTATAGCACATGTTATTTCCCTGCATGATATTTAAAATGAACTTAATCTATTTAATTAAAATTCATTGAAATTTCATTCAGAACTGCATCAGTATCATGGTTTATTTTATAAATAATAGAAAATTAACATTTGTTCATCATACAAAAATATAGTATGTTATTATGGATAATTTATATCCTTTGGTAAAGTTTTATAATTTTCTTTTTTAATGTACTTGAATTTATCCTAGGATACTTCTAAAATCAATTTTGTTTATTTAGGAATGGGATCCATATAAATTATATGTTGCTGGTATACAAGAAAGCTATTACTTTTCTCCAAATAAATCTTGGATCAGAAATATTGCACTCAAAATTGCAACTATTTTTGGTTTGCATTAGAGGAAAGACAATTTACTAGAATAATTTATTGGAACACTTCAAAATCAGACTCAACATAGCAACATCTGCACATCTCTAAGGGTTCAGGCAACAGGAACATTTGGCAGTATTATCAGAGAATATAATTGTGGAGGGAATAATTTCCAATTTCTTTGATATATTTTATTGTATACTTTTGAGGTGTACAGCATGCTGTTTCCGTATATACATATGTAGTAAACTGTAGTAATGATCACCACCATCAAGTCAATTAACATTTCATTTCACATAGTTACATTTTTTCCTTTTTTTATGATAACAACAGCATACAATACAATATTATAAACTATGCTTCATGCTGCACTTTAAATATCTATACTTATTCATCCTCTATAATTACAACTTTGTGCTCTTTGTCCCAGATTGAACACTCCCTGCAACACACACACCAATGATACCTACCTCTTTTTGTGGCATTTGGCAATTTTTTTTCTATAAGATTTCACATACAAAAGAGATCATATGATCTTTTTCATTCTGTCTCATTTCACTCAAGTAGCATAATATCCTTTGGGTTCATCCATGGCATTGCAAATGGTAGAATCTCTTTCTTTTATAAGATGAATAATATTCTACTCTGTATGTATTGTATTCTGTTGAGACGTATCTATATAGATATCTCACGATTTCTTTATCCATTCATCTATCTGTGGACACTTCAATTATTTCCTTATCTTAGATATTATGAATAATACTGTAATAAACATAGGAGTAAAGATGACTCTGTGAAATGATGATTTTATTTCTTTTTATAGCCATAAAAAGAATAGAGGAACTTCTAGGTCAGATAGTAGTTGCATTTTTAACTTCTTGAGGAACCTCCATACTATTCTCCACAACAGGCATACTGATTTATATTCTCATTAACAGTGGGCAAGAGTTCCCTTTCTTCACACCCTTACCAGTACCTGTTATCTCTTTATTTTTGATAATAGTCATCCAAACAGGTATGAAGTGATATCTTATTTCGATTTCAATTTGCATTTCCCTGATTATTAGTGATGTTGAGCATGTTTTCATACACTCACTGACCATTTTTATGTTTTCTTTGGAAAAATGTCAATTTAAGTTGGTTCACTTTTTAAATTGGGTTGTTATTTTGCTTTTGAACTGTGTGAATTTGTTATGTATTTTAGATTCTGTTCTCACGTAGCATACAGAAGAAGCTCTAGAATCTTTATCCTCTTATAAAGACACTAATTCTGTTGATGAAGACTCCACCCTCATGACTTATTTGCCTCCAGTACGCCCCACTTCTACATATCATCACATTGGGAATTTAGGATTGGATATGTGAATTTAGGGGGAACCAAAACTTTCAGTCCATAATAGACACACTTTCTAATTTCTCCAATGTGCTATACAAATGATGCTTAATTCTTTTCCCCCCACAATGGATACGTGACATTTTCATTTAAATTGTGTTCTTTCTTAGGTGCTTGGTACACTGGTTATTATTACACAATTATCTGTATTCCTTGAATAAAGTACTACCTACCCAGGTGAACATTCATGTGACAAAGACAATGTCATTGTTCAAAGATATCAGATTAGTCAAAACCAAGAAATAAATGTTTGAGAGCAAATAAAGCTGAGCTGGGTAAACATTACCTGCTCCCCATTAACAACTGTTTCAAGTAGACATTTCAGATGCAAATTTCCTGTATTAAAGACACTCTGGCCTAAAAATCTTCCAGACACATTTCTGAAGGAGCTTCACCCTTTATCAAGAGTTTTCATAGAATAATCTCTTCTCTCTTTTGATAGTGAGCAGATTGGATTATTACTAAGTAGGTGAACTAATTGAAGAAATATAACATTCACCATGTTCCATAAAGACATAATCCCTATGAAGAGCCTGTACAAAGCAGATAAAATCATAAAACTCCCAACCCTAGTACAAAAACTACCACTTAGCAATTTCTTTGATCCAGGAGCCTGAGTAGAGCTGGTTCTTCATTGACTACCACCCTGCTGTCTTCTAATTCTATTCTATTTCTGTAGTGCTGACTTCTTGTACTCCCCCGTATCCCCACTTTTATAGTAGTTAACTTTCAGAGAAAAAAAAGTTTTCCTTTTTGGAAGCTGTAAACTTTTAATTATGGGAATTTTTTTTTTTCATTTTAGGGAATGACCAGCCTATTCACCATAAGAAAGCTATGATCCAAATAAGAAAATAACCTTGTTTTGACAAATAGGATAAGAAGAAAGACCTTCCCAAGAGTTCATCTCTATTTGACACAAGAGAAATTCTTGAACTGTACTTTGCAGTGCCAGGTCAGAAAATGCTGGGCTACAACTATTAAAACAAGAATAATTAGAAGAGATAAAATAATGAGATGAGTGATAAAGAGAACAGAGGCATAGATGACTTTTCAGTTTAACCCATCAGATTGCCAGACAGGACACCCCCACTTAGGAAAGAAGGTAAACAATGGAGTCCCTTTTAAACCAGAAGTTAGACCTCTAATTTCTGTTCTTATCAGAGTCCAAACATTAATCCATTTTACTGACTTTTTCAATGTTCTTTTGTACATAAATGCATTTTAAGTCCAGTGAGGGGGCACATGCAAAACATATGAAAATAGACACAAATTTTAGCACATTAATATTTGAATACCACTAAAATGAGTACTACTAATACTAATAATAATAACTAACATTTTAAGCAATTTACTATGTACTAGGCACCATGCTAAGCGCTTGTTATGCATATTTTGTTAAATTTGTCACTCATCTTGAAGAATATAAGTAAAACTTGACAATTACTTTGTAAGCTCAACAGCTGCCATTATACATGTGTAAAGCATGGTACCTCATGAACTCACCACAGATTCATTCAAGAGTGACTCATTGCGTTACTGTGTGACAACTCTGGCCTTGACGCTTTGGACATCTGGAAGTAGTAGATGGAATAAAGTAGTTTAAGTACCAGGGCCAGGCAAATTCTAGGCACTTGGTCAATTACAACTTAAGACTTTGAGTTCTGCTAAAATGAGGTTTGTAGTTTAAAAGACACAGCTATTTTTGTACTGCAGAAATTTGAAAAAAAATATCTATGGAAGAGATGACATTTGAGCTGAGAAGCCTGTAAAATATGAATCGAATTCAGATAGGAATCAGGGAGATAAAAATAGCATTCCATGGTGAGGAAATTAAGTGAGCAAATCTAGGAATGTTGAGAACACAAGGTGTGAGCAGGTCTTAACAGGCAGCCCAGCTCTGCCACAGCATAGACTGTAGGAAATTTTGTGATCAGTTTACTGAGACTGTTAGAATTCAAAGAATCATTGAAGTGGTTTTCTTCACATTTTTTTATTGGTACCATTGTCCACAATGATGGGATTTGTTGTTACATATCCGTACATGCACATCATGAACAATATAATTTGGTCAATTTCACTTCCCATCATTTCCCCCTTCTCTCTCTGCCTCCCACCCCTGGTCCTTTTCTTCTGCTGATCTCCCTTCGATTTTCATGAAATCTCTGAACCCTCACTGTTCTTTTCCTTTTTATTCTCTAGCTACTGAAGTGTTTTATAAAAAAGCAAGTGCATTACCAAAGAGGTTGTACTCTGGAAATAGTGTAGATAGAAATCATTACTTGGAGAAAAATTAAAAAGCAGACACATCAGCTAAGAGACCACGATCAGAATTCAGAGATATGGTAATAGGATTTACATTAGAATGGCACCTGTGGGATTAAGGAAGGAATATACCTTAAAGGTATTAAGAAAGACAAACTGGGCTTGATGGCTAGAGAATATAGTGAGAGAAGGAAAAATCATACCTTTACAAAGGTAACATTCACAAACAAACAAACAAACAAACAAAAAACCCTTTCATTCTAATGAAAATCATCTTGCAAAATTTATTTACCCAATGTACCTTTTATAAGGCATTTATTGTTCTTTTCTTCCTTTTCAGAGTATATTTTTCCATTTCCACGTGTTAAAGAATTAAATGAACTCCTTTTCTCTCTCTCATAAGTAGTCTAATAGTTTAATATTCTCCGTTCAACTTTCATTGAGATGGTTTTATGAACAAATATTAGCTTTCTGTACTTTTAGCTTGCACAGGATCTCATGAATTTTTATTTTTAATTAAAAACTGACTCACTGATTTGCTAATCCTTTTATATTATTCTTTAGTCTGTTTGCATTATCTAAGAATCTTTCATCCTACCAATTTCTTTCCTTTTTCCCCCATTTGAACTTTCAATACAATCCTATGGTTAAATCTAATATTAATCATATTCTTTTCAAAACTAGCAAATATTTGTTTGTATCAAATATTTTCTTGGGAGTTAAAGAAACAAAGGCTTTTCTGTTCAAATTATATATATATATATATAAATTTACATATATGTGTGTGTGTGTGTGTATATATATATATATATAAACCTAGCAAACAACATGTGATTTTTTTTAACAATAAAAGAATGAGATTAATTATCTATTATTTAGGAGATTTCACAGCAAAGAAATAACAACATCATGTCTGTTTTTAAATTACTTTTTTTTTGGGTACCATGGATTAAACCCAGAGGTGCTTAACCACTGAGCACCCTCAGCCTTTTTTAGTTTTTATTTTGAGACACAGTCTCACTAAATTGCTTTGGGCTTTGCCAAGTTGCTGAGGTTGGCTTTGAATTTGCGATCCTCCTGCCTCAAGCCTCTTGAGTTTCTAGGATTACAGGTGTGTGCTACTGCACCTGGCCTTAAAATTACTTTTTTGATCATAAGGTAAAACAAGAAGTCAAAATAAAACAGAAATTGAAGGCAAACAGAGCCTTCCCCTGTGATGTTCCAAATGGGAGATAACCACTACCAAACAAGTAAATAGAGGAAAATTTACAAATGGAAGCTGCTGAACTCTGAGGATTTTTGATAGGAAGTTATCCAGAAGCCTTTAAGATTTATGCAATACCTGCCACACCCTGAAAATATTAATTAATTATATAATCATTAGTTATAATTAACAAAGTCAATGGGAGGAAGTTTGGTAATGTCATCATTCATTAAAGAAAATATTTGTCTTGAAATTAAGGGAAGCATTGGTAGGCAGGGATAAAGTTGGAATAAAAGGTAAGAATTATTGAAGATGTAACCATTTTTATGATGCAATTAAATATATGCATATTATGTATAAATTGTATGTATTTATAAAACAATGTAATGTACTATTGTTTGCAGTTTCTTTTAAAATCCCTGGTCTGATGAACAGCACATAATTGAGGGTATGTAGCAATCTCTTCCTTATTTATTTGGGGGATGACTATGGATTCTGGTCATTTAGATGGCAAGGAATACTGTATTTACAAAGACCAAGATAAAGACAAGATTACGTAAGATAGGGTGGAACAAATCCTCATACTTCATTAAGATAAAAATAAACAAAATATACATAAAATATAATTACATATAATATGTAAACAAAAGTATATTGAGAATAATTTTGACCTTTTGTGTTCTGTTTTCAGGGATTAATGGAGAACAAGTTGGATTCCAAATGTGTGACATAAGTTCTCTACCTCTGAATATCTTTTACCATGTTTGTACCCCTCATCCTCCCTCACAAGGTAGGAGAGGATTTGCTCCTGTTCATCCTTCCTTAGAAGGAAGGAGAGGAATCAGGTGATACTTAAAGGAAGAATCTTTAGGTAAGAAAAATTCTTGCTTGTATTTTTTTTTTTTTTTTTTGGTACTGTGGATAGAACCTAGGGGGCACTTAACCACTGAGTACATATTCAGTCTTTTTTATTGTTTATTTGAGACAGGATCCCCCTAAGTTGCTTATGGCCTCACTAAATTACTGAGGCTGGCCTAGAACTTGTGATCCTCCTGCCTCAGCCTCCTGAGTCTCTGGGATTACAGGTGTGCATCACCACACCCCCTTCTTGCTTGCATTTTAATTGCTTTATTCTGAAAAGTGTGAAGATTTCAGATAAATGAGAATTGATGGCTCAACTGCCTGAGTGAACAGCATTATCAAGCCTTCTTGAATTGATTATGTGGAGCTATGTAGCCATAAAACAGGACTCCTTGTGGTGGGGAAGTTAAACATAGTAGAGAAGAGAGAAGAGATGTATAGGAGGTAGCCAGGCATCCAGGTAACATGGGCCATGCATAAATGATAATATTCTCCTCTTCTTAAGGACTGTAGGAAGGTTTGTGATCAACTGTACAAGAGTCTGGGTCTTCAGGTGTTGGAAAGAGCCAGCTTGTTTTTAGCAGACATGAATACGAATGGCAGGGCTGCATCTGAATAATGTCATTCTCTCTATGGGTGTCTGAATAAAGCCTTCTTCATGGAGTGGCAGCCAGTTACACTGTGACGTCACCCATTTAAACTCATTGGTTGGAAAAGACAAGAGAGTATTTAATTTTGTCCCAATGTTTGTGAATAAATTCAGCTCTCCTTGTACCTGATTTCTTCTTCTCTCCCCCATGTCTGTCTGTCTGTCTGTCTTTCTCTTTCTCTCTCTCACTCACACACACACACACACACACACACACAAACACACACACTGAACCAAAAATTACATTTCTTTGATTTTGAGCAAAACTGTCATTATTAACACATTTCCTAAAACTTTGCTATATTCTAAAGATGATGGCTATAAGAAACTTAGAATTAGACTTTAACACATCAGTATTAATAATTACCCTTGTAAGAGTAGGGAGAAAAGGCAGGGGAGAGATGACTTCATCATTTCTTATTAAGGTGCAAAGGAGATGAGGACAAGCCTGGGATATTTCAACCAGCAAGTGAATAGAAATCATTGTGCTGGTCACATTGAACCATGATGCATTCCAAAGGGAGTGGACCCCTTTGATGAATGACAAGTTTTTCTTAAATATTTTTCTCCTTGAATTTTTATAATCATGGTACCAAGAGACTAGATATAATTAAAGTTGAAATGAGATTTGTATTAGAAAACTGATGGCTGAGATTTAATATCTATCCCAGTTATATGGCATGTGACTCAATCCTATCCCAAGTCCATTAGGATTGCTTCAATTGTTGCTGTATAAAAAATATCATAGTCTTTATGATGTTTTATATTACTTTAAAAAATAATTTTGGTGGCTTTTTTATCTAAAAATTTTTTTCTCATGATATTTTTATGGAAAATATTTTTATTATTTAGATAAGAACAGCATTTATTAATATATAATTCAAGGTTTATTTGGGAAGGTATGGTTAGGCTAATATACATAGTTTCTGACATCCTTATTTTTTCCATCACCCTTAGACAAATAACATGTGGAAACATTTTTATATTTGTATACTGCAGTGTTTTGAACTATTTAGCAGTTTTCTTATAATAGACACAAATCCTTTCACCTTCCTATGTACTCATCCAACCTCCCCATCTTCATATTTTTTCCCTTTGCTTTCCTCCAATCCAAGCTGCCTAATTTGAAAAACTGCAGTTGGGAAGACAGCTGGTCTTTGTAGAAGATTTAACACTTTGGGTATTTTGAATACAGTTTTGTAGCTGCTGGAAACTGAAATATAAATAAAACAAAAAAAGGTTGAGAGAAAAAAACACAACTAAGCCACATATGCAGTACCAGCTTTGTAAGGATTCTTTTTAGAATGAAGAAATTATTTTTCTCTTGGTTGATGATACATACATGCTGTACATTCATGGATCACATCAAGTTGATAAAACATAATTTCAAAAATATATATAGGATAGGATATCAGCAATAGAGAATCTGCCATGTATTATGACTCAGCAGAAATCTCCTGTGAATACTTCTCACATTCTCATAGTGGAGATTTAAATAACAATGTAGTTGTCTCTTATTCTTCCAAATGAATTTCATGATTGCCTTTTCTATTTCTATAAGGAATGACATTGGGATTTTAATTGGGATTGCATTGAGTCTATATAGTGCTTTGGGTAGTATGGCCATTTTAACAATATTGATTCTGCCTATCTAGGAGCATGGGATATTTCTCCATCTTCTAAGGTCTTCTTCAATTTCTTTCTTCAGTGTCTTGTAGTTTGCATTGTAGAGGTCTTTCACCTCTTTTGTTAAATTGATTCCCAGCTATTTTATTTTATTTTTTTGAGGCTATTGTGAATGGGATAGTTTTCCTAATTTCTCTTTCAGAGGGTTTATCTCTGATGTATAGAAATGCAATTGATTTGTGGGTGTTGATTTTATATCCTGCTACTTTGCTGAATTCATTTATTAATTGTAAAAGTTTTCTGGTAGAATTTTTTGGATCCTCTAAGTATAGAATCAGGTTGTCCACAAATAATGATAGTTTGAGTTCTTCTTTTCCAATTCATATTCCTTTAATTTCTTGCATCTGTCTAATTGCTCTGGCTAGTGTTTCAAGGACTATGTTGAATAGCAGTGGTGAGAGAGTGCATCCCTGTCTAGTTCCCGTTTTCAGAGGGAATGATTCCAATTTTTCTCCTTTTAGGATGATGTTGGCCTTGGGTTTAGCATAGATAGCTTTTACAAAGTTGAGGTATGGTCCTGCTATCCCAAGTTTTTCTAGTGTTTTGAGCATAAAAGAGTGTTGTATTTTGTCAAATGCCTTCTCTGCATCGATTGATAAAATTATATGACTCTTATCTTTAAGTCTATTGATATATTACGTTAATTGATTTCTGTATGTTGAATCAAACTTCTTCCCTGGAATGAACCAGAATAGCCAAAGCAATCCTTAGCAAGAAGAGTGAAGCAAGAGGCATCACAATACCAGACCTTAAATTATACTACAAAGCTATAGTAACAAAAACGGCATGGTACTGGAACCAAAATAGACATGTAGACCAAGAGTATAGAATAGAAGACACAGAGATGAACCCACTTACATACAGTTACCTTATACTAGATAAAGGAGCCAAAAACATACACTGGAGAAAAGATAGCCTCTTCAACAAATGGTGCTGGGAAAACTGGAAATCTATATGAAGCAAAATGAAACTAAACCCCTATTTCTCACCATGCACAAAATTCAACTCAAAGTGGATCAAGGACCTGGGAATCAGACCAGAGACCCAATGCCTAATAGAAGAAAAAATAGGGCCAAATCTTCATCATGTCGGATTAGGACCATACTTCCTTAACAAGACTCCTATAGCACAAGAAGTAAAATCAAGAATTAACAAATGGGATGGATTTAAACTAAAAAGCTTCTTCTCAGCAAAAGAAATAATCAATGAAGTGAACAGAGAGGTGACATTCTGGGAACAAATCTTTGCCTCACACACATACGATAGAGCATTCATCTTCAGGATATATAAAGAACTCAAAAAGCTTAACACCAAAAAAACTAACAACTCAATCAATAAATGGGTCAAAGAGCTGAACACGAACTTCTCAGGTGAAGATATACAATCAATCAACAGACATATGAAAAAATGTTCAACATCTCTAACAATCAGAGAAATGCAAATCAAAACTACCTTAAGATTTCATCCCACGCTAGTCAGAATGGCAGTTAATCAAGAATACAAACAACAATAAGTGTTGGCGAGTTTGTAGGGAAAAAGGCACACTCATACATTGCTGGTGGAACTGCAAATTGGTACAACCAATCTGGAAAACAGAATGGAGATTCCTTAGAAAACTTGGAATGAAACCACCATTTGAGCCTGCTATCCTTCTCCTTGATCTATACCTAGAAGACTTAAAAACAGCATACTACAGTGACACAGCCACTTCATAGCAGCTCAATTCACAATAGCTAAACTGTGGAACCAACCTAGATGCCCTTCGATAGATGACTGGATAAAGAAGCTGTGGTATATATACACAATGGACTATTACTCGGCAATAAAAGAGAATAAAATTATGGCATTTGCAGGTAAATGGATGGAGTTGGAGAATATCATGCTAAGTGAAGTAAGCCAATCTCAGAAAACCAAATGCCAAATGTACTGGTTGATAAGTGGATGCTGATCCATAATGTGGGGAAGGACATGGGAACAATGGAGGAACTCTGTTCACACGGGTGTGAGGGGTGAGGGAGCATGGGGACAGTAAAGGTGCTGGAATATGATGGTCATCATAGCCCTAACTTTATGTATGACTGCATATATGTTGTGATTCTATATCACTTACAGCCAGAGAAATGAAATGTTATCCTCTAAAAAATAATTATTATTATATTAATAATTATATTAATATATTATATTAATAATTAATTTTATTATTATTATAATAAAATTTTAAAATTTGGAAAAAATAAACAATGTAGTTGGATTTGGATGTACTTGTATGAACAGTTAAGAGCACTGGAACCAGGAAATGCATAGAAAAGCATTACATCACCAATAATAGAGGACAAAATCAACAAAATGTTGGTTCTCCAAAGTATTGCTCCCAAACTGTTCCCAATAATATAGCCACCATTTTAGATTAATATGGTCCTGGTGTTGCATTCTGGAATCCACAACTGATTTTCTCATAGAAATAGTATAAAAATCTATGGATAGGTTTCACTCAATTAGCACAAGCAATACTTTGGAAAGTATATGAGTGAAAATAAAATTGTAACTGAAAAGTATTGGCTTAATATTGTATTAGAGATTCTAGCCAGGTAAGAAAAAGAAATAAAAGTTCTATGGTTTGGAAAGAAGAAGCAAAACTCCATTTATTTGAAGATGTCATAATTGTACGTGTAAAAACCCATACCAGGCAATGTGTTAAATACTTTGTGCAATTCCCATTCGACATTCATATCAGTGCTCTAAGGTAGGTAATACAACTATCCCAATTGCATAGATGAGGAAACTGAGAATAGAAAACAACTCATCCAAGTCTGTGCAGTTTGCAAGAACAAGAGATGACATTTAATGCCAAACAGCTTAATTCCAGCCAAACTTGAATGCTACATTATGCCATTTTCATGAGTTACAGAGGCTATTCTTGTGTTGTTCTGGGAACGTAATCATTTATTCATGATACTGTTACTATGGGAAAATACTTTCTGAAATTGTGGAATATAGCCCATATGTTACAGCAGTCAAGGAGAAGTATATTATAGACTGACTGTTTAGAATTAGGCAGAGTAAGCATGCAGTAAAGTTCAATTGTCTTAGTTTCTTGAAATCTATCAATACCTTCAAAAAGTGTTTCCCTCACTTCTATCCATTCACTGTCTTGTCTAATATCAGAAGTGGCCCTGAAGTCAAATGTGACTTACCCAATTGCTACTCCCCTTGTTATTTGTTACATTTTTTTTTTGGTTCTGGTGATCTAACCCAGGAGTGCTTTACCACTGAACAACATACCCAGCCCTTTTTTAGTTTTTATTTTGAGACAGGATCTAAGTTTCTGAGGGTCTCACTAAGTTGATGAGGCTGGCCTCAAACTTCTGAATTCCCTGCCTCAGCCTCCAAAATCTCTGGGATTATAGGCAATCCACACCTCGCAGCAGTCTCTGGTTACTTCTGCTTCACACTGTACCAGAGATTCCAGCCAGGTAGCAAAAAGAAACAAAAGGTATACAGTATATAAATAAGGGGGGATGGATCTCCGTTTATTTGAAGATGACATAATTCTACATGTAAAATATCCTAAAATAGTCACAAAAATTACTATAACTAATAACTAAATTTAGTAAATGCATAATATAAGTCTAGTAATTTATTATAAAGCCATATCAGTCAAAACAGTATGGTACTAGCATAAGGATAACCATACAAAGCAATGGAATAAAATTAAAAATCACGTTTCTGTTCCATATGGTCAATTTAAACAAGGTACCACGAAAATTTGATAGAAAAAAATTTTTTTAAAAATTTGTTGGTGCTGGGCTGGGGTTATGGCGCAGTGCTGGCGTGCTCACCTAGCATGCGTGAGGCACCAAGTTCGATCCTCAGCACCACATAAAAATAAAATAAAGATATTCTGTCCACCTACAACTAAAAATAAATATTTAAAAAAATTTGTTGGTGCTGCAACAATACCTTACTCAGATGTAAAAGAATGAACTTAAGCCCCCCTTTTCATGCCATTTGCAAAAATAAACTCAATACAGTTCTAAAACATACATATAAGAGCACTTACTGTAGTTTTGAGCTAAAATGATGCATTTCTTTTGGAACACTGGAAGTTTGATTAAATGTTAAATATATACATATCATATTTATCATAATTTCTTATCACATGACTCAGAAATTATTCTCTTAGGCATTTATTCAAGAGAAATGAAAACATATGTCTAAAAGAAGAGGGTACAACACTCTCTTTGTACATAAATGTTCACATTAGTTTTATCCCAAATGTCTAAATACTGGAAATAACTCTAATGTCCATTATCAGATGATTAGATGAACAGAATCCAGTAATCCATAAAATAAAATAAAGGTCATCAATGAATAGAAATAATCTTCTGATATTAAAATAATATGTCTTTATCTCAGAAACATTAAGCTAAGTATAAGAAGCCAGATCACAAACAAGGGCACACTGTACTAGTCCAGATATATGCTTTTCTAGAAAGGGTGAAAATTAGACCAACTATTGAGAGCAGCCAGGAGTGAAGTGAGCATTGAATTAAACAGACCACGAGGAGACTTTCTGAGGAGTTGAAAATGTTATGTACTTTGGATGTTAGTCATGTGTGTCTGTTAAAATTCATTGGGTGTTACATTTAAAATTCTCATATTTTTTATCTATTGAGAACACTTTAATACAATTGATTTAAAATGAAAACCTAAACAATCAAGAAAATGGAAAAGACTTATGATCCGTGTCAGCTGATTGTGGACTTAGAAACCAGATTTTAAAATCCTCTTATTTATTATTTCAGGAGACTCTGGCCCTGTCGTGGTAAATGACTTTACTAACATCACCTAGCTGGTCAGGGGTAGACTCAGCTCTAGCACTGAACTCTCCTGACATTTTTCATTGTTTTATAGAAAATCTGGATTATATGGTTAAGCTCTAATTCAGTCAATGTTTCCTCAAGATCCAAATATTACATTCATTCATCAATCTTTTGGGGGAAAGAAAATCAAAAGAGAATAGAAACTTTATCCTGTTTGTTAATATAGAGTGAAGTAAGTATGGTTCATGTGAATGTGGATATATCAAAAGAAGATATCCTGTTGCTCCCTAGAATGGAGTGAGAAAATTTTGAGGACTTACTCCTACAGGTACTTTGCAATTTTTGTATCCAGAGTAGGAAAACAAGTGAGGATGTGTTTCCTCCAAGAACATAATTTTGTAATAAAAATAACTAAGTTAAAATGTGAGTAGCTAAAAAGATAAAAGAAGAAAAAGAAAAAAAAAGGACAGGCATTAAGAAAAATACAAAACCTTGTTAGATTGAAAATATTTGGTCAAAAGCAATAAAGTCCTACTTGCTGTTAAACTCTCTATTGAGTGGCTTATTTTTAGTAAAACCCTATTTTTGGTGTTATGATACAGTTTATAAACTAATAGTTCCCAGTAAATATCTAAAACAGTTTTCTAACTAAAGCTTCTTAAAATAGATATTACTTTTCCTTTTATAAGATTAGTTTCTTGGAGATACACACACACACACACACACACACACACACATACACACCTTTAAATCTCAAAATATTTATAAGCTATTTTTAATTTGACCTAGTCTAAATATACAAGAACTTAAAATTTAGAATACACTAAAGGAATAAAAATACTCTCAAGATGTTGTGGAAAGCAGGCTGAATGAGAATGAAGAAATAAGGGGAATTGAGAGAAAGGAAATAATCTAAATCAGAAGAGATATAGAAAGATGACAGCTTAAAGTTTTATTTCCTTCATCATCCTTTCTAAAATAAACCAAAGTAAGCATGGGCTATTTATAATCTAATGAGGTTAATTAGTATTAACCTCATTATACTGAGAGGAGATGAGATGGCATGACTAACAAAGCAGAAAAAGAGAAAACGTTGAAATTACCTTTACACCCTGAACAGGTACATGGTGTCCTGTCATTGTGTAGAAGGAGTGACGGTGTTGCCACCACCTTGATCTTGGTATAGGACATTTGCAGTGGAATGGTTCTCACTCTCAGCTGTACACTGAAGTGAAGGAGGGAGAAAGAAAGCCAATAAAACCTCAACAAGGGAGGTAACTTGTTTCCCATTGGTTCTGCTTTCTTCTCTGCCAGAAGTACTGTCTTCTGTTTCCCACTGCGTAAGAAATAGCAAGGGCTAGCCTATTAAGAGTAGAGAAGTCTATGTGCGTAGTATCACAAGGGGCAAGAAGTGGTTTTACCCTATCAAAATTGTTTTTATACTGAAATGTTTGGAAATTATTGTTTTGATATGTGGCCAATGGCTTAAAATCTACTCATAAAATTCGTGTAGCGATTTCTCTATAAAACCATTTAGTGCAAATATGTGGGAATCAGATTGAATGATCTTTTTATTTGCTTTAATCATGGCAAAGTAGGTTTGGAACTAGGAAATATCTATTTTCTCTAGTGTAAGTGGTATAAGTAGAAAATGAAAAGAAAAGAGAGAGAATGAAGACCATAGATATCAAGAAAGAACAATGATCTGGGCATGGTGATCTCAGCAGCTAGAGAGGCTGAGACAGGAGTATCTCAAGTTCAAAGCTAGCCTCAGCAATTTAGTGAGGCCCTAAGCAATTCAGCAAGACTCTGACTCTTAATAAAAATACAAAGAAAGGGCCAGGGAGTTTCTGAAACTACAATGGAAAAAGTAATTGTTTTATAAAAATATTTAAAATTGCACCTTTTCTCTTTCTCTCTGAACAGCTCTTTAAACAGGCAAATGGTTTGTCTCATGCCAACTACCTAACACATAATCTGACAAAAGACAAACTTCTAGCCCCTTCTGTTTTCCTTTTTTCCATTGCTTTAGAACTACTGAATGTCTTGAGATATCAGACTGATTTATTTTGTTTAAGCAAATCTATAATGTTTACTCTAAACGCCATGTAATTTCATTGTTGGTCTTCTTGGGCTAATAGCTGCTGGATGGATTTCCTCCTAAACTGGGTCGCTTTGCTCTGAATTTGCTTGCTGGGTCTCAGTAGAGAAAGCCTGTGCAGCTGCTCCATCATCACTGGGTTAGATAGTGTGGCAGAAACAAGAACTTGGTTTCGTCATTCTTGTTTAAATGCCTGAGCCAAGTGCTTGTGCTGCCGAGAGAGATTGCTTGTTTTGCAAACTGTCGCATCTTCTTTTAGATGACGTTACATATGGAGCCATAAACTCAATCTAGCAGTTTATTGGCTTCCAGTTTTCCTTCCAGCAGCATCAATCCATTGCTGAATATTTGAAATTTAATCCCTTTGGATGTTCAATAACAAGCAGTAGCCCTAATCATTTAATTTGTCTGGCATTATAGGGAAGAAAAAAGGTTGATGCTAAATAAGAGATGATAGGGGAGAGAAATCACAGAAGCTGTTTTCTTATTGCTTTTGGCAAAAGAGACTTTGTTTCCCTTTTAGGATGCAGGTTGGAATAGAGTGGTTCTTTGGTGTCACTGGCAGGGAAAGAGAGTATGAGATACCCACATTTTTCTAGTCCTAAAATCACTACAAAATTCTTAGATTGTAAATAAAAATCAGATTTAAGTTTTATTCTGCTCAGTTTTTCATTCTCTGATGAATTAAAAACATATGCATTTTCCAAAATTGTTTACTTGAAATGATACATCTATTTATTTACTTAGAAATTAAAACTCTATTTGAGTTATATGCAGTATGATATTTAAATAGTTTGTTGGGGATTCAGTCATTTCTCATCAAAATGTTTTACATAATGTTGAAACTCACAGATCAATCTGTAAAGATATATTCCAGTCATAAAGACATCATAGATGCAATCTTTTTATCATGTCTTAAACTTGATTGTAAGAATTATAATATTTTCTCAGACAAATGCATTTACTGATCCAAACTGGATTGCCAGGAAAGCATAACCTCTTGCTAAGGTCCTGGATCCAGATGTAAAGACAAAGAAGACACTGGTGGTAATTCCCATTGATAGGACAGGGTCAATGTTTTGCAACCAAAAACTGATGGCTAGAATTGGTTAGTGAGGACTCATGGGAGATGTATACATCTGAGGATAGATAATTCTGGGAGGCTGCCCAATCCAGCTCCCAGCTCAAACTCCAGGTTCCTATTCTCAGATGCTGGCTATCAGCTCAGATGGAGTAAGCATAGATTTCTAGCTTCTTTTTTGTTTCCTTGTTCCTGAAACAAAATGAGAATTTACTTTTTCTACAGATATTTTAAAATGTTTCAGTATGCTTCTGTTATGACACCTGAATTATTTTTCATTGGGATCTGTCTTGGAGCAATAATCCAAATACAACTTGGAAATAAATATGTGAAGGTTAAACTTCATTTAGAAGTTAAAATGAGAATTCATTGGTTGTTTTAGGCATTCAGTTACTGGTACTAGAGTGGAAACTTGAGACTGAAAGAATGGGTTGAATATTAGAGATATTAACAAACATTTATTCACACCCATTCACTCAATAACTATTTACTACATGACTACTGTATACTAGGTATTGTATTAAGTGTTAAGAAATTAGAAATTAATATGTCTTGGTCACAGCTGCTCAAAAAGTTTACACTGAACCAGCAATGAGAGATGTATAGACAAAGAAGTACATTAATGTATTACAGATATTATGAGGTAAAGAAAACCCTATTATATTCAAATTCTCATTTTTCTGTAACAAGCAAACACAAATATAGTGACTTCACACAACATAGATTTATTCTTTTCTAGTTTTGGAGATGAAAAATACTAAAATCAAGGTGTTGGAGGGCTAGATTCTTTTAGAGGTCAAAGAGAGACTCTGTTTCTTGGTCTTTTTTAGCTTCTAGAAGTTACATTCTTTGGCTCTGAGCCACACTTTCCATCATCAAATTGAGCACTGTTGCATCTTCTCTTTCTCCCTCAATCTCTCTCTTTCTCTGCACCTCCTCCTTGCACCCTCCCTCTCTGCTTCCATTATTATGTTGCCTTTGCTGATTCTGATACTTCTGCCTCTCTAATAAGGGGGCTCTGGTAATAATATCAGAAACGCATGGATAATCTTCCTATATGAAGATCCTTAAATTATATTTTCCCTTTTACTGTGTGAAGTAACCTATTCACAGTTTGTGGTAATTTAGATATAAACAGTTTTTTTGGGGGGAGTATTATTCAGTCTACCACAGTATGGCAGGGACCAATGAAGGAATGTTTTTGGTTCCAAATGAGGTGAAGGCAGGATGTAGAAAGAGGATTTGCTGTGGTAGTAATGCTTGAAAATACAGATTGGTCATTAAGCATTCACTAGAGGAACAGCAAGCTATTCCAGAGACAGGCAGTATGAAACATTTTCACAGTAGAAGGCAAAGGCAGACGTTCAGAAAACTACGAATAGTTTGGCTTGCCCAAAAGATAATTTTGAGGGGATATTTATAAAGGGATTGAACTAGAGTTAGATGACTGGATCACATCATACAGTGTTTACAAGTATCTTGCCAAATAAGTGGTTTAGGTTAGTACTGGTACCTGTCTTGGGAACTGCTGCCCCCTTGGCTTCCTTGTCCTCCAGCCATGTTTTCTAACTCAATGGGGACACTAGGCACTATTCTTGTTCCTGTCCTAGTACTGCATCCTGGAAACATTTTCCAGGGAGTAAGCTGCTGCAATTAGAGGGACCACTTCATTTGTTCTCCATCTCTCAGGAGTCACTGTCTTTCATTGCTTGATGTCTACCTAATATGTTGACTTCTGTTATTTGATAAAAGTGAAAAAAATAAATTTTATATATGTCATAATAACTGTTTTGGCTGAAATTTGACCTTATTTCCTTATTTAAAATAATAACAATGTGGCTGGAGATGTGGTTGAGTTCATCTTTGAAGGAAAACTTTATTTTTAGGGAAAAAGCTTATTAAACCTTTTCAGTATGCAAATTGAAGCAGATAAATTGGCAATTTGAAGAAAATGAAGTTGTAAAAAGGTGTTTGCATTGCCTCTCTAAATAATGTAATTTTAGAAAACAAGTATCTTTCCTTCATGACAGCCTCAGAGTGGTTGACAGTCTAGATAGACCCTAGGATAGGAGGCATTTGAGACATCATTCCATATTTGGACATAGGTAAACCTTGTGAAACTATCCAACCAGGGGTTTGAAATAAGATATTCAGTAAACATCTTGGCTTGTGGATTCTGTTTATATCTTATTTCTAATTAAACAGTTCTTTTTGAAGTTTCACTTTTCTCTTTTAGCCTGAAGCATTAGGAGAGTTTAAACACTACAGTCTGGTCTTGTTCGGACTGGTTAATATTTAGGGAGAGACTTGTGCCTAAATTTGGGTAAAGTAGTAGAAAGGGAATAGTGGCAGTTTACCATGGCTGGTGTGTGGTCAAGAGAGAGACTATGAATAGATAGATATCTGTAATGAGACAAGAGGCTGAATAGATAAAGAAAAGCTCACTTGTGTTTATGGAATATTTAGTAATTTCTGTGAGAATTCCCAGAAATATGTGAAGATGAAAATCCAAGGATGTTCAAGTTTGATGGGGATTATACCATTTTTTCTTAGATACAAAAGGAAAATATCTAGAAACTTAGAGGCCATGTATTTTTATTAACATGGCTACCAAATTATGAGTAGTACGGATTTAGATGTGAATTCCAACTTGTTGGTGAACCTACAGTCATAGTATACTAAAGAAAAAAATTATTTCCAGATAAATACAGATCCCATTTTTGCTCACCATTTCTTTTAGATCATCATCTGATTTTGTGTATCTTGCCTTACTATTCTCATTGGAGCCAGAATAATAACTTTCTTAGAATATTTTTAAAAAGAGTGAAACTTCTTAATCTTCCTGAATAAATCATTCCATGGTCAGACTTTAAGTATGGAGTCTGTATAGACCATATATTTATGCTATGACTACTGTTGGACCTGTATTTGTTACTATATACATTTGTATGGTTTGGGAATTTAAGAAGAATCTCTTTCTTGTTATTTTCTATAAATATTTGTTGTAACTCAGCCAGAAAGACTATTTTTGCTCTGTGATGAAGGAAGAACTTCTTCCAGATCTTTTTTTTAAATGTATCATAGGCCTAATGTGTTTCAGGATGAATATTCTGGTTGAAAAGAGAATGACTAATTCCATATTAATCAGTTTCAAAAGAATTAACATATCCAATAAATGCCAGTGTAATGCTCATATGTGATTTGCAATGTCTTCTAGCTAACAAAATCTCTGGTTTTAACATTAGCAATGGCGATAGAAAGATGATATCTCTAATAAGCTTTGCATAATTTTTTAAATGGCATTGCTGTTTGGTGTCATTCAGAAAGGCATACTGGCAGTGATATTTTTCTCTAGGGTGAAAATGCCAGTGACCTCTTTCCCTTCCAAGTAATGTCTTTTATAAAAGGAATTTATAATCTTTTCTACTTTGCAACCTCCCTGACACTACTTAACCTACTGCAGTTTGCTTTCTGACACTTCCATTCCACTGCGAGAATTTCCACCAATATCATCCATAATAGACTAATTGCAAATTTTGTCACTTAACAGTCCTCACTGTATTTGTCATCTCAGCCATATCTGCCCTGCTGCTACTCTCTCCCCTTAACTTCCATTGAGCCTTTTTAAATTTTTTCTTTTCTGTTTAAAGTAATTCCTCTGAAACTCTGCCCAGCTCCTACAGATTTGGATTCTGTAGACATTTTTTCTTCTTATGGCTTTTCTTATTTATGCTAACAATTTCAAAATCTATGTCTCTCATTCAGACAGTATTTACTTGTATGTGGTTTTATAATTTATGCCTGATGATCCCAATGTAAAATTTATTGATCTCCCCCTTAAATGGAAGCACCGTTCACTCAATTTCTAGTTTAAATTTGTCTTCACCTGGGTGTTATAGCAGTGGGTAGATCCTGAGAAAATGATTAAAGTAATAACAATTTATTTGAGAAGTCAAAAACTGGGATAGAGGAATAGGACAAAGGAAATGTAAAGTAAGGAAAGAAGTAAACCATATGATATGAGGCAGTACCATGTGGGCTCCTGTTCCAACTTTACAAAAAATTAAAGAGGAAACATAAAGTCTTTCACAAGATGTATTTTCTTGGGATACGTAGTTTAAGAGATAATTGTAAAGTTCAAATCATGCCTTGAAATGATCTATAGAAAAGAGAATGGAGGAGGAATTTTTTTACCTGATGCCTTCTTTAGTTTTGGCTTTCCAATTCTCAGTATTCACACCAGGATGAGTGTTATGGTTTTGATATGAGGTGCCCTCAAAAAAGCTTGGGTGTGAGAGAATGCAAGATCATTCAGTGGCGAAATGATCAGATTATGAGAGTTGTAATCTAATCAGTGGATTAATTCACTGATACAGATTAACTGGGTAGCAACTGTAGGCAAGTAAGGTGTAGCTGGAGGAGATGGGTCCCTGGGGCATGTCTTTGTAGTGTGTATTTTGTCCCTGGTGAGCAGAGCTCTCTATGCTTCCTGATTACTATGTCCTGAACTGTTTCCTCACCTTACTCTTCTGCCATGTTCTACTTCACTTCCAGTCTGGAGCTAGGGAGTCGGCCAAACATGGGCTAAAACTCTGAAACCACAAGCCCTAAACAAACATTTTCTCTTCTAATTGTCATTGTCAGGACTTTTGATCAGAGAGACAAAAACAAAACAAAACAAAACAGAAAACTGACTAAAAGGAGGGGCTAACTTCTAGGTTACATCATTCTGACTCTTGGTAGCCATTCAGGAAGGCAGGATGTCCTAGGTGGACAACTAGTATAAGAAAAGAGAGAAATAGTTAAGTGAGGAAACCTGAGAGTGTGTACAAGACTGGTGTCATCCCCATACATTATTTTGAACTCAGTGTTATATTTCACATTTTCACATTATATTGGTTACCAAGTACCATTATTTGTACCTCATAATATATCTCAAATGTTTCTTCTTCTCTTTCATGCTTATAAAGAACCACAGAAATAATTTCTTAGGTATTCTCCCTAACTTGGCCTTGCATTCTATAGCATCCTCCCCGATACTGCCAGAGTAGTTTTTCTAAAGTGCAAATCTTGCTATTTCACTTCACTACTCTCCATCAACTGTTGAATTTGCATGGGCCAAAATGTCCTTATAAACCAGCCTCTGCTTAACATCGTTAGCATCTTCTCTCATTACTCCTGAAACAGAACCTCGAGATTAGAACAAGACTATCCCTTACTTGTTGCCCTTTTCATTCATGTATTTTAGAAATAGTACCTACCTGCTATTCTTTGCCTGGCTAGGCTCTATTTAAGTTATCAGATCAGTACAAGATGAAAAATCCATAAAATATTTAGGCATTCATACATTAATTCACTGGAAAAATATGTATCAAATTGCCAAACAATATTCTATGATCTAAAGTTGTAGCAGTTAGCAATGGGAACAAAAGTACATCATTCTATCAGAGGATTCATTGCTGATGTATAGAAATGCATTTGATTTATGGGTGTTGATTTTATACCCTGCAATTTTGCTGAATTCATTTATTAATTCTAGAAGTTTTCTGGTGGAATTTTTTGGATCCTCCAAGTATAATATCATGTTGTCTGCAAATAATGATAGTTTGAGTTCTTCTTTTCCTACTCATATCTCTTTAATTTCTTTCGTCTGTCTGATTGCTCTGGCTAGAGTTTTAAGGACTATCTTGAATAAGAGTGGTGAAAGAGGGCATCTCTGTCTTGTTCTAGTTTTTAGAGGGAATGCTTCCAATTTTTCTCCATTTAGGATGATGTTGGTCTTAGGTTTAGCATAGATTGTTTTAACAATGTTGAGGTATGTTCCTACTATCCCTAGTTTTTCTAGTGTTTTAAACCAGAGAGATGGAAAATTGAGCTCTCTATATATACTATGACTTGAAATGCATTTTAAAAAATAAATAAATAATTTAAAAAAGAATGAATAAAATTAAACGAGTTTTTAAACATTGTTTTAAAATTTTAAAAAGTACATCATTCTATAACTTATATTCCAGTAGAGAAAGTAGACAATAAATAAAATATATAAAATGATATCTAGTGAGAACTGAGAAACAGAAAAGCAAAAAACAGGAAGATCAAAAAGAATTATTGAGGGTGATGATTTTAGATATAATGGGTTGGGAAAATCTCACTAAGGAGGTGACTTCTGAGTAAAGATTGGAAGAAGATAAGGAAATATGCCATGAGAATATCTTGGGAAAAGCATATCACACATAAAGAAATGTAAGTGCAAAGTAGAAAGTTATCTGTGGTGAAAATATACCTGGTATGCTCAAGGAATTGCAAAAAGACAAGAAGAATTGCAAAAAGACAAGTAGTAAAGGGAGAATGGAAAAACTTAACGTATCAGATAAAGATATACAAAATGTTAGATGTCTGTGACTTTTTCTCTGGGTAGAAGGGAATGTCATCAGAATTTTAAATGGAAAGCAGAGGATTGTTTGGGACTATGATGTTGAGAGCAGGTAGATAGTAAGAGGACAAGGTCTGAAATTGGCTTACTTAATAAGCTACTGTAATAATCCAGTGTGGGGTGATAGTGGTTGATCCAGTATGGTAATAGTGGATGTGAAAGTTAATGGTTAAATTGTGCATGTACTTTGAGGCTATAGCTGAAAGTTAAGATGAGGGATAAGAAATGTTGGCATAATTAATTGAGATGTAAAGAAAGAAAGAGGAAAGTTTGTAAAAGAACAAAAGGAGTTCAGTTTGGGGTATGTTAAGTTTGAGATAACTGAAAGTTATCCAAGTAGCATGGCAAGCATGTAGTTGGATAATTGAGTCTGGATGCCATGGAAAAGGTCTTTTCCAAAAATACTCTTTGGAGATCTCACAGAAATTGAGAGTAGAATGGTGGTTATCAGGATCTGGAGAGAGCAGGAGAGAGGGAAGGTTGGAAAAAAGTTGATGTATACATGTATATGTAACCTGATATATATACAGTATATATACTTGTACTGAAACATTACATGATATCCATAAATATGTAAATCTTTATGTTTTTATGTATCAGTTAAAAATTAATTAAAGATGAATTATCATCATGGAGATAGTATTTAAATCCATGAGATTGAAGGGTTTTCTCACTCAGAGTACAACCAAAATCTTATAATCATTGAGGAAGAGGATATAAATAGAGAAGATGTTCAAACACAACTTAAGGGATATTTGAAATTTAAGAATTAAGACCTTAAAGGGACCAGAAAATTGACTGAGAAGGAAGTTATAGTTAAGTAGAGGGAAAAAAAAACCCAAAAGATCTTGGTGTTCTGAGATAAGATAGTTTAGGCTTAAGTAATATGTTGACATTGATATTTAACTGTTTAAACATAATATATAGTTGTTTTATCCCTCACATAGTATTTGAACCAGATTTTCCAGGAAAGGGGGTGTCTGTTTTTCGTTGAATGAATCAGGTGTTTATGTACCCTCTAAACTGTGGCAGGTTCTGCTGTTCCCTATGGTTTACTATTTGCATTTGGCAGTTTAACAGACAAAGATAGTTGGAAAGAGCATATCTACTTAATGTATTTGGCCTGGAAATGCTATACATGTCACTTTAAATATCATTTCATACTCTATTACTCTGTCTTATAGTCACTCTTGTCTATGAAGCTTAGAACTATGGTCTAGCTGTGTACCTTATAAGAAAAAAAAAAAAATTTAAAAAAATGTACCAATAGCTAGTAGTCTGCTTCATACTGAGAAGAAATTTTCCATGTTATGTCTCAGAATTGTCATTTTTCCCTACTTGCTTTCCTCTTCAGTGGATACATCAACAGCATTTATTTGTGTATCACTGATGGCTTGCATATTGACAAGGGTTCTTGAATATTCAGTATATATTGTTGAATAAAATGATGAAAGCATTAAAACTGTAAGATGCTTTAAAATTTATAACATGATCTGGTAGTTCAGATTTTACCCCTGTGTCTTTGTTGGGTTACATGAGGCTCAGAGATTGTTATGTGTCTTGCTCAAAATCACAGAGCTAATAAATGATGAATTTGGCCCTTGAACCCAGCTTTCTTGATTTCAGGAATATGAATAGTCTTGCCCATTCCTCTCCATTTGCATTCAATTGCAAGAGTCCTAAAGTGAACATGAATATTTAAATGAATAAACTCTGATATGTCATTTACTGAGAATTTTTTTTATAACCTCTGTCTTAGTATTGAACTTATATTATGACACAGACAATGAGCTATTTTGGTACTCTAATGACATTATATTGGGTGGAGAATCTAGCGACAGAGGCATTGGCATTAAAATGTAAAATTACCCAGGCAAGCTGGAAAAGAAAACAAATGAAATTCAGCAGAGATGATTCAATTAAAGGACTACAGAGTAGAAGAAAATAAGCATAGATAAAATATTAAAGCAATATCTACGAGTTGTTCATACAAAGAGTCAGGGAAGTTCGGTGGAAAGAAAGCAAATTTCACCTTGCTTCTGGTCAAGGCTACAACACTGTGCTATAAGAGGGGCTCACATTAAAATTTTAGTCCTGGTTCCAGGGGTGCCTTTTGTGTGGAATACCCAGTACACTATTTTAGGGATTAGAAATACTTTTAAGATGGCCTTTCAGGTGTCAACAATGTTTTTCCAGGCAATGAGAACTTATCAGTTATAGTATTTGAATGCATAAGAGAAAGACAACCCCAGACTGTTTTTCTGGCTTTTTCCTTCAGCTTTGCTCTTTGTGCATCAGCTTTGGCCTCTTTCATTGGTTACATTGAACTTGCAGCAGTTTCTGTGTTTACACTGTTTCCTCAGAATCCAGAGTAGAGTAGAGCACAGGAGTCCAGGGTTTCCCTGCAAAAGGCTTGGCACTAACTTTGGTTTGTGTGGTCTAGGGCACATGATGGACTGCTCCATCCCTTGGGGGAACAATGTCTCTATAACCAAATGGTTATGGACACTCAAATGGTTTGAAAAGAAGAAAGAAGTACCTCAAAGTGTCCAGACCAGAAGGTAAGGGGATTTTGGTCAGAGAGAAACATTTTAGAAAAGAAATGTTAGAAGCAAGATTAGGATTTTTGTTTTGTTTGTTATTCTATATTTTAGCCTAGAATAATGATTGCAGATAGTGTTCAAAATATTTTTCTTGAACGAATGAATGGGTGAATAAGAGTATACTTCAATTTGGATAATATGATGCACATAAAGGAAAATGTGAAATAGAATATTGAAGGCAGACAGGTAAAAGAAAAATTTAAAAAACCAAATAAAGTAATTCTTATTTTTAACTATTCTTGGTGTAGTTTTGCTACTGACCAGCTCTTGCCCACTCAACTAATTGGTCCTCTCTGCCCTGTTTGCTAAAGGATGAGTTTTTGCACTGCTCTGGCAGTCCATCTAAGAATATGCACATTCCTTTTAGCCATGGCCTAAGCCAGTAATAAATATGAGGGTACATCTTCCACAAAAATAATCATGCATGCCTTTCCAAAGGCAAAACATGAAATGCATTTGTGTCATCTGCTCTTGGAGATTATCTGCACCACTGCTCTCCTCCATTAGTGTGGGTAATTGGGCAGAGACTGCATTCAATGCAAAATGAGGAATCACTGACCATGGGCAAATACAATGTAAGGCACCTAGGAGTTATGGCTGATTTCTGGCTGAATTAGTTAGAGATGGTTTCTTTTATTTAAAACAAAGTAAGGAAATCCTCTTCTAAATTCTTTACCAGTAATCGTAGTGTATGAGGTTTAGACATACAATAATGAGAATGGTAGAACCTATCAAGTACATCCAAAAAATCTGATTTTCAGAGTAGTAAATTTAGCACATTGTACACTTATTCAAATAAGCTGCCTTTGTTAATATTTGGGGATGTCCTTTTTAATAGAGGCTTCAATTTATGATTATGTAAGAAGACCTACATTTTTGAAAATTGTAGAATTTTTGTTAAAGCATCAGAGTTCATTCTAGAAGTCTTCATACTGTTTCTCATCATATATATACTAGTCAACTTCAACAAAACGCACAACCACATGTTCCTAGAATATTCATTCACTAAAGTTTTGTTGCTCTATATCCTTCTATATAGTCTTAACATAATATCTATAAAAATTGCTAATTTTTACTGCTTAATATTGGCTATATTCTTGCTAGACAAGTTTCCTCGGAGTTTCGGATTAATAAAGAGTTTTCTCTATGGAGAAAATTGGAAAGAATACTTTAGAGATATGTAATAGAAGAAAGACATCATCTTCCTATCTTTTTGGAGTCTTATTCACAGAATCATTTTTACACCAAGGTCTTAAAGTGCTATCCTTGTATTTTCCTCTAGCAGAGTTTCAGAACTTATATTAAGGGCTTTCATCTGGCATCCATCTTGAGTTGATTTTTGTACAGGGTGAGAAATAGGACTTGCTTCTTGGCCTAATGTGTAATGTATTTTAGAGAAGATTTCATGTGCTGATGAAAACAATGTGTATTTGTAGTTGTTGGGTGGAATGTTTTTTAAGTATCTTTTATGTCTGTTAGATCTACGGTATATTTTAACTCTGAGGTTTCTGTGTTGATTTTTGGTCTGGATGATCTATCTATAAGTGAATGAAATGCCCCACTATTGGTGTGTTGGAGCCTTTCTCTCTCTTTCGGTCTACTAGTATTTGTTATATGAAATTGGGTGCTCTGATATTTGATGCATATAGATTTGTAATTATCATATTTCTTCATGAATTTCTCCCTTGATCATTGTATAATGACCCTCTTGGTCTTAGTTTTTTGCTTGAAGTCTGTTTTTGTCAGTTTTAAGGTTAGCTCTGCCTGCTCACTTTAGGATTCCATTTGCTTGAAATACCAAATTTTATCCTTTCACTTTTAATCTCTGTATGTCATTACTAATTAAGATGGTCTCTTTTATACATTCTACTATTGGATCTTTTCTAAAATTATTCAGCCTGTCTGTATGTTTGTATCTTTTAGTTGTAGAAATTATTCATTTACATCCAAAGTCAATATTATTTGTTCTTTGTGGTTACAGTTTACTATGTTGATAGTGTTTGATTTTAAGAACTTTAAGATATGATTATGTAGCACACTCAAGATATATCTTTAACTAAATATAATTTTTAAATAATAAAAAAAATTGACTTGCTTTTCATTTCAACATCCAGAGTATATATGTACCACAAGTCATCTTGTCACATATTAGCTACCTATACATGTAATGCCTTCCAACACTTTGATACTTCTTCTTAGTGCATATCATGTTGAGATTTACACAATCTTTAGCTGTGGCTGACCTATTCATGCACCATACCCAAGTCAGTTCATGCAAAATGGTTGATGAAAGTACTACTTAACACACATAATTCCTTTCCTTTGACTTGCTCCTTCTACCTAATTCTTAAAATCAGGGCCCCATTCTTCAAATTTGCTATCAGACAGATCATATTCTTCCCTTTTAATAATAATAAAATAATAATAATTTCCGACTTTCCATTTATTGGGTACCTTCCATATTTTTTGAAAAAATCTGTTCTGACAGTGAATTTTCATTTTTTGAAATTTTCTTTCTACTCCTATTTTACCTTTATGTATCTCACTCTATATTTCTTTCCTCTCCACTGAGCTTGACTCAATAGTCTATAATCTCAATCTTACTCTGAAAAGTGACCTAAACTATCTTAACTACTTGTCTTGGAGAAACTCCCAGCTACTATCAGTGTAAACATCTGCTTTATATGATCCTATACTCAGAATGTGTAATTGTTGAAATAATCCAATAATACAGCATACTAGATCCATCATACATTCTTAGGTGTAACTTCTTCTTGACACTTAGTATTTCCCAGCTGATTATACTTCCCACAGTAATAATGTAAAGTGTTTATTTATAAATTCTACAATGCTTTTTTATTCTCACCAGTAATTCTTAGGAGAAGTTTGGATTTCTCCCACCTATCCTCCTACTCACACTTTAATAGGCCATAATCTATCTTATCATGTAGATAACTTGATGGGAGATCACCTATGACTTCCATGTTAAATGCAGTAAACATCATTACTTATTTTAGTTGTAATTTCAGTTGCAATTGAAAGATCTGACCACATCCTTAACGTGGCTATTTCCTTTGCTGGTTCTTATATTTTTCCCTAAATTTTAGATATTAGAGATCTTCCAGACAGACTCTTTCCTATTTCTACTCATCTCTCTTTTCTTCTGAGATTTCACCTATTCCTCAGATTTCTAACATCAATACATTAAACAATAAGATTGTCTAATAATGTAGAAATTGATTCTTAAAGGGGTGATTGGGTTAGAATGATATTGGAGATGGCAACAAAAACCACTTAACTGTAGTTAGGAATAAATCAATTTTTTCTTTATGTTAGCAATGTAATTCATTAAACAATGGCTCATTCTTTCTTGGGACTCAGTCACATTCCTAATAAAATTGTATAAATTAATTGAAATTATAAGAGTGTTATGGCTGCTTCCTATATTCTTCAGTGAGCATTATATAGAAATTTTAGCATTTCTCCAAGCTATTTCATCTGAACATGTATATACCCCTTTAATGACTTATTTATTGGACCAGAATTCTTTCCTTTTAGGAATAATTTTTCACCCTTTTTATGTGTACTGTATGGGCTATCAATCATTCTATTTTCCCAACTACCAGTAGGGACTGATTTATGATTCTGTTGACTACTCAGCTCACAAATACAGCCTGTATTCTGAGGGTTTTCTAAGGCCAAGTGATTATGTGCATTTTGGAATTAAAAAATGGGAATTCTCTGCTCAGTGCTAAAGGTACTGTGAGTGAAAGAAGGAAATTAAGAGACAACATGAAATATTGGCACGTGAGAAGAACTATAGACATGGGAAAGTCCTGATTCCCTGCATCCCTCCCAAACATTACCTGTTTTTAATACCCTATCACCACACCACCATACTCAAGTCTATGGGAATGCAGGCTTTGACTTTTCTAAAGACTACTGAATCATCCTGACCCTAGCAGAGGTCCAGGTAGAACCATCAAAATGTGGCTTGGTTGGGAGGAGGAAATCACTGAGTCATAGCTGTTATGAGCATTTTTAAACTTTGCTATTTATTACTTAATGAGAGCCCAGAACTGTGAAGTTACATGTCAAATTATAGATTTGTGTTTGGTTGCAAAGATTTCCCCAAAGGTCAAGCTTTTATTATGCTGTAGTATATTAACCACTTTCATGTCTTACCTGAGAATCTATGCCAGCTTCCCTGATAGACTATGTAAAATCCTGTTCTTTAAACACTGAAACCAGCTTAATCATATTACTTGTTCCCTCGTTGATTAATAAATGAAGTAAATTCTTGAGCCATTTTTATTATTTTAACATGTTTACTTCTAAGTTTTTTAAACTTATACTCTAGCAGGCCTGAAAAAAAAAAAAAGGTAAATCCAAGCATCTTTCTCAGAGGGGAGAATCTTAAGTGCCAGGGCTGACCAACACCGAAGAGGCTGTGCTCAAGGGACTGTGCATAGTTCTGAAGACTTTCCTTTTTCTAGTTTTGGTGGGTCATTGTATCAAATACGAGCTCTGTAAGATTAAGCAAAACCCAGTGTCCACCTCAGCTGCTTTGTTTGGCATAAAATTATTCATTCAGCCAAATTCCATAGTTTTGGTCCTAATTGATAATTTGTGACTTTGGCTGTGAAGACTAACTTTTGTGCAAAATCGTGCTAAGAATCCTATTTATACTTTAAATATTCGAGAATAGCATCCTGAGACAGAAGCTATTGCAGTTTTTAGTGATCCTTTTTATTCCTTTGTATTAATAAGTTTAGACTCTTAAAAAAAATTCTGTTAAAACTAAGCCAGATGTAATGTAACTTAGTAATAAAAGAAGCAACAACAGCCAGGCTGTGATGGTGCATGCCTGTAATCCCAGCACTTTGGGAGGCTGACACAGGAGAATTGTGAGTTCAAAACCTCAGCAATGGCAAGGCGCTAAGTAACTCAGTGAGACTCTGTCTCTACATAAGACACAAAATAGGGCTGGGATGTGGCTCAGTGGTAGAGTATCCCTAAGTTCAATTCCTGTTACCCCCCCCCAAAACAAAACATAAAACAAACAAACAAAAAAAACCAAGAAGCAACAACAACAAAAATGAATGCTTGTCAACATATGAGGCCCTGGGTTTGATGCCTACCGCTACCAAAAAAAAAAAAAAAAAAAATTGGTAAAACTGACAGCATAATGCACCGTTTCAGTGTACGTTTCTGTGAGTTGTTGACAAATACATAACAATTATAAAACAACTCGTTGAAATCAATATTTAGAATAGTTTCATCAAGTAAAAAAAAGCAAAAAACATTGACATAGACAAATTCCTTGTCCCCCTAGATCCTGACAACTATCCATCTATTCTCAGTTCTTATAGTATGGGTTTTTTCCAGAGTCTCCTATAAATAAAATTTGTACAGTAGATAGACTTTGATTCTAGCTTCTTTCACTTAGAATAATGAATTTGTGAAACATCCATGTTTTGACAATCATAAATTTATTCCTTTTAATTGCTCAGTTGAGTTTATAGGAATAAACTGCAGTCTGTTTATTCATTCACCAGTTAAGGATGTGTGCTGTTTCCGTACTACGATAGTTTTGGATAAAACTTTTAGGAAATTTAGGCTCAGGTTAAGAATTAGGCTCAGGTTAAGAATTTAGGCTCAGGTTAAGTTTTTTTTCACCTCAGTAAATACCTAAATACTGATTGTTGGGTCATATAGCAGATGTATGTTTAACTTTAAAAGAAACTGGTGAAGTTATTTCCCAAAGTGACTACAATATTCCGTCTCCCCAGTGACAACTAAGAACCTCCTCTTCCTCCCTAGCATGTAGTATTATCAATATTTTAAATTTTAACCATTCTAATATGTTTGTAAAGGAATCTTGTGATTTTTATAATTGCTTTTTTTTATGTTTTGGAATCAGGCACTTAACCACTGAACCACATCTGTAGCCCTTTTTATATTTTACTTAGAGACAGAGTCTTGCTTAGTTGCTTAGGTCCTCACTAAGTTGCTAAGGCTGGCTTTGAGCTCACAATCCTACCTCAGCCTCAGCCTGAGGAACTGCTGGAATTATAGGCATGACCACTGGGCCTGGCTTAATTGCATTTTTTAATGACTAATATTATTAAACATACTTTTGTATTTATATTTGTTAGCCATGTATCTTCTTTAGGGAAGTATCTGCTCAGATATTTGGATTATTTATTATTGAATTGTTTGCTTATTCATTTTGAACATTCAGAATTCTTTAGTTGGTCTGAATAAATTTTTTTTACCAGATTTGAATATTACAAATATTTTATCTCAACGAGTGATACATTTTTTATTTTCTAAAGAGTACATGTTGAAGGAAATAATTTTTTTATGCTGATGAAGTCTGATTTGTCCATTTTTTCTCATATAATTCACATTTTTGTTGTCTTAAAAAACTTGTCGCCTAACTAAAGGTCATGATGATTTTTTCCACAGGCTTTTGTCTACACTTGCTTTTCAGTTCAGTTGAATCGATATGTCTGTCTTTTCACCAGTAGTATATTTCTTGATTAGTACAGCTTCAAATAAAGTCTGGAAATCATGTTGTTTTGTTTCCCCAATATTACTATTCTCTTTCAAACTTGTTTTATCATTCTGGATTACTTATTTTCCCAGAAAATTTTAGAATCGCTGTTTTAAATTCCTACAAAAAAAAAAAAAAAATCCCGGGGCTGGGGCTGTAGCTCAGTGGTAGAGCACTTGCCTAGCATGTGTGAGGCACTGGGTTCGATCCTCAGCACCACATAAATATAAGCAAATAAAGGTACAAAAAGTACAATAATATTACAAAAAAAAAATCCCACTGGATATTCATTGGTTTTGCATTGTATCTATAGATAAATTTGGAGAGAATTGAAATTTTAATTTTTAGTCTTTCAAGCCATAAATACAGTACAGTTCTCTATTTATTCAGGTCTTCTCTGCTTTCTTTCATCAGTGTTTTGGACACATTTTGATTTAGACCTAATTCAAGCTTTTTGATACTATTTTAAAATTATATTGCAAATTTTTTTTAAATTTCTAACTATTAACTGCAGATATTTGAACTAAAAGTCATTTTCTTGTGTAAGTCATCTCTTATACCCTTGCTAAACTTACTTATTACTTCTTTTGGAATTTTGTTTTGCTATAGTTACCCACAGGACCCTCTTAGCTTTGACTTCTCCATGAGCCTACAGTTCACATAGAGCCTCTATCAATGTTTTGTACCCTTTCCCAGTGGTTACTCCTGCATCCTTGGATCCTAATTGTCAGCCTGTTTTCCAGGGAGTGGTTTGTGTTTGCTGTTGTCCTACTTCATCCTCAGTCTCAGGCAGGCTCTGTGTCCCAAGTCTTGGTAGCAGATCTTTCTTAGTGATCTTGCCCCTCCAGAAGATCTGAGTCCATGACAGATTCCTTCCTTTCCCCCAGGTACAGAGGAAATTTTTTTTTTTTTTTCCTCGCCCAAGCTGCAGTGGGTCTTCGAATATACTCTAGGAGATGGTTTTACTGCTCTTCCTTCAGTTATAAAGGTATTTCTTCCAAAAGGAAGAAAACTTCAGGGCAGGTCTCATGCTTTTCTCAGAATTTGCTCTTCTTTCCAAGTCAGCACCATAAGGAGGTCTTGTACACAGTCTTTCTAGTGAGCACCCTTTGATGTTTGGGGAGAAAGGGGTTCTATGTTCTCCCAAGTCACTAAAATTTTCAATGAAAATGTCTACCTGCTTACATGGCAAACCTATTTTTCTTCCTTTGCTCTGCTTCACATAAGCCAGTGTTGAGTTGTGCTCTCTTGAAGCTGCTTGTCTTTCTGTAGAAGCTAGGCTACTTAGTTCCTTTAGGTCTTGGTGGCTTCTAAAGGGGTTGACTTCTAGATTTCATATTGTTTTCTTCTTGATAGAATGGAAGTGGTACTTATGTAAAGCTGGAACTCTGTTTCTGCTCTATTCATAATTTTTTTCCATCTTTCTATTGTAAACTAGATAATTTGATTTTTAACTTTTAGTGAAAGGTACAAAATAAAAAAGAGTCCATTATTTAGTGTGGGCAAATATTATATGTTTCATCTAAATTATGCTGAGTAAGGCATATTCATGCCTATCCTGCCTTTATATCTGCAACAAAATGTGGTAATCCTGACTATCTCCTCAGGGTTTCTTCTGGACCTACAATTTTCATTTTTCTAACTATAGTTGTGTGGTAGTACATCTTTTATGTTGTGGGAAATGATTCTTATTTTCTCTATTTGAACATTATTCCCCCTCTCTGTTGGTTTAAAAAGTATCTTTTATGTTTTCTTGTATGATCCAGGTTTACCACTCTGGTATCAATTCAAAAGAATGAAACACAGCATAATTCAGAGATACATACATATTCACGTTTATAGCTACACAAGTCACAATAAGCAGATTATGGAACCAGTCTAGGTGTCTATTAACATATGAAGAGATAAAAAAACATGTGTTGTGTATACACAATAGTATTATATTTATCCATAAAGAAGAAAGAAAATATGTAACTTGTGGGAAAATGGATGGACTTGGAAAACATTATGTTAAGCAAAATAAACCAGATGCAGAAAGATAAGTGTAGTATGTTCTTTCATATGAGGAAGGTAGAGAGAAAAAAAGGAAGAAAAAGGTTCATGAAAATAGAGGGGAAGAGGGTAGAGGAAGAGGATGTGAGGGACAGTGAAAGAAGGGTAAGGGAAAGTACTAAGGAATGAAATTCATTAGTATGTTATATGCATGCCCAAAAGCATCACAATGACAACTTATTCTATATAATTAATATGCACCAATATTTTTTAAAAAAAATATCTTTCTTAATATGTCTGTTGAGTACTTCTCATTTTCTAACAGTTATTGCTTCTTTTGATTCAACTTCATCTTGAAAGTTTCTTATATATACTCTGGAGTACATTTTTCAATGCTCAGAAAAATTGTGATTTCTATCTTTTATGAGCTGCTTGATTTCCTTCTGGGTGAAAAACATTGGTGTATATTTTAAGTTATTTTTTTGTACCTTCTCCTTTTATTCAAAGTTTTAAGTATTTAGTGATATTATCAACTAAGTGATTGTCAAAATTGACTTTATCTCCACTTCAGTCAATCTTGAGTTCTCAGGCTTTACAAAAATTTTTCTCAAAATGTTATTTTCTGTGTAATTAATACTTGCTAATCTGATTTGCTTTTACAAGCTTGTACATCTTTCCAGCCTTATTTTCCACTCTGATGTGGTGGAAAGAACTCTGACCTATGAAGTGGGAGACTGAATTCTATTTTGAATGTTGCCAGCAATTTTTAAATTACAGATTTAATTTTTTTCTCTTCTTGTCAAGAAGGTGCTATATTCTGAATTAAAAATACATTTTAAATTTTCTTCTGAACTTGATTACTATATGCTGTTTGCTATGTTCACTTTAGAAAATTGTCCTTGATTACTAATTTCACTAATTTTTACGGAAGAGAAAAATAATCAGTATGTTTATTTTTAAATGTAAATAAACATTTTAAAGTTTCAGAAATTCTGGCTAATGCCTGCTTTTGCATTCTAGAGCTGATAGTATGCTAAAATATTACCTCAGATTTTTATCTGCCAGCATAGAAGTGATGAAACTGAATTGGTTTTCCCAGGGTTGTTAAAACAAATAGTCACATTACTTACATATTACAGTACCTTTCATGAAGAAACTTGGGATTCTAGAAAAAGAAGTATTTTAGAGACATTTTATAGATTTTTAAATTATCTTTTGTATTTCTTTTCTGCTTACCACTTATTTCTCACTGTCTAGTTCCTGTATTAACAAGAAAGAAAGAAAGAAAGAAAGAAAGAAAGAAAGAAAGAAAGAAAGAAAGAAAGAAAAGAAAAGAAAGAGATAGATTACAGTAGACTTTATGTTTTAGGACAGAGTTACAATTTGGATCTGAAATGTCTTCCCAAAGTTCATGTGATGAAAGCTTAGTCCCTAGGTGTAGAGCTATTGGGAGATGGTGGAAAGTTAACAGATGGGGCACAGTTGTAGGCCACTGGGAGCATGTCTCTGAGAGTATATCTTGTCCCCAGCTCCTTCCTCTCTGCTTCCTCCTACAATTTAAGCAGTTTTCTTCTGCCATATCCTCTCTGTCATGATGTTTTGTCTCACCACAGGTACAGAAACAACACAGCCAGTCACCATGGACTGAGGCCTCTGAAATTGTGAGTAAAAATAACTCTTTTCTCCCTTAAGTTTATATTCTCAGGTATTTTGTTACAGCATCGGAAAGCCAACTAACACATAAAATTGGTACCAATAAGTTGAGTCATTGATGTGACCATATTTGACAATGTCATTTAGAAGACTTTGAAATTGTTGTGTGGCAGAAACTTGGAAAGGTTTGGAAAAGTAGATTATAGAATCCCTAGATTGTTATAAGCAGAGCTTAAAGAAGATTTTGGCATGAGATCAGAAGAACAAGAATGCTGCTAGAAATGCAGGCAGAAGGGGCTGTGCTGATGACATTTCAGATGGAAATGAGGACTCTACTGAGAACTAGACTCAAAGCTAATATTCTGGCAAAGAATTTATCTACATTTTGCCTATGCCCTGTGTCTTTGTAGGAGGTTGAATTTAAAGATGACAGACTAATTAATCTGATGGAGGAAATTTCAAGGCTGTACAACATTCAGACTGTACATGGCTAATGCTGGCTGCTTTTGGCCAGATTTGCAATGAATATGAGGAACAAAAACAGTGTAAAGATTTTAAAAACTTACAGCTTGACTAGAAGAGGAGAATATTTGACGTTCTGGCCAAGGTGTGTGTGTCTGTTAAAAAATACTAGTGCCATTAAAAAGAAGCCATGTACTTTGTGCTGGAACAACAGGAAAGATACTTTGAAGACATCTCAGGAATTGGCTGGACTCCATCCATCCCAGGCTCTAGAATATAAAAGTTCAAACTCATTTTAAAGACTTTTCTTTGAGGAGAGAGCGATTAGGCCCCTCACCTCACATAGGGCCACCTGGGAATTTGTTTCTCAGGATTCTTTTCACCAAGATCAGCCATTCAGGCCCTCAGAGGCTGATGCAACTGTGGCCCAATTGGGCCTGACTACTGCTTGAGCTAGTAGTAGACCATGTATTGTTCCTATGATGCTGGTTTTGCAGGCATGAAGAATGCAAGAGTTGAAGGGTTAAGAGGTTTCCACTAAGATTTCAAATGAAAGCCTGGGAAGTCAGGCAATGTACAATAGGATCTGAGTCTCTTCACACAGTCCTGAAAAGAAAATGGGTGAAGCTGTGATAGTGAAGTTGATGCTGTATTGGCGACCCCAGGAAATTAGAAATGCCAAGAATGTGGAACATCTAGTAAGGAAAGCCACAGACAGTGAGAAGAACCAGTTCAAGAGAATAGCCATGGGAAGTGCATTTGGCAAGACCATAGGTATGGGCTATCCAAACCTTTTGGAGCTCACATTATACCAAAGTGTGCTCTGGAGGCCAGACATGAAGCTACAAGATGTAATGCTTATCTGCTGGGTTTCAGTCCTACTTTAGTTCCATCTCTCTTCTATTTCCTCATTCCTCTGTTTTGGTATAAGAATGTTCATCCTATATTATCTCTATATAGAATAAACTATGTTGGAAATATTTGTCTTACTTTGTTTATATTTTTACAGGGGCTAATAGCTAAGAGTTTGCCTTGTGTCTCAGAGATTATGGAGCTGGATTTTGAGCAATGCCAGCAATCATTGTTAAGATTATGGTGATTCTTGAAAATGGAATAAATATATTTTTAATTGTGAGATGGGCATGAGCCTTTAGGGGTGAAAGGCAGAATGTTATAATTTGAATCTGGAATGTCCCCAAAGGCTCATATGTTGAAGACTTGGTCTTCAGCTGGTGGTGCTATGGGGAGATGGTGAAAACTTTATGAGGTGCGATCTAGCTGCCATGCAGTAAGCAGCTTTGCTTTGCCATAGCCTCTCCACCAGGATGCTCTCCCTTACTCCAAGCCCAGAATCAACAGAGCAAAGTGACCATGGACTAAAACTTCCAAAAAACTGAGTCAAAATAAGCCTTTCCTTCCTTAAGTTTATTAAAAAAAAGTGATCAAAAAGTACAGAGAGCTCCATAGACTCTTTTACACTATCCCTTACTTCCCCCCTTAAATGAACATCTTGTTTTAATGTGGTATATTCATTATAATTGATCACGTTATCATAATATAATATAGATATTATTTATAATGAAAGTCTATAGTTTATATTAGGGTTCAACTTTGTTTTATACATTCTGAGTTTTGACAAATGTATCATTACATGCATCTACCATTACAATATCATATGGAATGATTCTTTCACTGCCCTAAAAATCTCCTGTGTTCTGTTGATTCATCTTTCCATTCATTCTGTGAACCTCTGGCCACCCTTGATGTCTTTTTTTTTTTTTTTTTTTTGGTACCAAGGATTGAACTCAGGAGTACTTGACCACTGAGCCACATCCCCAGCCTTATTTTGTGTTTTATTTAGAGACAGGGTCTCATTGAGTTGCTTAGCACCTTGCTGTCACTGAGGCTGGCTTTGAACTGTCTCAGCCTCCCAAAGTGCTGGGATTACAGGTGTGTGCCACCTCACTGGGCTCCTTGATATCTTTAATGTCTCCATAGTTTTGGATTTTTTCCAGAATGCCATATAGGTGAAACCATATGATATTAACTTTTTCAGATTGGCTTCTTTCATTTATTAATATTTCTTTAAGATTCTCTTATGAGATTTTGTGACTTAGGAATTCATTTCTAGTTTCCACTAAATAATATTCCATTATATATATGTACCACAGATATTTATCCATTTATTTGTGGAATGATGTCTTGGTTGGTTCCTAGTCTTACCCTTACGAATGAAGCTACTATAATGACCCCTTTCTTCCTCTGTGTAAGTGACCTTAGTATTCATAACTTCCTTCAGAGTGTCCATTTACCATTGATCACTAAGATCTACACTCCACTATGGAGCTAATTGTGTTAATAAGAGAAAGTTACCCAAAGTAGCCTTCTATTGCATTATCTACTGGATTGCCCAGTGACTCCTACAGTGGCTTGATGTTAAAGCTCTATATAATAGCCACAGCCTATATATATATATATATATTCAAATCAAATCAAAACCTCTCCTTTTAAAAGTTTGTATTTTAAAAATGTACAAAACCAGTTTGGTGATTCAAAGCTCATTGTAAAGAGAAATGTATCTATACTGCCAAAGATTACAACTTAACTGTGACACTACTTAGCAGCTTCTTCAGGAGAAAGAAATAACCATAGGAAAGTGGAAGTATTTAAACTCCAAAAGATAAGCTGCAGCAGATTCAAATCTTTTCTGGAGTTGACCAAAATGAAGACTACAAGAACTTCACTGAAAACAAAACTGAAGGATCATAGATAGAAAGTCTTACATCTGCTACCTACTTGGCAATACTGTTTGGAATTTCTCCTTTAATTCCTTCATACATTCATCTGGAATTCTATTCCCTTTTCTTGTTTTCTCAAAAATTATACTGTGAGTTCTTACTGAAGGGTATTCAAACAAAAATTGTTGATGCCAATATTTCGTTAAGATCATTAAGAAAATGTGACAGATAAAGAGGCAAGGAGAGAGTGAAAAATAAAGTTATTTTTGCAAAGGAGATACTTTGCCACCATAATATGTCACTGTTCTTGTAAAATATATCTATTTTTTCAGCTAATTCTGTGGAAAATATTTTAATATGTTTTTTCCAACATTTTCCTTTCTAAGATGCAATTGTCCCAAATAGTTTAGTGGCAGATAAACATAACTAGACACAAAAGCATTTACGAACCTAATGAATGGATCTGGTAATATTATATTTCAATATGACAATGTAAAATATTATGGAGAGAGGAAGAATAAGGAGTGTTGCTGCTACTGCTGATGTTCATGAGGATGATGTCAGATACTAGAGTTTCTTCATCCCCTACTCTAGTCCTGGCACTAGAATCGGTGGTTTACATTAATTTTTTTTAAACATTTATTTTTTAGTTGTAGGTGGACAGAATATCTTTATTTTATTTTTATGTGGTGCTGAGGATCGAACCCAGTGCCTCATGCATGCCAGGCAAGCATGCTACCACTGTGCCATAACCCCAGCCCCGCATTAATTTTTTAATTTGGTCTTCATGATAGATGTTTGTGGACCTGAGGCAAAGAAGGATTAAGAAGTAGTAATTAGGCCATGAGTTGTGTTTGGAATGAAACCAAGTTGACTGTGATTCCATACTGATGTGGCAGCCAGGAGGGGATCCAGGCATAATAGGCAGAGGGGCATTTACAGAAGAGAAGGGCAGAGAATGGATACACAATGTGGCAGATTCACCTTTGTGGGTGCCTCAACGAAGGGAAACAATTCTGCCTCAATTAAACCATGCTTGTTTTCCAGAGGGCTTTGAAAGTTGCTTCTTGTTCACCGTTTTTATGATTACAAAGCATATTTTCTTCATTCTACCCATGCCCAATCTGTTTCTCTACTGATTTTCATAAATGTCAAAAATCTAGGTTAAAAGGACTCAAGAGCAGCATGTTAAATTTATTTCCTCTCACATATTCCAGATTTCTCAATTATTTCCATTTATAAGGTTTCTCTGACCCTAGGGCTAGCATTTAACCTCCAATTATATTAACTTGCCATAATGTAGGCTCTCTTAATTCTCCTAGACTCCCACCTTAATCCCCACTTAACAATTTCAACTTCAAGCACAGAGTTAAAGTAGGTATACATGGCAAAGAACTAGGTAGTTGCAGGTGCTCTTTTGAACAGCCTGGAGGATGTTCATGAAATACTCAATAACAAAAAGAGATGATAGGCATCTTTCAGAGATGACTGGGATCCCGGAACAAGTAGCAGTGTGCAGAAGATGCTAAGAGGAGAGAACACTGTTCTTTTGTAATTTACTTGTGAGAAAAACATTTTACAAGTTTTATTTCTATCAATAGTAGAGTAATTTTGACATATTATGAATATGTATGCTTATGTTTACATATGTGTGATTATGTCATTTATATTTCTTAATTTCTTTAAGATGACTTGTATTCTTAGGTGAGCAGGGCAATGGAACTTTATTTTGTGGAAAATCCTTGGAACTAACCACATCCTAGTGTAGTCTCAAGTAATAATGTTAAATGAGGTAAAAATTACAGGAAAATGCAGTTTGAATATGTTGCTAATGAACAGAGAAAAAATTAAAGCATCAGTAAGAAGTTAAAAATTAAATTTCAAAGATGAAACTGTTGTGAACGAGGTTAGCATGAGTGACTCCATCTTAGCTAAGGAATCCATTGTAGTTCCTTATGACCCTGTGCTGAATCCAGAGCTTTGTCCATTAGAAATAATCATGGAAAGTATGGAGTTTGTCAGGTACAAATGATTATGGAAAGTACCCATTGTGCACAGAATGTATGCATTGCCTCATACACATTGTTTCACTAATGGCTCAATTTAGCTTCTGGACCCTTGCTTTCTTGCTGCTATGCCAACCGGGACTAACGTGGTTTTTGCCTTTAAATATCTTGAAAAGCTCAGGCTTGGTGCTGTTCCCTGCAGGGTCTTGTAGGAAGCAGTCGCTGGCCGACTAATAAAGACATCACTGGGACTGGCTTGCTAATAAAAATTTGGATATCACTGGGACTTGGTGTGTTTTCTGAGCAGTCTGCCCCATAACAAAACTTGGAAAGATGTTGAATGCTGCATTAAACATCAAAGAAAGTATTAAGCAACTCTTAGTCCCAGGAAGCCCATGGTTTTGGACTGGCAATCAAAGCTGTCTGGATAAGTCTTATGGGGGATTGGTGTTTTCCCCTTAGTGGATCTCTCTTTTACCATTATTTTTTGGGAAAGAAATGGCTGATGGGAAAGAGTGAAAGACTTTGATACAAACTGCCTGGTGTGATAAAATTTACACTGAACCCAGAATGCTCTTTGGCCCTTCTCTACTAAATCTGATAGAAAAGAGAGAGAGAGAGAGAGATAAAACACATGTAAATAAACAAACCCAGTGAAACCAGAGAGAAGGGAATTAGCAGGAATTTTATACTTTTACTTACGGTGATAATCTTCAAATAATTCAATATACTGATTCTGAGGAGTTAGATGTTAAAATATATCTTATTTTCCAACATTTCTATTCTCAAGTCATCTATAAAAACTTGCAATGTTGCACTGGGCTCGTTAAGTAGTGCCAGTATTTATAAAGATAAGGATATAGTGCCCCTTCAAAAATTTGCTTTAGTAAGAGAGTTAAATTTATACTGATACATTTTAATTTTATTTTTTGTTCAAGTTTAATAGAAGAGATATAAAGAAAGCCCAGCAATAGTTATATTAGGAAGATTGCCAAATAGACATACATAAAAGTCAGAGAGGCTGACCTGCCTGGGAGAGGTTAGCAACTCCTTGGCAAATATTTTTGCCACCACCTGTCACTGAAGTGACAGCAACTGAAGTGTTGATTGTGAGAGTCAGTTCTTCTGCTTCCGCCCCATCATAGATGTTTGTCTTCGTTATCTGTTTCATCTGGCAACTATTTGGTATGACTACAGTTCTTTTACTAACAGCTGGATTTTAGAATTATAGAGCCTTAGGGTTAGAAGGCATTCTGCAGACCACTGACTCCTAAGCATCATTAATTTATTAATTGTTTCCCACTACCATCCAGACCGTGCTAGTCAGGGATTCAAAGCTCCATTATTGGGAGGGGAGGTTAGTTATTACGATGTTATTTTTCAGAACTGAAACCAATATTTTAAGGGATGCCTGTGAGCGTAGGTAGAGTGGATAGGAAACTCTGCTCTCTAGCAGCTTGTTAAATTTTCAGTTAGTCAACATGGACCAGAACATCAAGGTTGTGTAGTCTTCCTGTCTTCTGTTCTTTGTCATAGCATCTATGGTAGAAAACTAGAAGTAGAAGGGAACTGGATTCAAAATCTGAATCCCCATAATTCCATCTGTCTCACCACCCGTGGGAATACAATCTAAGTTCACAAAGGATATATATATGTATATGTATATATATGTATATGTATATATATATATGTATATGTAAACATGTACATAAACACACACACACACAACCCACATAAAATTATATCCAGTAGTCTTAGAAATCTTTTGCTCTTAATCCCAATGCCATTCCTTAATGAGCTGGTTGAACCCCATGAAAGATGCTTCTGCCTATTGAAGGCAGCCAGCCTTCTACTTTAGTCTGCACACATATACATTACATGAAGAGGAAATTCAAACTATCCTTAGATAACTATCCTTAGAAATTTGGGGGAAAAAGAGAGAAACCTTTTTTTTTCTAATCTTAAGAATTAGTCTGAATTAGCTAGGCAGTTCTTAGTTTCATAGCAAAGTATCCTTTGAGACAAAGGCATAAAACTGAGAAAATTTCAAATGTACCACAGCCAGAAAAAACAAGAGCCATTGACTTTTAATCCCACTATATTTTGTGATTATGATTCTACAAATTTATCTAGTGTCGGTTCCTCATCTCCTCTTAAGTTACTTTCATATTAGATACCAGATATATAGTGAAAGGCAAATATAATTATTTAGGTGCTAAAAAGCAGTGAATCTGTTTTTGGCACAAGTCCTTTTGGTTATGCTCATGGAATACATTTGAATTCCTTTCTTTACAGCTGAAATTTGCTAGGTAATTTTTTAATTGAGTTACTGATGAATATTATTAAATGATAAGGGTATGATTGGAACCTGCCCCATTATAATGGTCAATAAGAGTCCAATTTGGCTTTTCAGTTTGCTTTGTGTAACTAAAGTAAGATAATTTTCATGTTGTTCACCAGAACAATTCAATCTGAATGAATAATGAATGGTTATCCTTGGAAAACACAAAAAGGACGTAATGTCTTTAGTATTAAGTTCAGGGAACCAATATCGGCACTTCAAATCTGGATCATCTTTAGTGTTTTGATGTGTGACCTTTGTCAAGGCATATTAGCTTTAATAAAACCACAATTATCTATGAATTCTACTAGATAATTTATGAGCATACTAATTACCAAATGATCTGCCTGAGACTTGGGAATATAAAGCTGAGGAGATACAAGAAGTTAACTTTGAAGTCACGAGAGCGTATACCACAAGTGGAGCACTATTGGAAGATTACATTTGTTTTTCATGGACCTTATAGTGGAAATCTGCTGTTTTGTTTAGCTTTTAATTCTATTAATCACTTTTCTCATTTGACAGTTTCTCCAATAAATTCGTTGTGTTGGGAAGTAGAACTCACTACAGAAGCTGAAAAACACAGACCCTCAATATTTTAAGCAGAGCAGGCAGGTTTCAACAATTGAAGTTGAATCTGGAGCTTCCTCTACAGAAAGGCAGAGGTAAGAGAGAATTTTCTTTGGGTCTGTGGAAGTAGAAAACAACCTCAGATGCTGAGGGCAATGGTGTGGGGGTGGCAGCAGCAAGAACATTCTGTAGGAGAGATGGTGACAGTGCAGGCCTGTGCCCAGGTGCCCTGTGTCCAGAGACCATAGCAAGGGTCACCACATTGGTCCTAGTGTTTTAGATATGGCTCTAGCTTGCCTAATTCACTGTTTTTGTTATCCATTTTGTGAGTCTGGAAGTTACCCCAAAATATTTTTAACTATAAAATATTTATTTTAAATTTTATATACTTTGAACTCTTTTTAGTATAAAACAGTCAAGTTTAGTTCCTGTTGCTTGCAATCAAGATTCCTAACCAATTCAGTACTAGAGAAACTACTGTGCATGATTGAAATAAGTACCTCGAGGAATAGGAAACATTAAGAATTCTATCCAACCTTACTTCATTATCCTCATCTTCTACATTTATTCTTCATTTTTATTTCTACACCAGTCCCCTCACCCCATTCAGGAAATGAAATGGAATAATTGAATTCAGGGTGCTGAAATATTGAAGTTTAACTATGCAAAACATGTTCTTCTATACTCAACATACAAATTAAGCATTCTTGAATTTTAAGTGATTTAATATTTAGGAGTATTAAGTTTCTCATAGCAAGAGTATCCATTTAACATATGTTTCTACATAAAGCCAGAAGGTAGGGAGGCTTTAGAACTGTTCCCCAAAGAGATACCATCTCCATTTTGAAGGCTTGGACCAAAGGAAAAAGCACTGTTAGGATCCATTCATTCTTTTTTCAATGAATATTCACTATCTACTTTGTTAAGTATTAGTACTAGGTTTGATATTGTTCTGGTAACCATATCCTTTTTTCTTTTAGTTTTTCCCCAAAAGCTATGTTTTTAACATTCTTAGTAGCACTTGATATCTCATGACAACCAGAGGAATTAAACTGTAATTCACATTTTACCTTCCACCAATATATGGCACAGATTTTAATCAATATATACTTTGTATCACTAGAAAGTTATTGCATTTATGGTTATATTCTGAGGACAATGAAAACAAAAACTACTAACACTGGCTAACATTGTGTACTCTGTGCTGAGCACTGTAGCAGCACTTGCTGGAGCCTGGTGACACTTTATCATCACCAGTTGGGAGAGACACCCTGATTCCCATTTTTTAGTAAAGGTCTGAAACTAGGAAGATTAAGGAATCGTTGTTCACAAAGTGAGTGAGAAAGCAGCAATTCTTACTTTAAAATTCAAGACTACAATTCCTGAACAAAGGCTCTTTTCCCAGAGCTTCTTTAGCAGTGTCTTCATTAAGGTGGAAGATTCAGTCAAGGGAACATGATATTTATCTTTGTGACTCTTGATCCTAAACTTTTTTCTTTTTGCATCACAGATACTTCTTAAAACTTAATGAAATTAACAATTTAATTAAAATTATAGACAATAGATATGGCCATGTATATGTACATTTATATCCATCAAGATCATCTATTGTCAGAAAAATAATATATTCACATATATATCAATAAGTTCAACATCAAATATATATATTCAATGATAAATATATGTATTCATATGTATTCATCAATGATGACTACATATATTCATCAATTTTGAGCTCACTGATTAACTTTAGGTAAAGACATCTGCTTTGATACCTACGTATTTCCTGATTCATTTCAGGAGCTCGATAAGTGAATATCTGAATGTCATTGCTTGTGTATGTAGTATTCTAAAGATAACTACTGGTATTTCCAGGAGGGATCTTCCATGACACAAAGTGACATGCATATGTGGCATGAGCTACCATGTGCACACACACACACATGCAGAAACTTCCCCCAAGTCACCTACTATAGGAATTTGGATGCCTCGTGTTTAGAAGTCAGGAAAGAGGACTTGGAATATCCCTTTTTTTTTTTCTTGCGAGATTTCCTACAATTAATTTCACTAGGATCTTAGAGTAAGATGCTGCCTTCAGCACAGGTGAGTTCATTGAGAAGTTTCTATCTCTCATTCTGTTTGTTTTTGCAGTATGTGACTCCAGCAATGAGGAACAAAGCTGTTGCCTGCAGATAAAATGCCACATAAACAAGTTGACAAGGGTAGAAAACATATGGTGAAGTTGGTGCATGTTGCTAAATGTAAATACCATTTGAAATCATCTTTTTAATTACTGCACACTTGGCTGTGATAATGTGAAGACAAAATATTCAATTATTCCATTAAAAAGTCAGCCAAAGAAAAAGAAAGGAAACAAATAACTGATTTACTCTCTCTCACACTGTGTGTGTGTGTAGAGAAAAAGAGAGGGAGGGAGGGGAGAGAAAGAGAGAGAGACACACACACTCAAACTTCTTTGATAATTCAAACAAACCTTATGGTTGACTAAAATTCACAACTTTTAGTAAATTGTTTTATTATAACAATAAGCACCAGGGACCAGTAAAAAAGAAAAACACCCAAGGTCAAGATATAATTTCTTTGTTGTGGGTATGGAATTCCTTACATTCTTCTTTAATGCCCCTTTATTCTTTTATTTATTAAACATTGACTGAAAGCCAACTTTTTGCTAGGCTAGATTTCAGAGGCTGGAGATACAGGGAGAGAAGAGAGCACCCAAGGTTCTTTCTTGTTCTTTACAGAGAACATTGAGTGAAGCATGGAGACTCATTAACTAAACATGCATCTTTACCTGGCTTGTTGGATGTTCTATCATCATGCACTTTATCAAGCCACTGATGTTTAAGCTGCTTGATAAAGGCAGGGATACTTTGTTCTTTCATTCTATTTTAAACTTCTTTCTTACACTTGCTTGGGTACTTCAAAGCCTAGATCAGTGGCAAGAGAATTTAGAAGAAGAAGACAAATGTAATATTCCAGTCAACATTTTGACTTCCCTAGGTGAGAAGCAGGTGTCTGCCTTCACATCTGGCTCTTGAGTCTTGGACACAAGTCATGTTCTTCTAAGAATTCTCTCCCTGTGCTTCTCTTCTGTGATCATCAGGAGATCTTCAGTTTTGTGAGCATCCTGCCTGATAAGATAATGCTAATCTCTCATCTTGCAGCCCATACCAATGAGAGCTTCTCTTGGTGTGGGGACATGCTTCCTCTGTCTTATTTGATGGAAATGGAGGATACAAGATCATTACTGTGTTCATCTTTTCTTCTTCTTCTTCTTCCCCAAAGAATTCCATCTCAAACTTCTAGTCTTATCTCTGGTAGCTTGGATAGGTTAGTGGTCACTGGGGTAGTTCTTCTGTCTTTTAGTCTGTCCTGCAAGAACATCTTTAGAACCTTACTTTAAGATGTTTGGCTGCCTTGTCCTCATCTCTGATGGTGTAGTGACAATGACCAGATAATAGAAAAAAAATTAATACCTTATACCTATAATCAGTAATAATTAAATACTACTTAAATATTAATGCATATAATATAATTAGTGCTGAGTGCTGTATGAAAAATGAAGCTAGATAAGGGAGAGAGTATTTTTCTGAGGATTGAAAGAGAAGAAGAGAAAGGAAATCTTCCTCTCCATTCCTCTAGTTGCCTGCCTTTTTCTAGGGCCTGACCTAGAACAAATCCAGCAGAGGCTCCCTGACTGGGAAGCCTGAGAAATGCCACTGGAGGGGTCAGTCTCTGAGGGGTCAAGCAGGGACAGAAGGGAGGGTGTGGATTTGAGGCCCTGAGGAGAGTTTGTCAACCTTCTTCTCTCGATTTCCTGCTATCTCAACTTAGAGTATCAAAAAATGGATTAGGTTTTTAATTGTTTAATGCTTGAGGTTCCTTTTTGGAGTCAGAAGAAAATCTAGATTCCCAAAGGATGAAATTTCAGCTCCCAACTTCACAGATACTAGGATAATTGTTTTTCCTTGGGAGTTCTCTGTAAGCCCTCAGTAGAAGGCCTATGAGTTGGGACACAGAGAGCATACAGCAAACTTCGGTCATTCCTGTGTGTTTGTAAGACCCTGTGTGTTTGGAGTTTCACTGCATTTATTTAATCCATGAGAAGATATTTTTAAAATATGCAAACAGGTTTGTTTCCTTTTTATTTTGATATCCTCTTACTTGTAAAGATGAATGTACTTAAATATCAGGATAAATTTCTATATGCTGTTTTAGGCAGCTTTTTTCTCTGTTGAGACCAAAAGACCTGACAAGAACAAGTAAAGGATGAAAAGTTTATTTTGTCTCACAGTTTCAGAGGTTTCAGTCCATAGATGGCTGACTCTTCTTCAGGGCCTGAGGTGAGGCAGGACATCATGGCAGAAGTGTTTAGCAGAGGAAAGCAGCTGGGGACAAGGCACCAGGAAGCAGAGAGACACAGCTTAGTTCAACAAGGACAAAATATAAACCCTAAAGACCCACTTCCAGCCACACTCTACCTGCCTAACACCTAGTTGATCCCTATCAGTGGGTTAACACACTGATTAGGTTAAGGCTCTCATAACCCAATCATTTTACATGTAAACCCTCTTGCATTATTTCACACATGAACTTTAAAGGATACCTTGTAAATAAACCATAGCACACTAGAAAAGAGTCTCCAATAAATTATAAGGCAGAAAAAGAAAATAGCGAATTTTATGTTTCTAATGGGTATTATGGCTTTATTGTAATTCAACACTTTTGAAGTAAAATGTAGATCTAATTATACATAATTCAAATTATAAAACAGTTTTAGAATTTCATATTTCTTAAGTTACAGGTTTGCATCTTAATGTTTTTCTATTCCATATAGCATTCTCACATCAATGATACTTTTCTAGTTTAGATTAGATTGATCCTTTTTAGGCTAAAAATATTTTATAAAACTTCATGGTCTTTAGGATTGTCACTTGATACTGCCTTTGAACTATGACTTTTATGCACAATCATTTCTGTCTTCCTAATCAGATTAAAGTGGATTACTTAAATCATCAGAGGAATAGATGTCAAAATTGTCATCAGTTTTTCATTCTGATTTAACAATCTTCACAGACATATCTATTTATCTTAGCTTCATTTCTAGAATCCTTTATTTTGATCTCTCTAGGAAGAACAATTATTTTTTTCTGTTCAGAGATTCCTTATATATATCAATTTTCTCTGCACTTGGTCTAACAATTTTAGTTTCTTTAGTTAGTCTTTTATTAAAAGTAAATGTTCAAGCCAGGCGCGGTGGCACACGCCTGTAATCCCTGCACTTAGGGAGGCTGAGACAGGAGAATCGTGAGTTGGAAGCCAGCCTCAGCAAGGGCGAGGTGCTAAGCAACTCAGTGAGACCCTGTTTCTACATAAAACACAAAATAGGGCTGGGGATGTGGCTCAGTGGTTGAGTACCCCTGAGTTCAATCCCCAGTACCAAAAAAAAAAAAAAAGTAAATGTTCAAATTCAAGTCATGTCACTCACATAATTCAAACTCCACTTACCCTCTTACCTAAGGGGAAAGAAAATACAACTTTCATGGAGAAGGCTCATATTGTAGATTAAGCAAGTGAACTTTGGGGCCTGTTTTAGCAGCTGGGGATAGTAAAAGGTAACACAGAGTTCCTATGTTTAGTCACAGTGACTAAAAAAATGGAGGAGGATTTGTTTAAAATGTAAACTTTAGGCCCCCAAATTATATTTATTGCCATTAATCATATGTCATTCATACTATTGTGCTCCAATATCACCATCTGCCAATACATCCACAGAAATCTTTTCCTTTTGTAAAACAAACTGCATTTCTTAAAACAGTAACTCATCATTCCTTCTTATCTCCATATTCTGTCACTCATCATTCTTTCCTTTATCAATTTACTCTAAGTACCTCGCATAAGTGGAATCATGTAGTACTTGTCCTTTGTGACTGGTTTAATTCACTTATAATGATGTCTTCAGGGTTTATTCATAACGTTTCAGAATAGCCTTCAATTTTATTTTATTTTTGTTATTTATTTTTTGTGACAGTGTTTCGCTCTGTTGCCTAGGTTGATTTTGAACTTGATCACTATTTGTATATTGAGTGTTAATTGTATATAAGAATTTTATTTCTGCCTGATATACACAAACTCTCTTCATTCTAACTCATCTCCAGATAGTATAACTTGTCTAATATTGTTAGAGTTAAAAATAGTGAAGGAATTACTTTTATGAGACAAAAGAGGGTCTTTGAAAAATTTCCTTGTAATTTATTAAGATACCACCTGGAAACCTTATGGTGCTCTAGTGTTTCAAGTTCACTGTTTAATTGAAGTGAATAAATTATACGTTAAGAATAAATTACTCTTTTACACACAGTAATTTTAAAGTAATATTCCCTTAAGCTTATAATAGCCGAATTTACTATTTTTATGGGATTGTAAATATATGGGACTCTGCTGATGATCATTTAGGCATCTATTGCATTTTTGGACAAAAAGACTGATGGAGAGGAATCCTGCTCCAAATGTAGAAATTACTGATGAAACTGCTCTTAATTAAAGGTAAATATCTAATAGCCTCCAAGCCTTTTCTTGCTTTATGATTTTTCAATAACATATAGGGTTATGATTATTGGTATTATAACTAAAATTATATTATAAATCATCACCCAATACATTTTGGTAGAATTGGATCATTATCTCTTTCTTTTCTTAAAATAGAGAAAAAAAAGCTGTAATTTGTCTCGATTACCCGGGAATTGTGTCTTAGAAGTGTTTATGTTGTCTACTCTAATACTTCTCAAAGTTCAGTATTCACAAGTTCATCTGGAGGGCCTATTTAAATGCTAAGCCCTACCATCAGACTTTGATTCAGCATTTTTGAATAAGTCCTAAAAATCTGTAGTTTAACAAGCACCTCACAGGATTCTGAGATAACCTGACCATGAAGAGCATTTTGGGTAACAATTCATCACCTCTTTCACCTACAGGATTAGAATAATGAGTCCTAGCCTGATGAACTGACATGACCAAGATCCTATCGATACTTGGTGACTAAGCTTGGATTTGAAGCTAATCTATGTTATTCTAAAGTTGTCAATTTTCAAATAATTAAAGTACATGTTAATTAGGATATACTAAAATCATTTCGATATTTATTTCATTCATGAAAATTTAGAATCTTTAAAGAGATTTTGCTTTGTCAGTATAAACTTGGATTCTCATTGTAAAAATCATAGAAGCTAAAAATTAAGTTAGTTAGAATCAAGGTGAAATCCATCTACTATAGTGGAAGGTTTTTTATTAAAAATACTGGCTACATGCATTTTTTAGTTTATTTTCTTGGAAGAATTAAGTGCCCCTTGTTGGAGACATTTATGCTGATTTACATTTGGGCTTACATGTTTGGGCCCCAGAGCAATTTCCTGGCTCTAGTACTTACATACTCTATAACTTGGGGAAGTTTGTTATTTTTTCTAGGCCTTGGTCATATTTGTAAAATGAGTATATTGATAATACTTATATCTCACAGATTGTGCTGAGAACTAAATTAAATTACATAAATAATTTGAATAATGCCAGGAGCTTATATAAACAAATTAAATATTAGTACACTCACCCAAATGACTATATAACTTACCCATGTACTTGTGGGTCACACAAATCTTTGTATTTGCTATCATACCTGGAAGTTATGAGTAATACAATATTATTCAAGATGTGATGAAAATTACTATGCATAGTTAGTACTTGCACAATAATGTAAAATGTAAAAATACACAAAGAAAAAAATATTTTTTCTGAAAGAAATGTGGAATAAAGGAAAAGGAAATTTGTTTTCTGAATAGCATTTCTTTTCTTCTTGACATTAGTACATTTCATTACAGGTACTAACAATAATTGTTCTATGAAAAAATCCCCTTTTCCCTCAATAGAGAATTTTGAGGAAAAAATTACAACTGAGTCTAATATATTTTTGGCCCTTAGTCTCCTTGGCTTTACTACATGGTATCTACCTGATTCATTCAGACAGAGTCATTGTTAATTAAATTGAAGGTGGAACATCAATTACCTGCATCCATATTCTAATGTTTGTGAATACACTAGGTGAACAGTAACTTTAGAAAATACTCTTCTGTTTCCATCCAATCTTGCCTCTAACAACCAAACCTTCATGTGTATTATGGAGATAGAATAGTTTGTAATTCTGATACTTTTAATTTGCTTTAACATAACAGACACTTCTGTTATTAGTGTTTAGTAATTTTGCCATTTGTTATTTGACAATTCTTGAAACTGATTTGTAATAGGTATTTCTTTTTCTCTTGATCCTACTTAATTTGTCAATAGAGGATATAATTTAATCTGTTTTTCTTATTTTATGATTATTTTCAATCATATTCAGAAACTGGAAAACTGCATAGCTTTCCTCTGAGTTTTAAATGCCAGGTTTCTCTGGAGATGCTAGGTGTAAGATTATACTACTACTCTACCGTTACCTTGGAGTCTTTAATTCACAACCTCTAAAGCATCACCATGTTTGAAAGTTATCTGTATTGTTTGTTAAAACTCTGAATCCTAGAACCCCAACCCTACAGGATTCTGGTTTAATAGATCTGGGTTTGTCCCAGATACTTGTGTTTATAATAAAATCCAGGCAATGTGTAGGGAAAATGTGTGGTTCTGGAAAGTTACTTAGAGAAACTGAAAGACTAAACTCACTCTTGTTTTAGGAAATGTTTGTCACGTCCTACTCTCAAGGGTAAGTTTCAGAAGATCATTTTGGAGACAAGTTCCCTTTATATTTTAAGATGGTTCTGATGTGGGTTGCCACCCTGGGCTGTAGCACGGGTAGTTCAAAGAACAACCTCTTTGTTACTTTAACCTTGGCTTTCATCAGCTGTGTAACCCTTGGGAAAGTCACTTAGATTCTCTGAGTCTCAGTTCCTTTTCTATAAATAACAGTATAAATGACTGTCAGAGGCTGTTGGGAGGATTAAGAGAAATAAGAGCTGTCTGAAAAGATGTTGCTATAGTGCCTGGTATATCTTGAAAAATCAATATATGTTAGTTCTTTTCCCATCTATCTGCCACATTTCTGCCACTTATCTGTCTTGAGTCTCTGAGTCTTCATGACCTCTGCCTCTGCGATATTTACTTGCATTTAAGCCACTTCTATGCCTTGCTGTGTGCTCACTGTGACCTTGGGGTTCTGAATCTTTCCTCTGTCTTGCTCTACTTGTCCAAATAAACTAACTTTGACATTGCTGTGTTTTCACCAAGTATTGAACTCAATATCTAATTTAATAATTTGATTCTGTTCATGTGTGTCAATTACAAAATCTTAAAGTACAATAATGAATCTAAAGAAATCAGAGAAATAAAATATCATTTGCTAAGAATTCCTTCAATTTTCTGAACTGTATTTGCATTGTCTTAAGGAGATTTTTGTCTAGTAGAATCTCTTTCCTTTTGGGAAATTCTGATATAAATGGATATATACTTTTGTTTTTTACTTAGTGATGGTTTAGCAAAGTATCTCTTGAATACAATGTGAGACAACTCTTGGTTACAATTTCCAGGCATTTCAATTCTCTCAAAACCTAAGATACTGTTAGTCCACAACAACTTAAAATTCTTATAACCCCTTGCTAAACATGAAGGGCCTTCTAAACAGAACTTGCTTTCAGGAATACTTTGTGATCAGAAAAACTAACTCATTACTTTGAAGAGAAAGTTTACATTTCAAAACATCAAGTCATAATAATTCTACTTTTGGTGTAGTTGAGAGTGCCTATCAAAAGTCATTATAGAGATGCTACATTGATCTCAAGATTTTAAACTACAAGTGTGCACTCTGGAAGATGGCACAAAGTATTAGATGACTTCATCTCCTCTTCTCAGAAGCCACAAATTATATGTAACTAAGCAATCACAATTTATTGAAGTATGGAGAATTTCAGATGTCAAATATTGTAAATAGATCTACTTGGGATGCTTGTTGAGTCTGAGGTACATAATATGCCATTTATAAATATAGATGTATATATCTGTGTGTCTTTATATATTTGATAACTGTTTAAATCAACTATTTGCTCATTCGACATTGATGCTTTACTCTTTCATCCAAGCAAATACAGTCTGCTCATTATGTGCCAAGAACAGTAATATCTTCTACAGGGAGTGCAAGGAGAAAAGAAAGAATTTTAAGACAGAAGTACTCTCACACACTGTGGCACTGTAAATTGCTACATATTTTTTTTTTCAGGGCAGATGGACAGAACCTATTAAAATCTGAAATGTGTGAATGCTTTGATCCTACACTGGCACTTTTGGGAGAGTTTCCTAAGGGAAAATTTTTGTGTATGTGTTTGTACATGTGTATGTATCTACATGAGCATGTGGATGTGACTGTGGAAAGAAATATCTAGATAAATTTTGATGGCAACATTGTTTATAATAACAAGAAATGAGAATTAACCGAAATACCTCTTGTGAGTGTGGTGATTTAATTCCCAGGACATTGGGAATTACTGTTATATATTATACTGTTGTATATTCATCTATAATGGCTTAATTACATTCAATGAAGGTAGCCTTACAAAGTAAAACAAGAGCTGCCCCACAATGTTTTTTAAGATCTCATTTTTGTTTAAAAAGTAAAATAACCATGATAAAAATATTAATAATATGCTTAGAAAGGTAGAGAAATTTAAAACTGTTGAAAGGTAATTATTTGTAGAGGATGAAATGATAGGCGGAATTTCACTTTCTATTTCAAAAGTACCTAAAAAAAGTATATTTTTTATTTTTAAATATTACACTTCTGCCTTATAGTCTAACATGAGAAGAAGTTTACACCAGATTTCATGGAGCTTAGTTATTTATTCAAGCCAAATGCTCATCAAAGACGGTGGGACTGGAAGCCACACTCAAATCCATAGGCCACTGTGCTTGTACCTTCTTACAATGGGTATCCTTTCTATCTTCCCCAGGTGACTAGAAACTTGACTATTTGACATCCTAGAAGTAACATCTATCTAAAAGTTCTGGGACATTTTTATAGACTCTAATAGAAACTAGATTAGAAAACATAAGGTTATTTGCTGTTTAAATACTTGTTCCACATTTACTCATTTCTATAAAAAGTATTCATATTCATGAAGCAATTATCAAATTAGAACCAACTAAAGGTCATTACTTTTCAAAAAATTCCCAAAATGTTCATGTGATTTTTAAAAAGTAATTATTTTATTTTTAACTTAACAGAATGGGTTTGAACAATCACACTTCAGAAAGGGAAAATTATAGACATAAACTTTCAGAGGTGGCAGGAATAGAGATCTCTCTTGCTTTACAGCATTTAGATATATGATTTTTGTTTTGTCAACAATGTTACAGATACATTTAACTGTCAGGGAACTTAAATGTATTCAAACATCATGTTTCATCTTGAACTTTACTAAATGAGAATGAAAGAGATGGTAGTATTTATTTGAAAGGACTGCATTTACTCTTAATTTTAGTGACTTTACATGAAAGCTGAAAATTTAACCTGTCAATGAATTGTAATTAAATCCTTGCCTTTGTCTGGGGTTGAATTTTCTGCATGTGTACCTGAAGCCTTTACTTCTATGTTTGTAGGCTACTTTGCTGCCTCTAAAAGCTTCTCATACTTTCATGATTTTCTGAAGTAAAAACTGGAAAGTTAGAAGTTGCTAGTCCTTGCACTATCAACTTCTAAATTTTCATCATTTTGTATATATTTAATCTGCTGCTAGGAATTCATGGCCAGCTAGAAAAAGGGTGCTTCTGTGACCATAAGTGATGATCTAGTAAGTTGCCCATTTCTTACTAGAAATGGAAACTATTTCCGTTGTAAATGGTGACTGTAATAAATAATAGGATTTATTCAACTAAATCCTCTTTATATCCTACAGAGTAAAGCAGAACTATCTTAATAGCCGGGAGTAAGGGGGTAATTTTGTTGGCAGAATCTTGATTTTATTACTTTGCTCCCTGAACACATCTAGCTGAAAAAGGACCTTTTTGGTTCAGAGCTTGCAAAATCTCAGCATGCCATCTTGGCAGGGCAGCTCCAAGGTGTAGGATGGAAATGAGTACTGCTTGGAGACATAGGAGCAAGAGACCCTGCAGATTCCAACATAGATGGTAGCTCCTTTTTGATTGGTGACAGCAACGTCTAGCAGGACTGCAGATTAATCAAGTAGCCTGCCTCAGCTTTCCCCAAGGCCACCTTCTGAAGTTATATACCTGGTACTTCCTTTTTTGCCCTTCTCTGGAAAGTGCTGCCACTCTGGTAGGGTCTCAAGTAAATGCACATCATAGCACATAAGTACACACACTTGTACATGTGTACACTATGTAGATATGCACACACACATACACCTCTAACTCCCTGTCTTCTTTCAAAGCTCTGAAGCCTTGACCATGGTTCCTAGTTGATTGGTGGATGGTTTGATCTCTTAATTCCCTTGTCTTGACATCACTAGCTTTGTGGATAGCATGTAAATGAACTTATGTTTATTGATTAAATATATGCTGAACTCTTTATTAGGCTTTTTATATTTTTTATCTTAATAGGTAAGATTTTAAAGTAGCTAATATTATCCTCTCTATCTAAGTAAAGAAATTGTGACTCATAAAACTTCAGTAACCTATTCAATTCCTTAAAAGAGCTGATATCCAGACTTCTGGGCCTTCTGCCTCCAGCTTCTGCACTTTCTGTTCATGGTACTACTTCTCGTGATATGTTTAGTGAATAAAGCATTGTTTGGGGTTGTAATACTAAGATAAAGTGCTGGGGGAAAATGTCCGGGTGTTTTCAAGGGGTGGTAAGTTTTCTTTGCCAAACTTCATTTCCTGAAATAAGCATGTATAATTTGCATTAGGAGAAGACACAAAAAGCACTCGACTATGTTTACATTCAATGAGTCAGTAATTACCATGGTAATATCACCAGGTTAATTTTGTCATCTCCTTTTTATCAAGGGTGTTGAGGTTCAAGAATGATATTTGTTTTTGTCCAGTATCATGCAGCTAACAGATAACTGCACTAGAAACAAGTGTAAACCTGTGGGGAAAAAGTCCTTATTTTGCTATGTTAATGGCAAGAGAGCATGTCTCACAGGGCTCACCTTGCTTTAGAGACCTGAGGCTCAGGACAATAGAGCTGGACATCACATTTGAATATTATACATATTTGTTCTAGTCTTATTTGGAACTTTAAAATAACTTATTTATATTTTTCAGCTTTTAATTTAGGCAAATAATAGATCTTCTGGACCTTGGGCAGTTTTTTTGATACTGAAAATGTTAGAAACATTTTTGTCTCATTTTTTTTTGTTGATTAAGTGCAATATTGGGCAAGCATGTAATCCCAGGAACTCAGGGGGCTGAGGTAGGAGGATTGTGAGTTTGAGGTCAGCCTTAGCAATTTAGTGAGACCCTGTCTTGAAAATAAACAAATAAACAAACAAACAAATAAAAGGGCTGGGGGTATAGCTTAATGGTAGAGTGCTCTTGGGTTCAATCCTTGGTACTACAAAAAATCTGAGAAATTATGTCCATTATTTTTATGATAACATTCTCTATATAATGAGAAATAAAGTATAGGGTATTCAATTACATGATCCATAAAATTAAATAAATATTTAGTTTGATCCTTGACTTCTGTGTAAGCTCTTGGTGGGTGTCTGGAGTAATGGAGCTCTGCTCTGGCCAGCGAGTATTACTGGCTGCTTCTAGCTCCCCTATGGCATTGCTTTGTGATGTGTTTAGATTAACTGCCTTGTATTTCAGACATCAGTAGACAGATGGTTTCTTAGCACATATGGATTTTCCAGTTTGTGGCTTTAGCTTCTATTACTAATAAGAGGAACTGGAATTAGAAGTCGTGTATGAGGAACCATTAAGAAAAGATGAAAGAAGTCTTATTTTCCAAAATTGTCAGCCTTATAATTTAATCATTTTAGATCATAAAGAGTATTCTCCTTTTTTTTTTTTTTTGATATGTGAATAACTGCAGGAGGGGAAGTATAAGTTTTTACTAACTAACATTTTAGTTGTTAGGGATTAAGTGACATCCAGCTGAGATCCAGGATATATCATGGATTCAGAATCTAGAAAGAAACAAGGGGAATCAGTTAAAGAAGTAGGGATAATTAGAGAAAAAGAGATGTGTAGGCAGAAGGAAGTAGCTTCAGTCTTGCTCTATTTTGAGTTTCATAGCAACATGTCTAGATCTCCCTGATGATTTTGTGGCTGTAAGCTTATTTTCCTGTTGCTGTCACCATATAAAGGCAACACACTGGGATGATCTTCTAGATAGATAAAGCCAATGCTCAAGTAATTAAAATGTCACAAAGGCTTATCAAATGGAAGATTGACAGTGATGCCTGTCTCTGTTGTTCTCAAACCTTGAAGGACATGTGAATAAATAACATCCTTAGCTTAAATCTTAAGTGACTTCACATTAGAAATACTCCAGAGCTGCAAACAGGAGGGCATCATGGTAAGGTGTTGAGCAGCAATTACTAGCCCTATATATATGGCACCAATTTAATCTACTTTGCTCTTTATTTTTGATATCTTATTGGTGGAAAAATGGAGGAGGTTATCCATGCAGAGGAATGGAGGTAGCTGGAATGTTATTAAAGAAAGCATGAAGGATACTAGTTTTTCTGCGCAAGAAAAAGACTCCCCAAATCGAACCCTAGCCTTCTTTTGCAATCTTTGTAGCTCAGTTTAATACTTCTAACCCAAGCAAGCTAATAGACTCTATTTTTTTCACTATTAAAGAAAGACAAAGATAAAACTCAGCCTGGGAATTATATCAGTGTTGCTACTGAGTAATTTTACTTTCTTGGCTTTTTTTTTTTTTTTTTTTTTGCATAGAAGTCAGATATTTGGAAAAATATAGATGCAAAATGTGTTATTTAAATGGTGGTAGAAGAGAAAGTGAGGAGACATAGAGTGAACCAAACTTTCCTGATTTAATAAATAAAATGATAGTTCATGGTGGATGGTAAACAGAAAGGAAATGAGGTCTGTACCTAGGAGAGGGCAAAAATAAATTTGATGCAGAGCAACACACTTTAGTGAATGCAAAGTTTTTAAATATAGATATAATAGCTTTTTACATTCTTAAATATTCTTCTCTTTTAAAATATCTATTTAGTCCAATCTAGTCATGATTCTTAAGCTACAGGTAAGACATGGAGAGGAGATAACTGATGAGCAAATATTCAAGAATGAACTTGGAGACACCATCTCCAATCATTTAAGATTTGCTTTTGCCATTTAATCCAGGTTATATCATTTTCTAGTCATGTAAGCTAAGTATTTTTTAATGTATTGTTAAATAAAATAAGGAACAATGGCCATAAAAAGAAACTACTACTTTTTCATTGAACTAAACAAAGTACTTTGTGGGGAATCCATTTTGTGATTGTATTCAACCTTTATCCATTACCATTTTTTTAAATCCACCTCACTTCCACAGTTTTAGTATTTGGAGATGGCAAAGGATTGCTAGGATTAATTATGTAAATGGAATTTTGAATTATCATAATTTTAGTTAATTAGCACTATTTTTCTCTAGGGAGCGCTGTAAAGTGTTTTAATACTATCATAGAAATTTTATACAACTCCCACTTATATATATGTATGTTCAACATGGTAAAATCATGACTATTTAATTTTCTTAAGTTCATGTCTTTATTCCTTTTCTTTTCTTTTAGATGTTTTATAACATGTAAGCAGAACTTAAGCTCAGAAAAGAAAATGAATGTCATTTTAAATTGTCAATTTGGATTCCTTTGGGATAGCTCAAATTTTAAAATAAGCAACTAAAACTGCTCAGTAAATAAAGGTTGCAACATGTTTGTGGATACCATCCATTACCATATTTATTTTCCATAACCAAATATTTAGGTACCAATTAAATACCAATAGTATATTGGAACCTGTAAACTTATTAATGTTATTTTCATTTAGTGTGCCATTCTGCAGATAGATTATGCAGAAAACTGTTTTCTGAATAGGGATATTTGCTTTGAAGTTTTCCTCTATAATCTTCCACTTCACACACTACTAGAAATACCACTGAGATTTTTTCAATGAATGAGGCCTTTACATGTATCTGACTCTGCCCCAAAGCCTTCTGTTTAAGTCTCCCCTTTAGACATAGTGTCATGAACCATGTAGAGCCAATAGGCTGATTTTTTTTGTAGTAGTTTCAGTTTTTTGACAATATGAAAAGCTACAGAGACTTCCTACAGATACCAAAGATAAATCAACCATCACATTTAAAATATGCCTAATGGTTTATATTCCCTACAAATAACTTGTCTGATTTACAAAATATATGACAATTCTGATTTACAAAATATAATTCATTACACTTACAGTGCTGATATTTGTATCAAGAAATTCCTAAGAACATGGTACATAATGGCCACATTCACCTAAGGAACTGGAAATAGATATATCAGTTAGTTTTATATGAGATACAGAGTTTATTTATTATAATTAATCTTCTAAGTGAACTAAACCAGTGATATTTACATATAAGAATAATGAAGATTTATTGCAAAAGACTCTTTATTAATACATCTCTTTTCTGAGGCTCACAAAGTTACTCAAGGATAAATTAAATTTTAGAAAGATGTTCATTTAATTTCCTGCATAACTTTAATGTCAAATTATAATAATGAAAATGCTAATAAAGAGTGTATTCCCAGATAAGTACAGTGGCACACACCTGCAATCCCAGTGACTGAGGGAGCTTTTGAGGCCGGCATCAGCAATTCAGTGAGGCCCTATGAAACTTAGACCCTACCTCAAAAATAAAAAGGGTAGTGGTACAATACCTCTATGTAGAATATTTACTAAAAAAAAAAAGTGTCCCCCACATAGATATTATACTACAAAATGTTAAAAATGAGCTCATTTGTGCTTGGTCCTTTTACAAATATCAGTTAATATTGTTTCTTCTGAGAAAATTGAAATTAATGTAAGTTTCAATTGAGTCTTGTACAGCAGACGAAATACATTGCAAAGTTTTCTGTAATATTAAGTAATATTTTAACATGAAATTAAAATAAAACTGAAAATTCATTGGTAAACTATAATTTTTCAATTAAAGTGTTATAAATGAATGTAATGTAATTATTTTAGTATTTTGTTTTGTGACTCTCAATAATAAATGACAGTAAGGAAGTTGAGCTTCAAACACTTTAGAAAAAGTAGAGATTATTATATACCATGAGATTCTGGGAAAAAATATTAAAAGTTTGCATAACTTTAAGGTTTATTATATAGTAAATGTTTCAATGAAGAAGAAAATATGAACATAGTGAAGAATCCAGTGTGGACCCCAAAAGACTTGAATTTGGACTTAAGATAGGCAGGTAAAAATTATGACAGATAAAGATAAACATGTAACAGTGGTTCAAAACTGAAGGTCAAAGCATAAGATGAACAAGACTACTAAAAGCTAAAGGCAATAAGGATTTGAAAGGTTTGACTGAATTTGAATAGGCAGATCAACCAACTATGCAAAGTTGAGGATAACTTAGTTTAAAACCTAATTCCTTACTTTGACTTACTTTTGTCTTAATATCATAAAAATATATTAAGGGAGGAATTAATGAAGATTTATACTATGACATACTAAGATAGAGACATAAGTCATTACCTTTCTGGATAATATACAATTAAATATTGATGGACATTTTGAGTGAAATACAATAGAATGTTTTTAAAAGACTTAATTGGTGTCAGTTTTGAATGGTGAAGAGAAAAAAGACATTATATTCTAAAGTTAATTGTAGGATAGACAGTTGTAGTCAAGAATGAGTGGACTTTGGAATCAATATCAAGGACCTAAAAAACTCAATATTCAGGGGAGGGGATAATTTTATGAGAATTTTTGGAGATAGCTGACAACACTGGAAGGGAAAGAGAAGATCCTGGCACTCACCTCAAAGATAATATTAGGGACAACTGCAAAGATACAACTCATAGTGTTCTCTTTAGTGGGAAGGCACATTGTACTGACATTGGACATGTGCCTGAGAAATATAGACAGCAAAACAACTATAACAGTCATCTTCCAACAGTGATAAAATGTTTTTGTTTTAATCAGGCTAAGTCTTCCACCAAAAAGAATTGAATTTTAAAATGGAGCATACTGGAAAAGTCAAGATCCTGGAGAAAGGAAATGTACAGATATACATGCTCATCACAATTTCAGTTTAAGAGTTTTATAAAAAGAAGGCAAAGAAGCAGCTCAGAACATAAAGAGAAGGGCCATAGTAAACATCTCAGCTAATGATCTATCACAATTGAGGAAAGGACAACCCAGAAGTAGATTAGGCCCCATAAGTTCTGAAATGCAGTCTCAACTAGATCTATATGGTCTTCCTACATCTTCTCTACCAGCTAGAAGAAACATAATTCCTCACTAGAGGACTATACCAACACCTAGTTCTTCAGTACTTTCTCAACATCTAGAACTTCAATACTTTTCATAATCAATACACAACATGCAATAGGAGGGACTACCAGGATTTCTAAGATTTGGAATCAAATAACCAAAAGACAAGAAAGAAAATAAACCAGAGAAACATATAAAAACTAATCCAGATATTGAAGTTTTACAGACTTCAAAATAACTGCAATTAATATATTAATCCCAAGACTAAAATACATACAATTAGGGGAGCACAGGCCAAGGCCCAGGACCACCTTCAGGGACCTCTGTGGGAGCCCAGCCAAGGCAGACCTGAGACTGCTACCCACCAATCATGGGGGAACCCAGATCCAGGCAAAGGGCTGCCTCCAGGGACCTCTGCAGGAGACTGGGCCTAAGTGAGGCACAAGTCTGTCCCCAGTTCTGTGCCAGAGCTCCTGCCTACTGGCAGGAGCACAGGCCAAGACCCAAGACCACCTTCAGGGACCTCTGTGGGAATCCAGCCAAGTCAGGCCCGAGATTGTTACTCACTAGTCTGCAGACCTGCAGGGGAACCCAGACTCAGGTGAAGGATTGCCTCTGGGACCCTTGCAGTTGAGGCCTGGGATTGCCCCCAGTTCAGCACCAGAGCCCATGCTGGTCCACAGGAGCCCAGGCCCAGGGCCAGACCCACCATCTGGAACCCCTTAGGGAGTGCAGGCCAAGATCAGGCCTAGGACTGCCCTCACAGGTCTGTGTGAGAGCCCAGGCCCAGGCCCACCCTTGCACATAGTGGGATCCATGCTGTTGCTCTCCCTTCCTGCATTCAACTTGTACACTAAAGCCATCCCCATAGTTCTTCCCATGTGTTAGCTTTACCTTGGGTCAACAGAGAGGGCCTGGAGGTAGCAGCCTGTCAAAGCACTGCATCTCTGATCAATCAGCCCAAAGTCATTGTAAGTCCAGATCTGAAAGTGTTTGCATCTATCTTGGGCCGCTCCCACTGCCATCTTGAGTTAATTCTACTACCACCACCACCATCTTCAGTGACAGTAGTGTCCATCTGGGGACACCTGCTGGGGACTGGAAGTGAACTCCAAGGTGAGATACAGGTAATCTGTACTGTCACTACAAGATTATAGGATAGAAACTGCAATACCTCAGATGGGCATTGCAAGAAAGAAAGATACATAATCAACATGAAAAAATAAATGAAGACAGTGCCCCAAACAAACCAAGATACTACAATCATAGAATCCATTGACAGCACAGTTGATGAAATGTCAGAGAAAGAATTCAGAATGTATGTAATTAAAATGATCTGTAAGTTAAAGAATGACTTAAGCTAGCAAAGACAGGCAAAAATTGATCACTCCAACAAAGAAATAAGAGAGAAAATAAAAGGAACCATTGATCACTGCAACAAAGAGGCAAGAGAACAAATAAAGGCAACCATTGATAACACCAACAAAGAGATAAGGGAGTAAATACAGGTAGCAAAAGATTATTTAAGAAAAAGCTAGAGATTGTGAAAAACCATCAGAAATACTTGAAATGAAGAAAACAATAAACAAAATAAAATACTTGATAGAAAGCATCACCAGCAAATTAGATCACTTGGAAGACAGAACCTTGGGTAATGAAAACAAAATATACAATCTTGAAAATAAAGTTGACAACACAGTGAAGATGGCAAGAAACCAGGAACCAAACATACAAGAATTATGGGATAGCATCAAAAGACAAAATCTAAGATTTTTCAGGATAGAAGAAGGCACAGAATTTAAAACCAAAGGAATGCATAATCTCTTCGATGAGATAATTTCAGAAAACTTCTCAAACATGAAAAGTGAATTGGAAAACTATGTACCAGAGGCTTACAAGACACCAAATGTACAAAATTACAACACATCTACACCAAGGCACATTATAATGAAAACACCCAGCATACAGAATAAGGATAGAATTTTAAAGGCCATGAGAGAGAGAGAAATCAGATTATATATAGGGGGAGACCAATTCAGATCTCAGCAGATTTTTCAACCCAGATCCTAAAAGCCAAGAGATCATGGAACAACATATTCCAAGCTCTGAAAGAAAATGAATGCCAACCAAGAATCTTATATCCAGCAAAATTAAACTTCAGATTTGATGATGAAATAAAAAATTCCATGATAAACAAAGTTAAAAGAATTAACAGCAAGAAAGCCTGCACTACACAGCATTCTTGGCAAAATATTCCATGAGGGGGAAATGGCAAACAACAATGAAAATATACAAAGAGAGTAACTACACTAAAGGAAAGGCCAATCAAAGATGAAACCAAGTCAAGGTAAAAACCAAAAAGAAACCAAAATTATCAGGATTACCAATCATATTTCAATAATAACCTTGAATGTGAATAGCCTAAACTCATCAATTCAAAGACATGGACTGACAGACTGGATTAAAAAAAAGATCCAACAACATGCTTCCTTCAAGAGACTCATCTCACAGGAAAAGACATCCAGAGACTGAAAGTGAAAGGGTGGGAAAAAACATATCACTCACATGGACCACATAAACAAGCAAGGGTTTCCATTTTCATATCAGATAAAGTAGACTTCAAACTGAAGTTAGTGAAAAGGGGTAAATAACATTTCATACTTCTTAAGGGAATCATATATCAACAAGACATAACAATCATAAATATGCCCCAAACAATGGGACATCTATGTATATCAAACAAGCCCTTCTTAACTACAAGAATCAAATTGACCATAACACAATAACACTTGGTGACTTTAACACAGCTCTCTCACCACTGGATAGATCTTCCAAACAAAAACTAAACAAAGAATCCATAGAACTCAATAAAATAATCAGTAATTTAGACTTAACAGATATATATAGAATATTCCATCCATCAATGAGCAAGTACACTTTTTTATCAGCAGCATATGGGTCCTTCTCCAAAATACAACATATGTTATGCCACATAGCAAGTCTTAGTAAACACAAAAAATAGAGATACTACACTGCATCCTATCTGACCAGAGTGGAATAAAATTAGAAATCAATGATGGATTAAAAAATAGAAACTGAAACACCTGGACACTAAATAATACTCTATTGAATGATGCACGGATAACAGAAAACATCAGGGAAGAGATAAAAAAATTCTTAAAGGTAAATGAAAACTCTGATACAACATATCAATATCTGTGGAACACCATGAAGGCAGTGCTAAGAGGAAAGTTCATTTCATTAGGCTCATTTATTAAAAGAAGAAAGAGTCAACAAATAAATGACTTGACTCTACATCTCAAAACCCTAGAAAAAGAAGAACAAACCAACACCAAAAGAAGTAGAAGACAGGAAACAATTAATATCAGGGCTGAAATCAATGATATTAAAACAAAAGAAACAATTTAAAGAATTGACAAAACAAAAAGCTGGTTCTTTGAAAAAATAAATAAAATTGACAAACCCTTAGCCTAATGAGGTGCAGGGTCTCTGGTCCAATTTCTAGGTTTTTGATCCACTCTGAGTTGAATTTTGTGCATGGTGAGAGATAGGGGTTTAATTTCATTTTGCTGCACATGGATTTCCAGTTTTCCCAGCACCATTTATTGAAAAGGCTATCTTTTTTCCATACATGTTTGGCACCATGTTTGTACATGTTTGGTACTTTTGTCTAGTATGAGGTAACTGTATTTTGTGTTTGTTTCTGTGTCTTCTATTCTGTGTCATTGGTCTACATGTCTGTTTTGGTGCCAATACCATGGTATTTTTGTTACTATAGCTTTGTAGTATAGTTTAAGGTCTGGAATTATGATGCCTCCTGTTTTACTCTTCTTGCTAAGGATTGCATTGTCTATTCTGGGTCTCTGAATCCAAATTCCAAATGAATTTCATGAATACTTTTTCTATTTCTATAAGGAATGATGTTGGGATTTTACTGGAATTATATTGAATCTCTATAGCTTTTTGGGTAGTATGGCCATTTTGACAATATTGATTCTGCCTAGCCAAAAGCATGGGAGATCGTTCCATCTTTTAAGGCCTTCTTCAATTTCTTTCTTTAGTGTTTTCATTGCAGAAGTCTTTAACCTCTCTTGTTAGAATGATTCTCAAGGATTTTATTTATTTATTTATTTATTTTTGAGGCTATTGTGAATGGAGTAGTTTTCCTAATTTCTCTTTCAGAGGATTCATCAATGATGTATAGAAATGCAATTGATTTATGGGTGTTGATTTTATTTAATTTTTCATTGTTGATTGACTTTTATTTATTCATTTATTTATATGCAATGCTGATATCAAATCCAATGCCTCCTACATGTGAGGCAAGCACTGTACCACTGAGCCACAATCCCAGCCCTGGGTATTCATTTTATATCCTGCTACTTGCTGAATTCATTTATTAATTCTAGAAGTTTTCTGGTGGAATTTTTTGCATCCTCTAAATATAAAATCATGTCACCAGCAAATAATGATATTTTAAATTCTTCTTTGCTTATTAAGATTTCTTTAATTTCCTTTGTATGTCTAATTGCTCTGTCTAGAGTTTCAAGGAGTATGTTGAATAGAAATGGTAAAGGAGGGCATCCCTGTCTTGTTCCAGGTTTTAGAGGAAATGCTTCCAATTTTTATCCATTTAGTATAATATTGGCCTTGATTTTAGCATAGATAACTTTTACAATGTTTTAGTATATGCCTAGTTTTTCTAGTGTTTTGAGCATGAAAGGGTTCTGTATTTTGTCACATGCTTTCTCTACATCAATGGATAAAATCATATGATTCTTATATTGAAGTCTACTGACTTGATGGATTACGTTTATCGATTTCTGTTACGTTTATTGATTTCTGTTTGTTGCGTCTCTGGAATGAACCCCATTTGATCATAGTGCACTATTTTTAATATGTTTTTCTATGCAATTTGCTGAAATTTTATTGAGAATATTTGCATCTATATTCATCAGGGATATTGGTCTAAAATTTTTTTCTTTGATGTGTCTCTCTCTGGTTTGGGTATGAGGGTGATAGGGTTCCATTTTTTTCTATTTCATGGAATAATTTGAGAGGTATTAGTATTGATTCTTCTTTATAGGTCTTGCAGAACTTTGCTGAGAATCCATCTGGTCCTGGGCTCTACTTGGTTGGTAGGCTTTTAATGGTGTCTTCTATTTCCTTGCTTGAAATTGATCTGTTTTTGTATGTCCTCCTGGTTCAGTTTGGGTAGGTCCTATACCTTTAGAAATTTACTGGAGTATAAATTTTCAAATTAGTTTCTAATTATCTTCTGTATTTCAGTAATATCTATCATAATATTTCCTTTTTCATCATGAATTTTAGTAATTTTAGTTTTCCTCCTTTTTATTAGGGTGGCTAAGTGTCAATTTTATTTAGTTTTTTCAAAAAACTTGCTTTTCTTTCGGTCTATTTTTTCAATTATTTCTTTTGTTTCAGTTTCATTGATTTCAGCCCTAATATTATTTCCTGTCTTCTTCTTCTTTTGGTGTTGGTTTGTTCTTCTTTTTCTAGGGCTTTGAGTTGAAATGTCAGATCACTTATTTGTTGACTTTTTCTTCTTTTAATGAATGAGCTCAGTGCAATGAACTTTCCTCTTACCATTGTCTTCATAGGGTTCCAGAGATTTTTATATGTTGTATGGGAGTTCTCATTTACCTCTAAGAATTTTTTATCTCTTTCCCGATGTCTTCTGTTATCCATGTGTCATTCAATAGTGTATTATTTAGTCTCCAGGTGTTGGAGTAGTTTCTATTTTTTATTCTGTCATTGATTTCTAATTTCATTTTTTGTGGTTTGATAGAATGCAGGATAGAATCTCTATGTTTTTGTATTTGCTAAGACTTGCTTTATGGCATAACATATGATCTATTTTGGAGAAAGATCCATGTGCTGCTGAGATAAAAGTGTATTCACTCATTGATGGATGGAATATTCTATATATATCTGTTCAGTCTAAATTATTGATTGTTTTATTGAGTTCTATAGCTTCTTGGTTTAGTTTTTGTTTTGAAGGTCTGTCCTGTGCTGAGAGAGGTGTGTTAATGTCACCCAGATTATTGTTTTTTGGTCTATTTGATTCTCGTAGTTGAGAAGGGTTTGTTTGATGGGCATAGATGCCCCAATTTTGGGGGCATAAATACGTAAGATTATATTGTTTTGTTGATGTATGATCCTCTTAAGCAGCATGAAATTACCATCTTTATCCCTTTTTACTAACTTTGGTTTGAAGTCTACTTTATCTCATACAAGGATGGATACCCCTGCTTGTTTGTGTGGTCCATGTGAGTGATACATTTTCCCCCACCCTTTCATCTTCAGTCTGTTGATATCTTTTCCTGTGAAATGAGTCTCTTGAAGGCAGCATATTGTTAGGTCTTTTTAAAATCCAATCTGCCAGTCTGTCTTTGAATTGATGAGTTTAGGCCACTGATATTCAGGGTTATTATTGAGATATGATTTGTAATCATGGTCATTTTGGTTTATTTTTGGTTTTTACCTTGACTTGGTTTCTCCTTTAATTGGCCTTTCTTTTAGTGTAGTTCTTCTCTTTGCATATTTTTATTGTTGTTTTTCATTTTCTCCTCATGTAATATTTTGCCAAGAATGTTCTCTAATGCAGGCTTTCTTGTGTACATTCTTTGAACTTTTGTTTATCTTGGAAGGTTTTTATTTCATTATCAAATCTAAAGTTTAGTTTTGTTGGACATAAGATTCTTGGTTAACATCCATTGTTTTTCAGAGCATGGTATATCTTATTCCAGGCTCTTCTAGATTTGAGATTCTGTGTTGAGAAATCTGCAGAGATCCTAATTGGTTTCCCCCTATATGTAATCTTATTTCTTTTTCTTGTAGCTTTTAAAATTCTTTCCTTATTCTGTATAATAGGCATTTTCATTATAATGTACCTTGGTGTAGATCTGTTGTGATTTTGTACATCTCATGTCCTGTATTTGATTTTCCAATTTATTCTTCATGTTCAGAAAATTTTCTGACATTATTTCATTGAATAAATTGTTCATTACTTTGATTTTTAATTCTATGCCTTCCTCTTTCCCAATAATTCTTAAATTTGGTCTTTTCATGTTATCCCATAATTCTTGGATGTTCTGTTCATGGTTCTTATCATCTTCACTGTGTGGTGAACTCTACTTTCAAGATTATATATTTTGTCTTCATTGTCTGAGGTTCTGTCTTTCAAGTGATACAATCTGTTGGTGATACTTTCTATTGAGTTCTTTTTTTTTTTAATATTTTTTTAGTTGTAGATGGACACAATACCTTGATTTATTTATTTTATATGGTTCTGAGAATTGAACCCAGTGCCTCACACATGTGAGGCAAGTCCTCTACCACTGAGCCACAACCCCAGCCCTCTATTGAGTTCTTAATTTGGTTTATTGTTTCTTTCATATCAAGGATTTCTGTTCAGATTTTTTTTTCAGACTCTCTATATCCTTACTGAAGTAATCTTTTGCCTCCTATATTTGGCTATGTATCTCTTTATCAAAATGATCTTTTGCTGCCCAGCTTTGTGCTCTCATATCATTCTTGAATTCACAGAACATTTTAATTATGTATATCCTGAACTCCTTCTCTGACATTTCTTCTGCTGTGCTGGCCATGGATAATAATAATATAATATTTGGTTTTGGGGCTTTTTCTTCCCTTGTTTTTTCATGTTGTTTTTGTGTCTTCTCTTCTAGCACTGTTGGATCCAATGTGTTACAGTTTTTATCCTATAGGCTTATAGTTTCCTACTGGGTTCCAATACCTCTCCTTTAAGGGGAAATCAATATTAACAAATCTCATTACAAACAATATACAGCCTTAAACCAAATAGCTCCTAATAAGACATTTACAGTTTTGTCACAATATACAGAAATGGTGAGTTCAATTACCATCTATGGTATAAACAGTAGGTTTCAAAAAGAGTCTACAGTTTCTGATGATGGACAAAGAGAGAACCAGGGGTAGGGTGTAGGATGAGATGTTAAGGAGGTAGGATGTGAGGAGATAGAATTGTTAGATCTTAGAAAGCATGAAAGAAGAATCAAAATAAGTTGAATAGTAGCAGGAGAAAAGAGAGAAAGACATTTGGGGGAGACAAGTAAGTGGAAAGAAAAAAACAAACAAAAATTAAGAAAAATAACAAATACAAAAATAGAAGATAAAAGAATATACAACATGACTGTAATATATGATTCAGACATCCTAGTCCTCAGTAGCCTAATGCATGAAAAATACTTGGTTTCACAAATGTTGGGGATGTGAGGGTGGGAAAAGAGAGACAGAGAAAAGAAAAAAAATAGAAAAAAATCTCAAGGTAAATTAAAGGATTGTTTCTAATGGAGTTCAGTATCTTTCCTGCTTCCATTCTTAACCAGTGAATAAAGTTGTCTATTGTTTGCTTGTAAATCCACCCTCAGGATGGTAAAGATTAGGGTAGGAGTGTTGGTCTTGGAAACAAAAATCCTGGAGGTGGAATATAGCACTTGCCAGTCCCTGTTGGAAAACTGCACCCTAAGGATCTCTTTTGGGGCCGGTTCTTGTGATGTGGGCACCTGGTCTTATCTCCTTATATTGCTTGTAGACCTCACAATTCCTGGTCTCTAATTTATTCTCTAAACTGTATCTCACTCACCCCCGTCCCTTTCTACTTCCCAATCAGGAACCTCTCTCCATGGAGGTCTTGTGGGCTGCGCTCTGGGACCTGTGCACCTGTCATGGAGAGTTTTGTGTGGAGCAGATCTGGGCCACTCTTTGCAAGTTACAGACTGGCCATGTAGCTGCAAGCACTGTGCCAGGTTAGTGGCTGCAGGGGAGAGGGAAGAGTTAGGGGAGTATAGGTACATTGATATTACTTCTAGGCCCCCGTTGGTGTCCCAAGCCAGGAGTCATTCCAATAAAAGATAGCAATGGCAGTGCTATCAGCCCCAAGATGAAGATGGCTGCTTTCAGAGATGGGGTGTTGGACTGGGCCATGTGGTGGCATTGGGCAACACGTTCGGAGATGCAGCTCTGTGGTGTGCAGTGTTGTGGTGGGCAGCTATCTCCAGACCCTGTCCAGTATCCCTAGGTGCAGGCTACAACATGAAGGGGACTATTGCAATGATTGCAGTGTCCCATGATGGATGCGACCAGGGAAGCTCCATGCTGGTAGAGGGAGGTCAACAAGGGAGCAGCAGCCAGGGGTCCTGAATGGGTGGGTGGCCAGGGGTCCTGATCAATGTGTGGGTGCTGATGCTGGGAGTCCTGCATGGGAGCAGGTCCTATGTAGGCCAGCGGCCAGATCCTGAACAAACACTTAGATGGGAGGACCTGTGCGAGCACAAGGTCAGGATTCTTGCACGGGAGCAGCTGTTGGGGGTCCTCTAATAACTTGCACTATTCCCACTACTTTAATCCCAGGTCACGGAACAACAAAGAATGCAGCCTCCCTCTAGTCACCATCTTAGATCAGTTATTTGAAAGTGCAAAGCATGTTATACCACAGGTTGAACACATCCCAATGATGCAGGAAGTGAAGGCAGTTACATAGAACTGAAAAATCTGTGCAGGAACCTAATGCTGACAGGTGATGTGCTTGTGAAGAAGGGTTTCTGCTTAGCTAAGAAAAACAGCAAAGACCATTTTCCACTGTATACTCTGGGTCAACAAAGCAGTCTGTATTTTCCCTGAAATCTGCTAGAAACATAAAGGAAGAAAAAGAAACTTTCCACATCCAGTATCCTAGTACAAGCCCTGAAGTGATATAAAAAGCCTATGTTTTAATGAAAATGAACTTAAGCAAACCTGCAATTTAATGTGGACTTTGTTTATGCATCAAATATTTTGAGCCCCTGGCAGAGGAATGAAGCACAACTGAATACTTCACTGATTGTTTAATATCACCTTTTAAAAATTTTTATGTAAAAAAATGCAAGTGGCTTTTAAGGACAGAAAAGGAAATAGAAAATGTGGGCTAATTATTAGGGTGCATATGTGGAATGTTATTTCTCTTTGATACAAAGCTTTATGAAAAAGATGTTTTTGTTATAGATTTTTCCCACTTAGCTTCTAACTATATATTTTTTTCTTAAGGAGATACGTTAGTGGAAAAGAAAGATGAATAGTCTGTCCTGGACTCATAATGTTGGTGTTTCGTTCTCATAATTCATTCATGGGGTTAATTTATCACTGGTAACCAAAAGGACTCTCTGAGGAAAATTCTCCATTTTTCAGAAGTAAGAAAGTATATCTCATATTTTATTCAAATCATATACAAATTGCTGAGGGCAACATGAATAGAAGTATTTTCTAAGTCATTCATTTTTTAATCTTTTCACATTAACAAATCTTAAAGAAAATAGCCATATGCTAACATGACTTTTACAGCTGTTAAAGGAAGTTTGGACAGAAGCATTTAGCTCTGGCCCCAGCCTGCTTGCTTACTGTTTACAGTAAGACTTTGAGATCAGCTGCTTCAATGATTTTGTACTTGGCAGTCACATATAGGGAAAAAATGTGTTCACCCCATAGGCTGAAACTTGGCAAAATCAGATGGGTACAGAGTTGGGTAATTTCTAAATAGGATAATGTAAAGCAGCATGCTGAACCTTTTTCTTACCACGCTATACCTAGAAATGGGGTTGACTGGTAGATGGAAGTTTGGGATCTAGAAGCAACTCTAATGTCTAAGATATGAGCCTGATAATTTAATTCATTTAAGATAACTTTTAATTTAAAAATTTATAATTTGTCATTTCTAAATAACTCTCATAAATAATCCAGATCAAAAATGGTCCTTCTACCAGAAGCATTAAATAAGTAAACACTGTTGATAATAATATCAAAAATTGTCACACACCTATGTGCCCAATCTTATAACATTTTGTGAAAGAAATGCAGATAATAGTGAATTTTTCATTCATTTTACTCTCACCAGTGCCCATCTGGTGGGAAGGATTTGTCGATCTAAATTACAGCAGATTGGTAATATAATCATATGTCTTTACAAACTTATTTCACAGTATTTATTACATAATTATTCAGGTTCAATTTCACTCTGGATTTATGGTCTACAGAGATAGCTTTCACAATAATTAGGTGAGTTTGTGGTTTCAGGGTTTGAAAAAAAAACATATTCCTGGGCCTATAAAATTCTGTATTGTTTAATTCCTGACAGCTATTATTCCTCATGCCTGACTTCACTTATTTGTGTCCTTCATCAGAAGCTCTACAAAAAAGCATGAAGCACAGTGTGTTTCAGTTACACTTTTTACCAAGATGTCTTTAAAAGAGATACATAATTGTTTGAAGAGAATAAACTGTATGTCTTTGAAGGGGTTGTTTACTATAAAATTTTACTAAGTCTGTTTAATGTCATCTTGCTTTTATTTCCATCAGGAAAAAAAATTTCATCATCTCAAAAAAACTTATGAATGACACTATCCCAAACTCTTCAATAAATGTTTTACTATATAATTCTAAAAAGATGTATTAAATGATAATAAGTTACTGGTAGATGATTGAATAGACATATTAACTACTAGAAGGGACACAGGTGACCTCAAATATGGAAGAAATTATAGAAAAGTCTCCCATATTGTCTAATTATTACACATGCTCTTTCTTCTATTTCAAAAGAAACTACTTTCTAAAATGTCTATTACTTAATATGGTATTAAACACTTGCTTGCTATCAAAGAAGAAAATACTTTGGTATGGAATTGGTTCTCTCTCTAGCCCATATGTATTTATGTATGTATGTATGTATATATGTATGTATGTATGTATGTATGTATCTGTCCATGAATCCCATATCTATCTACATCAATCTATCTCTATGACATAGCTATATTTATCTTTGCACTAATATCTGTACCTATATTTATACTTGTCTATGGGCATACACATTTCACAGAGGAACTATGGCATTTTAAAAAACAAAAAGCAAAAATAATCTATTATGCATTAGAAGACGGAAGAGTCACTGTGGATTTTGATTACAAAATTAAGTGGCTAGTCTTCTCCTTTAGAAATTCTCACTAAGTAGGTTTGAGGTGGTACCCAGGAATCTGTATTTTAATAAGCTTTCATGTTTCTCTTGCAAATGAATCTTCTATCCATGTTGAAAAACATTGGTTTAGGGAATTTATATTAAAGATGATTCTGGTTTGCAGAGTTTATCAATTTTCTAGCTACTGAATGATATATCTGAAACTGGTAGTCTATAATAAAGTATTTGAAATGTAAGTATTTGATTCTGGCTATTCAAAACCCAAGTTTATTCCAGAAGGGCATTATTAGCCTGCTATGAACTGAACACTATGCCTGCTTTCTTTTTTATTGACTCTTGCTTGACCTACTCAGAAATAACTAGTATTTGGGTCCAGCGAGGCCCCAGGCTGTTACATATTTAGAGCTTCTTTTTCTGTCTCCAAGCCACTCAGCTTGGGTTAGTGATATAAAAAGCCCTTGCACAGTGGTGTTTCTTTCTGGTTGTTTATTTAGCTGCATCTCAGTTCCTTGTTTCTTGCAGAATTATTTCTTTTTGCCTGGCAGAAATGTTAAGCTACCTCCTCCCCTTGTTACGTATTACAGCCTTCAGCCAAAATTATTAACTAGATTTCCGTCAGTGAACCTTCATTTATTTTAAGCAGATTTTTTTTTACTTGCAATGATTTGTGTTTTTCAAGGTTTTCCTATTTGATTTATTGAGATTTAAAATGATAATTTACCAAATAGTGTATAGTATTTTATTACACATAAAATCCTATAAATGTCTGAACAGTGTAAAGGATTTGCTGGCCCTCCCAACTTGACATGTATATCTTATTCTGTAATGGGTGTGTGTTTTCATCTCTTCTCAGTTCTTGAAAGAGAAGTAGCACCATATAATTAGCAGCCACTTAAAACCGAAGTAATTTTTTGTTTACAATAGCCTCATGTCAGCAGTAATTATTTTAAATACATTATTCCAGTTTTCTCAACAATGTATTTCTACTTGTCAGTGTGAACAAGTTCTGAATTGTGGGTGAGGGTTTACTTTCACTATTGCCCATTTTCAACAAGCTGCATTAATTCTACCTTCTACGTATCACTCAAATTTTTACTCTCCTTTCTGTCACAATATGCGATTGCCTTAGAAAGTAATTGTAATACCCTAAGGTAAACATTGAGGACCTGAACTTGTACTTCTGTTTGCCCTCTGGATAATCCTGTTTAAATTCTTCCATTATGCTTGAGTGATCCACAACATTCTGTGTTTTCATTCCTCTCTGTGTTTGCCCATCATCTTTCCTGGCCCAAAGTAATCCACAGCTGGTTCCCAGGCAATTCCCAAGCATTATTGAAGAAAGTCCAAGTGTGAACTCTTCTTGGTAGCTTGAAGAACTGCAGAATGAAATTGATAAAATTATGCTATGTACATATATGAAAATATCACAATGAATTCCACTCTGATACATATCTATAAATCACCACTTAAACAATAAATAAATAGCAAGACGACCAGTAGAGGAGAGGAAGGGGAATAGGAGGATGGTGGGGGAGAGGTAAGGAAGGACTGGGGACTGAAATGGAGCAAATTATATTTCATGCATATATGATCATGTCAAAATGTATAACTACAATTCACTAGTAAAAACTTTTAAAACTACTCCTGTCTCAATTGGGCCACTTTAGTGCTTATTCTTATTCCCTGTGTCCTCCTTTTGTAGAAGGTGTAGATGGCATTAAAATTATTGTTTTTCTCATTTCTTCTTGCCTTGGAAAAACTTCATTCTGCTCATTTACAAATATTTGTTCCGAATATCTTGTAGGAAGTAAATATGATTTAAGGAATAAGTATTTACATGTGTTAAAGAATAAAGAATATAACAACAAATTGACATTTATCTTCACTTTCTTCAGTTACCTTTGATGTAGACCCTATTTCACTTGCCAAATTATTTGAGTCTGGAGGAAAATTATTTACTGCTTGTGATAATTCTTTTGTTTTTATGTTCTTGTTGAATATCTATGGTCCAAATTTAATGTATTACATATAACTTATATTAATATTCCTTGGTCTAGCTCTTCTGTTGCCTCAGAAAGCAATCTAAATATAATCTAGTAAGTCAAACTTAACCTCAACTCACTACAAACCTCACTTACATGACAGTTGTTCCCACTGAAGAACACTGTGTATATGTTCATCTTTGTTCCCATGTGGAAAAGACAATTTTGAGCCTCTTTAATCTACTTTTTATCTTCTGATTCCCAGGGTTTTAGAACATTGTTTAATATTGATACTCCTGATGCAAGATGACACATTGCTTCCTGTCTTGATTTTTTCCGGTCTGATCCCTCTGCAGCAACCCTCCCGTTGCCTGCCTAATTCATAGGCTTGGTTCAGATCTCAGTTGAAACTTCACATTTTAAAAGATGTTTTTATGATTGTGTCGTCAGAGCCCAGTGCCTTTCATTTTCTTCCATGAGCCCTGTATTTGCCTATATAAGAATAACCATTAGTTTGCAATATAAGAAGACATTCACATCTCTGTATTTAACACTGCACTGTAAAATTGTTAAAAGCAGAGATGGTCTCCTTCGCTGCTAAATCCATATGCCTACAAAATTTTGCAATAAATATTTATCAAATAAATCATTTCTATGTTAAAGAAAACTGAAATTAATTGTTTTGAAAAGGAAGCTTATGGATTTTAAATAGCCATGTATAAAGACACAGGCTACCACCTACAATACTAAACTTGGGATTGCCATTTTAAGATTCAGTATAGGTTTGTGATGGTTAATGTAAATCTAATCTATTTTATCATATCACATTTTATAGGACACATGATATGGTGCAGAGGAAACTCAATACTGTTATTGTTTGGCTGTTTGAAAGCTGCTGATAAGCTGCGAAATACCCATCTCAGGAGATGCTCAGAGAATGTCAGTGTCAGTTTTCTGATGAGCACGAAGTGCTGGTGTGCTCATGAGTGAAGACAACCACATTTGAGTAAGAGGCATGGCTGAATGGACACATGGCCATCTGGCTAGAGAACAGACAGTAGAGCTGTCACTATGGGAAAATTAACAAGTAAAGCTGATGACAGAAGTGGAAATGAATGCTTTATGGGTGTGAGGTGGATTCAATAGCAGTTAATTTAGGATGGAAGAGATATGAACTGAATCAGTGTGTGTCACATGGTACTGGCCTTACCATTCCCTGTGCCAGATGCTTCTGCTACTGGCTGGCTCCTTTTTAATTGAAGATATTTAGATTTTCACATTTAAGTACACAAAGTCTCACGCAATTAATGAAAAGCAGGGTCTGAGTGCAGACTAATCGCATGAATACTTTGGATATTGTGAGTGATGTTTCCCATGCCCAACCTTCTTAGAGAGCTCTGAATCCACTCAGCACTGAACAAGGATAGGTCCCTATAGGATTCTTTTTTTAAAATTTTCTATATTTAATTTGTTTATTTGTTCTATTTAGGCTTACATGATATCAGAGTGCAATTTGATTCATTGTATAACATTTCATTTCTCTGGTTGTAAGTGATGTAGAATCACAACATACATAAATGTTGTGATTTAATGTCATACATAAAGCTAGAGCTATGATGACCATCATATTCCACCACCTTTACTGTCCCCATGCTCCCTCCCCCCTTACACCACTGTGAACAGAGATCCCCCATTGTTCCCATGTCCTTCCCCACATTACGGATCAGCATCCACTTGTCAACAAGTACATTTGTCATTTGGTTTTCTGAGATTGGCTTACTTCACTTAGCATGATATTCTTCAACTCCATCCATTTACCCGCAAATGCCATAATTTTATTCTCTTTTAATGCAGAGTAATATTCCATTGTGTATATATACCACAGTTTCTTTATCCATTCATCTATGGAAGGGCATCTAGGTTGGTTCCACAGTTTAGCTACTGTGAATTGAGCGGCTATAAACATTGAAGTGGCTGCAGCACTGTAGTATGCTGTTTTTAAGTCTTCTGGGTATAGACCCAGGAGTGGGATAGCTGGGTCAAATGTTGGTTCCATTCCAAGTTTTCCAAGGAATCTCCATACTGCTTTCCAGATTGGTTGTACCAATTTGCAGTTCCACCAGCAATGTATGAGCATGCCTTTTCCCATCCTTGCCAACACTTATTTTTGTTTGTATTCTTGATAATTGCTGTTCTGACTGGTGTGAGATGAAATCTTAGGGTAGTTTTGATTTGGATTTCTCTGATTGCTAGAGATGTTGAACATTTTTTCATATGTCTGTTGATGGATTGTATACCTTCTTCTGTGAAGTTTCTGTTCAGCTCCTTGGTCCATTTATTGATTGGGTTGTTTGTTTTTTTGGTGTTAAGTTTTTTAGTTCTTTACATATCCTGGAGATGAGTGCTCTAATGGATGTGTGTGGCAAAGATTTGTTCCCAGAATGTCAGCTCTCTGTTCACTTCATTGATTATTTCTTTTGCTGAGAAGAAGCTTTTTAGTTTGAATCCATCCCATTTGTTAATTCTTGATTTTACTTCTTGTGCTATAGGAGTCTTGTTAAGGAAGTATGGTCCTAATCCAACATGATGAAGATTTGGGCCTATTTTTTCTTCTATTAGGTGTTGGATCTCTGATCTGATACCCAGGTCCTTGATCCACTTTGAGTTGAATTTTATGCATGGTGAGAGATAGGGGTTTAGTTTCATTTTGCCGCATATGGATTTCCAGTTTTCCCAGCACCATTGAAGAGGCTATCTTTTCTCCAGTGTACGTGTTTGGCTCCTTTGTCTAGTATAAGGTAACTGTATGTAAGTGGGTTCGTCTCTGTGTCTTCTATTCTATACATGTCTATTTTGGTGCCAGTACCATGCTGTTTTGTTACTATAGCTTTGTAGTATAATCTGAGGTCTGGTATTGTGATGCCTCCGGCTTCACTCTTCTTGCTAAGGATTGCTTTGGCTATTCTGGGTCTCTTATTCTTCCAAATGAATTTCATGATTGCCTTTTCTACTTCTATAAGGAATGTCTTTGGGATTTTAATTGGAATTGCATTGAATCTACATAGTGCTTTGGGTATTTGGCCATTTTGACAATATTGAGTCTGCCTATCCAGGAGCATGGGAGATTTTTCCATCTTCTAAAGTCTTCTTCAATTTCTTTCTTCAGTGTCTTGTAGTTTGCATTGTAGAGGTCTTTCACCTCTTTTGTTAAATTGATTCCCAAATATTTTATTTTCTTTAAGGCTATTGTGAATGGGATAGTTTTCCTAATTTCTCTTTTAGAGTGTTTATCACTGGTGTATAGAAATGCAATTGGTTTATGGGTGTTGATTTTAAATCCCACTAGTTTACTGAAATCTTTTATTATTCTAGAAGATTTCTGCTAAAATTTTTTGGATCCTCTAAGTATAGAATCATGTTGTCTACAAATAATGATAGTTTGAGTTCTTTTCCAATTCGTATCCCTTTAATTTCTTTCATCTATCTAATTGCTCTGGCTAGTGTTTCAAGGATCATATTGAATAACAGTGGTGAAAGAGGGCATCCCTGTCTTGTTCCCATTTTTAGAGGGAATGCTTCCAATTTTTCTCCATTTAGGATGATGTTGGCCTTGGGTTTAGCATAGATAGTTTTTACAAAGTTGAGGTATGTTCCTACTGTCCCAAGTTTTTCTAGCGTTTTGAACATAATAGGTACTGTATTTTGTCAAATGCGTTCTCTGCATCAATTGAGAAAATCATATGACTCTTATCTTTAAGTCTATTGATGTGATGTATTACATTTACTGATTTCTGTATGTTGAACCAACCTTGCATCCCTGGAATGAACACCACTTGATCATGGTGCATTTTTTTGGATATGTTTTTCTATGCAATTTGCCAGAAGTTTATTGAGAGTTTTTGCATCTATGTTCATCAGGGATATTGGTCTGAAGTTTTCTTTCTTTGATGTGTCTCTGTCTGGTTTTGGAATCAGGGTGATACTTACCTCTTAGAATGAGTTTGGAAGGGTTCCCTCCTTTTCTATTTCAAGAAATAGTTTGAGAAGTATTGATATTAATTCTTCTTTGAAGGTCTTGTAGAACTCAGCTGAGAATCCGTCTGGACCTGGGCTTGTCTTGTTTGGCAGGCTCTTGATGGCATCTTCTGTTTCCTTGCTTGAAATTGATCTGTTTAAGTTGTATATGTCCTCTTGGTTAGTTTGGGTAGGTCATATGCCTCTAGAAATTTGTTGGTGTCTTCAGGGTTTTCTGTTTTACTGGAGTATACATTTTCAAAATACTTTCTAATTATCCTCTGTATTTCAGTAGTGTCTGTTGTGATATTTTCTTTTTCATCATGAATTTTAGTTATTTGGGTTTTCCTCCCTCCTTCTTTTCATTAGAGTGGCTAAGGGTTTGTCAATTTTGTTTATTTTCTCAAAGAACCAGCTTTTTGTTTTTTCAATTTTTTGAATTGTTTCTTTTGTTTCAATTTCATTGATTTCAGCCCTGATTTTGATTATTTCCTGTCTTCTACTTCTTTTGGTGTTGATTTGTTCTTCCTTTTCTAAGGTTTTGAGATGAAGAATCAGTTCATTTATTTGTTGACTTTTACTTCTTCTAATGAATGAGTTTAGTGCTATAAACTTTCCTTTTAGCACTGCCTTCATGGTATCCCAGAGATTTTGATATGTTTTATCAGAGTTTTCATTTGCCTTTAAGAATTTTTTTTTTAATTTCTTTCCTGATGTCTTCTGGAATCCATGCATCATTCAATAGCATATTACTGAGCTTCCAGGTGATAGAGTAGTTTCTATTTTATAATCTGTCATTGATTTGTGATTTTATTCCATTGTGGTCAGATAGGATGCAGCGTAGAATCTTTATTTTTCTGTATTTGCTAAGACTGGCTTTGTGACATAACATATGATCTATTCTGAAAAAGGATCCATGTGATGCTGAAAAAAAAGTGTATTTGCTCGTTGATGGATGGAACACTCTATAGATGTCTGTTAAGTCTAAATTATTGATAGATTCATTGAGATCTATGGTTTCTTTTTTAAGTTTTTGTTTGGAAGATCTATCCAATGGTGAGAGAGCTGTGCTAAAGCCTCCAAGTATTATTGTGTTGTAGTCTATTTGATTCTTGTATTTGAGAAGGATTTGTTTGGTATACATAGAAGCCTCATTATTTAGGGCATAAATATTTATGATTATTCTGTCTTGTTGATGTCTGATTCCCTTAAGAAATATGAAATGACCTTCTTTATCTCTTTTCACCATCTTTGGTTTGAAATCCACTTTATTTGATATGAGGATGGAAACTCCTGCTTTTTTGTGGGGTCCATGTGAGTGAGTTCTCTTTTCCCACCCCTTCACTTTCAGTCTGTGGATGTCTTCTTCTGTGAGATGAGTCTCTTGAGGACAGCATATTGTTGGGTCTTGTTTTTTTATTCCATAGATTAAACTAACAAGTCTAAATCCATAGACTGACAAGCCTATGTCTTTTAATTGGTGCATTTAGTCCATTTACATTCAGGGTTATTATTGAAATATGATTTGTAATCCTGGTCATTTTGGTTTATTTTAGGTTTTTATCTTGACTTGTTTTCTCTTTTGAATGGTCTTTGCTTTAGTGTACTTCCTCTCTTTGTATATTTTCATTGTTGGTTATCATTTCCTCTGCATGCTGTGTAGTGCAGGCTTTCTTGCTATAAATTCTTTTAACTTTTATTTATGATGGAAGGTTTTTATTTCATCATCAAATCTGAAGCTCAATTTTGCTGGATATAGGATTCTTGGTTGGCATCCATTTTCTTTCAGAGCCTGGAATATGTTGTTCCATGATCTCCTGGATTTTAGGGTCTGTGTTGAAAAATCTGCTGAGATCTGAATTGGTCTCCCCTTATATGTAATCTGGTTCCTCTTACTTGCAGCCTTTAAAATTCTATCCTTATTCTGTATGTTGGGCATTTTCATTATAATGTGCCTTGGTGTAGATCTGTTGAAATTTTGTACATTGGGTGTCCTGTAAGCCTCTTGTATTTGATTTTCCACTTCATTTTTCATATTTGAGAAATTTTCTGACATTATTTCATTGAAGAGATTGTGCACTCCTTTGGTTTGAAATTCTGCACCATCTTTTAACCCAATAAATCTTAGATTTGGTCTTTTGATGCTGTCCCTTATTTCTTGTATGTTATGTTCATGATTTTTTAACCATATTCACTGTATGGTCAAGTTTATTTTCAAGATTGTATATCTTGTCTTCATCATCAGAGGTTCTGTCTTCCAGGTTGATCTAGTCTGCTGGTGATGTTTTCTATTGAGTTTTTTATTTGTTTTATTGTTTCATTCATTTCAGGAATTTCTGATTATTTTTTTTATGATCTCTAGCTCTTTCTTAAAGTAATATTTTGCTACTTATAATTGTTCTCTTATCCTTTGTTTGAATGATCAATGGTTGCTTTTATTTGCTCTCCTATTTCTTTGTTGGATTGATCAATTTTTGCCTGTAATTGCTCATTTATGTCATTCTTTAATTCGCTGATCATTTTAATTATGTACATTCTGAATTCTTTCTCTGACATTTCATCAACCGTGTTGCCAATGGATTCTGTTACAGTGGTATCAAGGTTTATTTGGGGCACTTTCTTCCCTTGTTTTCTCATGTTGATTGTGTATTTTCCTTTCTTGCAATACTGAGGTATTGCAACTTCTATCCTATAATCTTGTATTGACACTCTAGATTACCTGTGTCTCACCTTGGAGCTACTCTGTTCCCCCAGTGTCTCCAGATAGGCACTACTGCTACTAAAGTTGGTGGCAGAGGTAGTGGATATACCTCTAGAGGGCAATGGGAGACCTGGGCTCCTGAGGGCTGTTTTGCCCCTCTTTTGTGCTTCTGCTGGTGAACAGGAACTATGGAGCAGAACTGGAGGCAGGCCCAGGTCTCACTTAGGCAGGATCACAATCAGGAGAGTCTGTGTGTGACCCTTACTGTGGGTGTGAGTTCCCCTGGGGCTAGAGGCTTGCAGGCCCTGGTTGCCTTCAGCTGGGCACCCCTGGCATTCCCTGAGTGTGATTTTGGGCCTTCTGTCTTGCCTGTCTGCAGGGAATCTGGAGCAAAACTGGGGCAGGCCCAGGCCTCAGTTGAGTGGGGCCTCTTCACCCTTGGGTCTTTGTGGTGACTCTTACCCTGAGTGTGGGCTCCCCTGCAGCTAGCGGCTAGCAGTCTCTGGTCTCCCTTTGGGTGCACACCCGTAAAGTTTCCTGAGGGCAGATTTGGGCCTTCTGTGGCTCCTGCCACTCCACTGGAACTCTGGAGTGGAACTGGGGTGGGCCCAGGCCTCACTTGGTTGGGGCCGCCTCACAATGAGGTCTCTGTCGCAACTCTTAACCTGAGTGTGGGCTCCCCTGTGGCTAGCAGCTAGCAGTCTCTGGTTTCCCTTTGGCAGGACACCCGTGGAGTTTCCTGAGTGTAGTTTTGGGCCCTCTGCGGCTCCTGCTGGTCCACAGGAACTCTTCCTATAGGATTCTGTTCTATGAACTGCCATTAGTTCCTCAGTGATCTGATAGTTAATTTCTCAAATTATAGAAGCAGGCTTCTCTTCTTTTTGAATTAGTAAACATGCACCTATTTAATTGGTACTCCAGGAAATCTATATTATTCATTTATTTAGAAGATACACTCATGGAAACAAGACAGTACACTTTGTGCCAAAACTGTCGTAGTGGTCATTCCTATTTTTTAATGAACACAAATTAATGGATAGCCCATTTATCTCCTCCCTTTGCCGGGACACAGTGTTTTCATTTTATCCAGGCACTTTTCCTTTTAATGTTCAGTGCATTGTCAAACCTACCTTATCTGAAGTAAATGATGTTACTGGCTGTCCTGGGGGAACACAGTAAATATCAGTAGGTAAATAGAAGCACTGGTAACTTCTGCAATGTCAACTTCATCTCTGTCACCATTATGGTGATGGAAAGCATGCAGAGCCTGCTGGTCCGTTCCATCTCCCTGACTGCTTCCCCTGCAGTTGGAGGAATGTGACTAATGTCTATCTACATATGAGTTTTAATTATTTTCAAATGCCACAGCAGCAAGTAAAGTTTCAATACTCAGATGTACTCAGAGGCACAATAATTATAAGCTACCTCATCAATATTTATTTATGTCTTTATTCATTCATGGAAGTCTCATGCTTAAAAAGGAAGATTTGACATTTTTAGGAAGATCAGCAAATTGTTTCATGGAGAAGGAACTCTTTTCCTAATATATGAATGGGTCAGCGGGCATTAAGTTGGACAAGAGAAAAGTCCTTTTAGTAGGGGCTATACCAAAATATTTTAGTGTAAGGAACATGTTGAATACAAGGAGCAGAAAGAAGATAAGTGTGAAGAGGCTGGAGAGGGAATGAAGTTGCAGGTGAAGTTGAGGAGACAGGTGGAAACCATATTGTATAAAACCCTTTTACCTTGTCAGAGGTCTTTATCTTCACCACCAAATAAGAAGCCTCGGACAGGGTTGAGGAGTAAGACTGTGAGTCTCTTCATGTGGTGTGCATGTCTGATTGTGTCTGTGTGGTATCTTTCCCTTGTTTGCATGTGTCTGTGCATGCATCTGTGTTCCCTGTGTCTTTGTATGAGTGACAGGATCAATTTTTATTAATCTCATCACCAAATACTTGAGTACCTTTTAAATTCTGGGTACTTTTCTAGATACTGAGATGAGACTACATCTAAGATATATGACAGTTTTATTTCATAGGAACATTCTTATGGAAAAATATAAGGAAAAAATCCAGAAGGTCAAGTAGTGAAATGATATAATTTCATGTAATGGTATGATGCTATGCGGAAGATTACCTAGACTAAGAAGGTAGATAATGAAATGACAGTGATCAGGGAAAACCAAAGTAAGGGAATGAGCTATGGGAAGATGTGGGGAAGACTTTGTGCTCTATGAAAAGAAGTGAATGAATGTATGTTTGAGGAACAGCACAGGAGCCATGCAAGGGGCTAAGATAGCACATCAGTTGAGATCAGTTAAGATAGGTAGACAGAGCTTAGGTCTCAAGGCCTTTCTTAGTGTCTTTATTTGTGTCTTCCCACCATAAAGTACACTGGGAGACTACAGAGAACAGAGAATGTAATTAGGATAGATGCAGAGTTAGAAGGCCTTTGCAATAGATCAGGCAAGGGAAAGCAGTGATTTGTGGGGGAGGGCCTGATTCTAGATAGATGCTGGGGATAGAACCGACAAGACTTGCTTATGGATTAGAAATAGAATTATAGGTGAAAAGAAGATGGAGAGCAATAGTGAACTTGTTTGGGGCCTGTGTAATTGGGTGGATGAGGATGGCATATACTGAGGTGAAGATAGGGAGAAGAATGAGGGGAAATAAAGCGTTCTATCCTATTGTATTTGGAGTACTCTATACAGTAGGCATCCTAGCATACATTTGATTATGATGTTGGATTTGAGTATGGTTTGCCTTTTGAAAATCTCTCTTTGCCTTTGATACAGGATAAACGAGGAGGTAGTATAAGGAAGCCATGTAGTAATAGTGCAAAGTTCCAAATATAACTTAAAATTTCATGGTGGAGTGAGGTGGGGAAGATACAAATATTTCCCAAAATGTTGCTTGTCTGCCAAATTAAATTGGTACTGATTTCCTGGTGAAAGAGGATGGTGAGATATTCCCCCTCTCTGTCCAGTTACACACCTTCCCCAACAGAGCAGCAAGGAAGGCTATAGATTGTGCATGCACAACCTCAGGAGTGATGTACAGATGGAGAGCTGCTTGGTGTTCCTTGGAGTTGCCTAATTCTACCCCTCTGATTAGCATAAAGCTATGCTGTCCAATAGAGTAGCCACTAACACAGATGGCTATCTAGATTTAAATTAATATCAAAAGTAAATAATGTTGTTAATTTAGTGCCAGCTATATTTCAAGTGCTCACATGAGACTAGTTACTAACATATTGGATTAGGTAAAAACAGACTACTGTGACCAGAGAAAGTTCTTTCTGGACAAGTAGAGAAAAAAAAAAAAAGATTAGAGGATGGACTTATGTCTATCCTTCAGTTCAAATTTTATCTACTGAACTAAATGTAAATGTTTCTTTGTATAGAATCAAGTCTATATCCAGATTTAATGGAAAGATTATGATTGAGACTATCTATTGGATTCCCTAAATTTCTCCTACACGGGCTTTACAACTTTTAAAATATCAAGTAAGCATGCATATGTGCCATGTTGTGTAATGAAACTATAAATCACCATTCTCCCTACATTGAGGCTTCAGAATCTGGCTTCTGCATCAATTTAAAGAAATACAATGAAAAGAATAGCTGGTCAAAGCTTGTTCATGCTATTCAGAGTTTCAAAAATGTACTTTCTCTTTCTTTTGTCCCAATTTGATGAAGCTCTGCCACTACAGCAAATTATGTAAGTTGTAAACAAAGAACTACATCATTATGAGCAGAAAGTAATGTAATATCAGCCTTTAATGGTCTTTTACAAACCTGTGATATGAATAGCAGTGCCTTACAGAAAAGCAACACAATTGATCTAAAGAAAGCTCTTCCAGTCGGCATACTAACTCATACAAGAATAAAGGACACACACCAAACAATGAATTGCATTGAAATAGAAAGAAGACTTGAAGCAAGACTGCCAAATTATTTATCTTTCATTAAAGAAGAAAATCACACATAATTATCTCTAGTAAATGAGCATGTTCGTGAAAGTTGGCAGTGGGCTCAGAAATAATAATCATAAATATATTCAACTCTTAATCAAGTTAAATATAAGTGTCTGTTTTCATATAAATTTTAGGAAATGTACTATGGAGCAAGGAATATATTCCAAAGGAAGTGTAGATGGCTCTCTGACTCCTACTTGGCCATCAGTAGGGATGGCACAACATACAACCACCTGAAGCAGTTCTTCTATGCTTTTCTAGCCCCATAACTTAATTACAGAGGTTTGTGATTTATGCAAAAGAAGTAACAATTGAAGACTTTTTAACTATAAAAGCTTAGAATCTCATACCCAGAAAGGAAGCAGATATGCAACATTATGTAGTTTTAATCACTTGTTTTGTTTTTTTTTTCTCTCTCTTTTCTTTTTTGAGATACTAAATAGGATGTGCCAGAGAAAGACACCAAACAAGAATTTACATTTCAAAAATATCCTTCAAAACTATGCAGTGAATAGCATGGACATAACGTGCATGTGTCATCGCTTAGCTCTCATACTCAGGAAAAAATTTCCAAGCCTAATAAAACAGAGAGCTTTTAAAATAGTATAGCCAGGTGCAGTGGTGCATGCCAGTAATTCAGATGACTCAGGAGGCTGAGGCCTGGGGATTGCCAATTTGAGACCAGCCTCAGAAACTTAGTGAGGACCTCAGTAACTTACTGAAGCCCTGTCTCAAAATAAAAAATAAAAAGGACTGGGGGTATAGCTCAGTGGAAAGTTGCCTGAGTTCCAACTCTAGTACCTAAAACAAAAACCAGTAACAACAAAAATATTAGTACAGAGTTGCTTTTGATTCTAATGGTAAATCCATGCATTTTTAGGAAGCAGGGACATATCAAATCATATCACAAAGGTATTGTGTTTGCTTGTTTATTTTTGTTTCTTTGTTTCAGGGGCACACTGCTAAGTCAAATATTCCTAGCAGAACTTCTGTATAGACATTTCTTGTTATTTTCAATGAAGATTCTTTTCATCACAGAAAAAAGCAAAAATATGTTCCATCTCTTAGCGATTGTAGGAGAAACTTGAGTTACAGTGGAATATTTTCACTATTCTAGTGTGATCTGGTGTAAGGTTTTGGTAGACTCTGAGACTTCTTGAAAGAGTTACAAGCAAACAAACAAGCAACTTACCTTTATAATCAACCCGGCTGACTCTGACCACAGAACTTTTTCATTTTTTCATGGTTGTTTCAGAAGCTCCTAATTTTTCACTAGTACTGTAGTATCAGTTAATGACTTTGGCCCTGCCAACCTCTTCCCCTTTCTCCTATTTTTCTGTTCTCTATATAGAAGTGTAGATTCCCAGCTGGGCGTGGTGGTGCAAGCCTGTAATTTTAGCACTTAGGGAGGCTGAGACAGGAGAATCTCGAGTTCAAAGCCAGCCTCAGCAATGGCGAGGTGCTAAGCAGCTCAGTGAGACCCTGTCTCTACATAAAACACAAAATAGGGCTGGGGATGTGGCTCAGTGGTTGAGTGCCCCTGAGCTCAATCTCTAGTACCAAAAAAAAAAAAAAA